>VZTX01002844.1:688489-843542 GCA_013400915.1 Pardalotus punctatus | reverse complement strand
CCGCTCCCGCAGCCGCGGCGGGAGTGGGAGCGGGGGAGCGGCGCTGCGGGAGCGAGGAAGGGCCGCGGGGCTGCGGGAAGGCGCCCACGGCCGGCAGCGAGGGGGAGGCGGGCGGGGGAACGCTCCGGGGGGAAATGGGCACCGGGACCCGGAGAGATGGGCACCGGCCGCGCGTGCCGAGGCCCCGGCAGGCCAGCGCTGCCACGGCGTTCGCCCGCGTGCCCAGGGAAGCTGCTGCTGCTGCCGCCTTATCAGTGGCCGCGCGATTCCGTGTATTCCGTGTGTGGCGGCTGAAAAACCCGGAGCGGAGCCGGAATAAAATCCGCAGCTCGAGTCCCTGCGCTGTGTTGGTTTCCTGCAGCGGTTCGGCCCTTCTGGGAATTCCATCGGGCCCCTCCGCGCTGGTTGTGCTGTTAAACAGCTGCTGGGAAACTCCCGTGGAAGATCCTGGAAGCAGTTATGCTCGTCCAATGGATTAAGGAAGCAGAGGAAGCTCGCTGTTGCAGAGCTCTCTCTCAGACACTGCAGCACTAACGGCAGCGCTGAAAAATTAAAGACAGAATAACGATATTGGCTCTGTAATGGTGAAGCGCAGCTCAGGCTGATCTGTAGGGAAAGTAGGTTTAGGCCTTGAAAATTGTGTAACAGGAGGCCCTCTATGAATATATTGGGAGCTCGTGTATTTATAGTATTTCCTCATGCTGACCTTAAAATGCAGTTTTTTCAGCACAGAAGTTAGTTTAATTGTTAATTGGAAAAGTAGATTAATTGCTGTTGTACTGAAAAGCAACTTACTTTATGCTTTGCAGAAGCCATTTTGGATTAGAAATTGGCCAGAGTCCTGAACTGAACCTCAAGGTCTCCCATATTTCCTTGATTTTTGTTTTTCATTGAAATCACATCACAGCATAAATAAAGCACGGGCTGTAGTCCAGAACCCACTGGCATCAATAAAAACTTTCTGCATCTGGGTGTTTTTATACATAAATAATTTATAAAAGTGCCTGCTTTGTTCTCTTTCTGGAATAACTAAAACATATTATCCATTCCTATCCTACAGGTGAGGAAAACTTAATTCTTCTAGATGGAAGACATGAATTTCCATTCAGCTTTCAGCTCCCTCAAGAGTAAGTTAAATAATCCAACCTGAAGGGATTGGCTGGATGCTGCTTGTAGTGGAACATTACCTTAATGTAATTTGACTTGTGTTTTTTTTAGTATCAGCTTTATATATTTGTCTTAATCGAGCACCACACAGACAGGCCTTGTTTGCTTCAGCTTCCCCAAGGCCCTAAAAGTATAATCTGTGAATTGGTAAATGTTTATGTACACAGGAAGTGTTAATGTTTGGAGCTGAATTATTAATTGAGGGTAATGGTTTTATGACTGCTTGTTTCAGACCTCTGGTGACCTCGTTTACTGGGAAATATGGCAGTATTCAGTATTACGTGAAAGCAGTTCTGGAGAGGCCTGCAGTACCTGACCAGAGTGTGCAGACAGAGCTCCAGGTCATCAGCCATATCGACGTCAGCTCACCAGCCCTCTTGGTAAGAGGGTCCCCCACTCCTCCTCCTCCCCCTGGAAAGCCAGCTGCAAATAAACCATTTCCAAGCAGCATTCACATCCAGCCATAACCCTTCCCATGTTATTCCAGAGCGTCATTTTCTGACTTCTGAAAGCATATAAGCTCCCTAAGCTTTTCTCTATAAATAGATGATCTTAGGTTGTGTGAATAGCAAACAGAGTGGCTTTTTTAATACCATTGATTACATCCCTGCTGGCAGAGATGCTCCTGCCAAAAAGTTAGGCAGGCTTCAGATGCACAAATAAGGCTTAATAATAGTAATGCACGAGTGCAGAGTAGTTACTCTTACCAGAGCAACTACATTCACAGGGCTGCAGTGTCCTAAACTCTACAATAATAGTAGGTTGAGGAACAGTAATTAGAGAAGAGTATTAATCATGCCCAGCCTGTCATTTAGGCTCTGGCCATTATGTTATGTATCCCTGCATTTTGCATGTCGTTTTCTAACATGAAGTGTGTGCATGCAGCTGCTCCAGAGATCCTTTCAGTTATTTCCCTATGACAGATTTGGCCACATTAAAGCATTGAGTTTTTAATAATCACTGGAAATACTGTAGAGTAATAAGAAAGATCAGGCATTAAGTAATGAGAAAATAGGCAAGATGGAAGCTAATGAGCTGGATTCTTTTATCTCAACCCATATTATGAAAATAATATAAAATTATACCTTGCACTTTCATGATAGCAACTGGATCTAAATGGTTATTCATTTAAATATGAATGACTAATTTCTATTTTATTTAAAATGGTAGGATAATTTTAACATCATGACGTGAACGTAGCTAAGAGATGTTTTGAGCGGGCTTTTTTTCCCCCTCATTACATGCTTACATTTCAGTCCATTCTAGAGAGAACTTAGGGTATTTTGGCAGTGACATCTGTAAGCAGAATAGTCTTTATATCCAGTAGTTAGAGGAGTTTGAAGGCATCATACCCAGATTCTGTAAGGACAGAGCAGACCATAGGTTATTGCACAGGAGAGGCCTGTGGGGCACAGCAGGAAGGCAGTGCCTTAATGGATTCCAAGGCTACCACCAAAAGTGCAAAACAACAGGGTTTTTTCATTATAATAAAACACAAAACCAGTTTTCATTACGATACTGACTTGGTGCTACTGCCCAGTAAACCATTTTGAGTAGCTTTGATCCTTGCTTGGACACTTGACATGTGTGCTTGTTTATTCTAATTAAAACATTACAGGCAGTGTAAATATCATCTAATGTGACAGTCCTTGAATAAATAAGATGGTTTTTGTCATGCCCCCAAATTTTTGGGGGGGGGTGTATGGCTTGCAAGTAATGAAGGTGCATCCCCCTAGCTCAGAGTATATATACATTTATCCTTTCTTAGAGATACAAAGGTAAAAATAATTTACCTGCTTTAACTTCCAGTTGCTTCCAGATGAAATTAATTCTGCATTCTTCTGCACTGAGGAACATGGGGATAAACACCACAGTACTCCATGAGACCTTGAAAAAGTTCATTTTGAAGACAAATCACATCCAAAGACACACTGGTTGGTGTGTGTTACTTAGTCAATACTGTCTAAATGCAGACTGGGATTTCAAAAGAGGAGTGTTCAGATTGCCAAACCTTGGTTCCATTTCACATGGTAGCAAAATCCCAGTTGCACTGAGCAGTTCAGGGATTGAGATCAAGTGGATTTTAGAGCTGGATTGCAATGACTGATATGCGTAACTCTAAACTGCAAGTGATTGAGAGCTTTATCCCATAAAATGAAAAATACTCTATATTTTATAGACACCTGTTCTAAGAAGTCAGGAGAAGATGGTTGGCTGTTGGTTTTTCACCTCTGGGCCAGTGTCTCTCAGTGCCAAAATTGAGAGGAAGGGATACTGTAATGGTAAGAGTAGTTATGTTAAAAATGTAAATTTTAAGCATCTAATAGGGTTTTTTTTTAATCTCTGTAAAGCCAACACTTTGCAGTTCAAAGAATAGTTCTGTTTAATAGGAGTAAATAAAGTTCTATATTAATTTAATTTTTAAAAAAATCAATCTTTCCCCTTGGGAATATAAATTGAAAGGAAGTCCTGTTAATAATCTTATGGAAAATCCATGTACATTTGAGTGTAAAGAACAACAAAATGTTTTTATTTGGGATAAAATACTTGATTGGGGAGGTAATTAGGTTTTTACATCCTATTTGTGTAGGTGTACACTTTGGTAAGAATGAGCTTTAGCAGCTCCTTTCTCATCTTGGCAACGTTAGATACATTGAGGAAATAAAATAAAACATTCTGCAGTTCATTTAGTACTACATAAAGGGAAGATTGGGGCTTAATTTGCAATTAAAGCTTTTATAGCTTGTTCATATTATGCTTAATGAATCAAAATGAATCATTGTTTATGTGTAAAACATAGTAGGTGGCTATAATTCTGCCTGGATACCACTCTGAAAAAAATAAACTAGCTTGAGAAAACTTAGCAAGTATTGTTCTCATAACACTGCAGATGATGTACGTGCTGTGTAACATGCTTTGATACTCCCAGAGGAAAGTTGTTAAATAAAAATAATTCATTGGACTTTTTCTTTCTCTAAGGGGAAGCCATCCCAATCTATGCAGAAATTGAGAACTGCTCTTCTCGTTTGATTGTTCCAAAAGCTGCCATTTTCCAAACACAAACTTACCTGGCCAGTGGGAAGACAAAAACCTTCCGTCAGATGGTTGCCAATGTCCGAGGAAACCACATTGCCTCTGGGAGTACAGATACCTGGAATGGGAAAACTCTGAAAATCCCACCTGTATCCCCATCTATACTTGACTGCTGCATTATTAGAGTAGAATATTCATTAGCTGTAAGTATTGGGTTTTCAAATGTGCAAACTTTAGCTACTGCATTCAGTTGGGAACAGAAGAATTTACTGAGTAGCTGTTAGGTTTTTAACTTGGGAACAGCAATAAATACAAATCTAGGGAAAGGTGTCCCAGCCCATGGCAGGGGGGTTGGTCCCTTCTAACCCAAACCATTCTATGACTCTATGAAAAATAAATATCATAAACCATATATATACATGAGAGACTGAAGGTCATGAGATTCTGAGATGGAAAGTTAGGAATAATGTGGAAAAGGGAGAAATGTTTCTGAGGAAGAAGCAGCCTAGTTTCAGACATGCAGAGATTATTTTGGGAAAGCGGTTCAAGCTGAATGGGTTCCTCAGGTGATTCTTTCCAGAAATGGGAAGATAAGACTGAAAGTCAAGTGCATAATTATGTTTCTCAAGATGGTTCTTATTTTTTTAATGTCACCTAGAAACAAGTTACAGAAAGAAGGAAGTTGCTGAAAAATAAGGAAAGCTGCCAGGGTATTACCTAAGCATATCTGGGATGACAAAGCTCTTAATTTTTAAACAGTCTGCAGTGTAGGGAGGTAGGGCAGCTTTAAGAGCAGCATTCGATGGAGTCTCATGATGTTTTTTTCTTTTGTTTGGGGGTCACATAGGTGTATATCCATATTCCTGGTGCTAAGAAATTGATGATTGAAATGCCTCTGGTGATTGGCACTATTCCATGTATTGGATTTTCAAGCAGAAACTCCAGCATTACCAGCCAGTTTAGTATGGATATGAGTTGGCTGGCATTGACCATGCCTGAACACCCTGAAGGTAATAAATATGTATTGAACTCTCTCTAATCCAGCACAGCACTGTCTGCAGCAGATGGGTGCAGTGCCAGTTTAAGGGCACTGCCAGGGATGTAGGCCATGGAAGTATGACTCATGAGAAGTCTTAAATCAAGATCCAAAAGGATTGGTGGGGTTACACTAACTCCAGCCTTCTTTAAATTTCTCTTTACTCCATCTGACTGAAATAACTAACTTTTGATAGTGGGAATTACTGAATATATCTTCATACAACACTGCTGGAGTTGTCCTAAAAGCACAGCACTCTCTGTATTCCTGCTGAATCACCTAAGCTTACTGAAAACATAATTTTAGTTACAATATTTCTGAGTATAGTGCACTTCCAATATAGTTTCCAGGGCCCTGGATATACTGTAATACTGCTGTTGTCTTGCTGTGAGTTAGTGAAGAGCGTGAAATTTGACAGTAGCATCTCTTGTGTTTCAGCACCACCCAATTATGCTGATGTAGTGTCTGAGGAAGAGTTTTCCAGACATGTTCCTGCTTATCCACCACCCATTGACTGCGAGGAACAGTTGTGTTGTCCTGTCTTTGCTTACATACAAGAGTTCCGGTTTCAGCCTCCACCCCTTTATTCAGAGGTAAGAAAATAAATAGCAGGTGGTGTTTTTATTGTCAGATGGCAAAAAAAAACCCAAAATGAAACACATACCTAAATGCAGGAATTGCAGGCAGTAATTGTTGCCTTTCTTCTCTCCTTAGATTGATCCACATCCAACTGATGTAGAAGAAGTTCAGCCTGTTTCATTTATGCTCTGAAGAGGATTTGTAATGAGCATCATTGTGATGAATGTCTTAATCTTTCTGCTGCTTAAGCTGGTAGTGCAGCTAAAAAGGAAACAGTTTTCTTTTTCAAAACTTCATTTGTGTACGAGAAAGGCAAAGGAAAATGGAGAAGGAGGTATGAGCACGTTTGGTGATAAAAGAGAACCTGCTGGATTAGTCTGCACAGAGGATAACAGGGGAGCAGCTAAGCTTGGGATACTTGACAAGTACCTGAAAATACTGAAATGAAAATGAGTCAATGTAATACTGAATGTTTTCCAAAAAGTGGATACACTACACAAAGTACGAGGAGGAGATGTGTGGATCTTCTGAAGAGAAAAGAACTTATATTTTGTTTGCAACACTCTGGAAGAATGTACATAGTGATGTCGAGAACTTCTGTAGTAGAACTTGCATAGTAGAACAGAATGTGGGGTAAGAAAACATTTCCAAAAGATTCCAGTGTCCAAGGGGCTTCAGCTTTGCACTGTCTGCATCCAAAAAAGGAACACTACTGAAACACAGAGTGAAGTCTTAACTTTGTATTGATGAGAACCTGCCCTTCTCACGACTGCCAAGTGGTACTATGGCCTCGTCCATCATGATCCTGAAGACACCGTGGATGACAGAATGGCTGTTACACAATATTATGAAGGCAACCATTTCCTGAATGCAAGACACACAAAGATGTAAGAGAACAGTGAACTTGGAGACAGCTTATGCACTATGCTTTCTTTAAGGGATTTCTTAAGGGAATTATTCTAACCTCTTCTACTGTGAGTTCTTCTTCTGCATCTTAAGCCTATGGATAGCATGATATCGGGAAGCATGGCAAGGGAGAAACCTTTTGCCAACAGCAGGTATACTTAGCAAAATGGACAATATTTATTTATTCAGAAGCCTTTATAAGCCTACCTCTGTTTTGGATATTTACTTACGGTCAGATTTGAGACCAAAAAAAGTCTTGTTAAAGCTCCAGTATACTTCAAGGTTCTAAAAGGGACCCTAAATGGTTTCTGTGGTTAGTGAATGAGATAAGAGGTGTAGGGAGAGGTGTAAATATACCCAGAATAGACATAGCTTATAACTGAAGTGAAAGCAGACATCAGGGGAGCAAAGTCCTCTGGTAATGGCACAAAGCTTTTCATTACTCCTGCATTTTTGTCTAAAGATCTATTGTCAGGGGCTGCACTGGTCATTTGCTATCCATACTATATTTGTTGGTGTGTTTCCTTGTTTGTTTTTGCTGTTTAATTTTGTTTTGGTGCAATATTTTAATGTTTTCTTCCTCAGGTCATTTAGAACAGTGAGAGTTTGTTGCTGCTAAGAGTGAAGGCACAGCATTTACTTGCCCTTCTGCTGCCTTCATTTAAAAGTAGAATGTTTGCTTCCTGCCAGCCATCAATTGGGATAAGTAAACAATCACCAACAGATCACTTACAGGAGCAGAAAACAGCATTTGTCAACATGCACGTTTACAGTCCTGTCTTTAAATACAGGGGATTTGGGACTACTAGAAATACTCCATATGTCTTACAGAAGGGTTTGGGGTAAAACCCGGTGCTTTGTGTGGTAAAACAGTGTACTTTCTGATAGCTACAAAAATAGTAATTGAGTTTCCTTCATTTCATCAATAACTGCAGTTTAAACAAAGTCTGAATGGTTTTTTATGAAATCTGTCTTCACTTAAGAAGCAGGGATTTTTCTACAGTCATACACGGATATATATTTTTAGTCTTCTTTTAGTATGACTTCCTTACATTGTCTAATTTCTAGCACTTCACCTCAAATCACTTTTGCATCAGTGTGAAAGACAGACTGGTGGAGATTCACGTTTCCAAACTGCAGTTAGTCCTTTCCTTTGCAGCATTAAGTATTGTCTTCTATAGTAAATGCAGCTTCAACCAAAATTTGAGTGCATGTTTTAGAAAGGACATTCTGAAAATGACTATTTAAGTCTCAAGATGTAGCTGTCATGCCTTTTTATTTGAGGGCTTGCCCATACAATCAATGCAGGATTTTCATTCACATCATCTGGAAAGGGAACAAGCATCTTTTCCTTAAACAGATACCATTAGAGTTACTTGAAAAGCAATGTGGTTGTGTATTAACTTGCATGGTAACAATTCAAAATATTAGCTTAAAGAAAATTAGGTGCTTTTTTGGACTGTAATACCTGATAGGTGATGTGTGCTGACTGGTATTATCATGGTCAAGCAAACAACAGTATGAAGGGTAAAGATGTGCTTTGGTTTTTTTCCCTCTAAAATCTTTAAGTTGTTTTTTATTCTTTGCAGATAAACTGTGGCCTTAGATTGTTTGCTGCAAAAAAAAGTCAACTATTATGTGTTTCTTAGGAAGCACACATGGCCCTTCAAAGGAGGGGTGAAAACAAGATTGAATTCTGCTCTCTGGCACTTGGCTTAGTGCAGAAATTGATCCTTAAAAATAATTACTGTTTGCACAATAATAAGTTCAATATGCAGGGGCTTTGTTTTGATAACTGTGAAACAGTTTAAAAGAGACAAAATAAAAAAAGCTGTTTAACATACAGGAACATGATTGTATTTTGTACTAATGAATGAGCCCCATGGGTTCTTTGTTAATAAAAGTGTCAAATCTACATTGTGCTGTTCATCTCTGGTTTGGTGCTATGTCAAGAAATACCTGTATTCTACCCTATAGATCTCTAACTCTTCTCTGAGCTGGGAATTATGCCTTCATGTGTCACTCTTTTAGTTCCCTGAACTATTCATAACCAACAACTGGAACAAATTGATCAAACAAGGCCTACTCCCACCTATAGTTATTACATAATAGGGGCTCTTACCCATAATGATTGAAGGATATGAGCTCTAATTGGATTTCTCATCTCCTATATTAATCTTAGAGAATATTTTATCTTTTAGACAAGATTAGAGCAACAAACTAAAGATAAATACATCAGAACAACCTCTTATAACCAGAGTACAGAATGACTAAAGCAGAGAAGCCGTTACTGTGGGGAAAGAGGTGACAAACTGTACCTACCTCACTGCTCACCTGAGCCAGGAGGGAGCTGATAAATCTCCTTCTTGGTCCTGCCTCCCAAGGATTTGAGGAACAAGAAGCAACAGCTGATTTCTTCTTCCTATTTCCACTTTTGAGGGAAGATGGCAAGTTTGGCCCTGGAAAGTTGAGGTGAAGGTGCTGTTCAGGATCATGGAATCACAGAATAGTTTGGGTTGGGAAAGACCTTAAAGCCCATCCCATTCCACCCCCTGCCATGGGCAGGAACACCTTCCACTGTCCCAGGTTGCCCCAAGCCCTGTCCAGCCTGGCCTTGGACACTTCCAGGGATCCAGGGGCAGCCACAGCTTCTCTAGGAACTAGTGTGAGGGACGAATTTCTTCCTTGTACCTTGATGGCCTGTTCAAGCACCAGAACTTGCAGAGGGGTCATGATTCACTGAAAGAAAAATGCAAAACCTCAAATAGTGGTCTTAGATTTTTTAAAAGCTCTTTCCCTAAACGATACATAAATATCTTACCACTAAGTGCACAGCAGCAATTCCACTTCATCCACTGTTTGGTTTTATAGGGGAGTATTTCTGTTGACAAGCTGTAATTGTCTATTAAAATATATTTAGTATTTAAACAGGTAGTAAAAAGGCAGGCAGAGGTAGAGCAGATCCTGCAGGCTCATGTTTGCAGCTCTGACCCTTCTGATGTTTGCATGGAAACTCAGTTTACGTACAGAGCAAGAGAGATCATTTAATCAACTCCTGGGGCATGTTCCAGATTATCAAAATAGCATATTCCATGACTTCACCACCCAATTTGGACAGTGAAAGGGAACATCTAACTCATTTTGTAAAATCTCAGCTATATATATACCAATAAAAACATGTTTGGAGAGCACACTTTGCAAACAATGTTGATGTGAAGATAAACAGTTGTTTTACAACCCCTTACAAAACCTAGGCATTTGTGCTCTATTTTCTAGTGAAAATCTGCTGATTTTCAGTGTTCTCCTCAGGGTAGTGACTTAGCACAGGGACACAGAACCCGGCCTTCAGACTGCTGCCATTTCTAAAGCTGATTACATAATACATTAACATCAATATGGACAGTACAGGCTGCTGCACCAAGTAAATTCTCCAAAGAACTAATTAGATCTAGGATGAGCCCCATCCATTTTTAGTATGAAAATTTTATATACGGCATAGACAAGGTGACAGTCTTGTTCCAAATTATGTTATTATTTCTAAGCAATTAATAGGAAATGACAGTACAGAAAAGCTCTGCTAGAATATCACTGCATTACTGACATTTTAGGACAAATAACTAATAATAATTTTAAGTCAAAAAGCTATGAAGGGTGGTTTTATGTGGAATGCAGGTGGCAACTCAAGTGGGACTTCACTGGAGTAGCTCAGGGCAGCAACGTGCTTTGGGCCTTCTTAGTTACACAGAGCAGGTTCTGATCACAACTGTGCTACTGATAAATCTCCAAAGACCCATCCCTTCACAAGGAAAGAGGAAATCCTTCTTAGTTTTGGCTTACATTCGGCCACCTGTCTGCCTGTAGGGTGAGGAGAAAAGGAAAGACAAGGTGAAAGTTGGAGCAAGTAGGCAAAACCCAGCCAGTTCTGGAAATGAGAAGCTCTCATTTTACAGCGCCTTAGAACAGCATCAGCCTCCCCAATAAATGAGGCACTGGGCACTGACAGAGGTGAGAACAGAAGTGTGGGCAAAAGGGTAGGATTTTGACTACGAAGTCTCAAACAGGATTTTTGCACACCCAGAAAGATCCCAGGTCTCCGTACAGGCCAGTCCTATTTGATGTCATGTCTAGAACCAGGTTGTGTTGGTCACAACATGTCAGACCTCAGCATAAGGACAAAGTGATTCTTATTGCTGAACTAATTAGACTAATCAATACACAAAAGAGAGTGCAAGTAACAAATGTTACAATTTCATTTAAATAACTTAAGGCCTAAAGTGTTTTTCTCCTATATCTTAATGTGATGTAACCAATGCATTAGCCTTAACAAATTAGAAAGATAGTAAAAAAGAAAATACTCTGCTGTCCTGAGTGTAAAATGAGACCAGAAAGGGAAAAGCATTACCTGACCTGACAGATTTTTCTACTACAATGTCCTGGAGGAGGAGATAAGTCTCTGAGAGGGTTTAGTGCCATACACACCTATCAAGCTCTGCACACTGTGCCCCAAAAGTGGAATTTCAGTGTGAGCATATCTCTCCCTCACTCGGATCATGGAGCAGGTTGCAGTACCTGCCATACAACAGTCAGACCTGCTTAGCACAAGGGAGCAAGATCAGAAAGGCTGCAATTCAAAGGGGCCCTCCCAAGCTGCAGCCAGCCCTTCCCAGGTCACGGCCTGGAGCAGCTGTGCTGTCACCTGCGAGGACGTGAGTGACACAAGCAGCTCCTCCAACCCCGCCCGGGAGTCTCACACTTCGGGGGCAGAGAGCTGGAGATGTCTGCTCGCAGGAGGTGTTAAATAGAAAGGTCCCCAGGAAGGGCAGCTTTGCAGACTTTTTCTCATGTGATCCCACCTGCTATCGCTGCGAGAGGACTTTACACTCATCCAAAGAAATTAACAATTCATTTCCAACCCTGACATGAAGATTAACCCTGCCAATTAATTCCTTAATCTCTTGCTGCTGACAAGGCTCGCAGTTGCCATGTGGATGCTTGTCCACTGGGGCCTGGAGCAGGGCCATTCTGTTTAATTAATGCTGCATCCTGGAGACGGTGGAGCTGATGCTCAAACATATTCCAGCAATTCAAACCAGAGCTGCACCTCACACAGCCGGTGATGGGGACATCTACAAGGGCAGGGACCAGCCCAGTGCCTGTGGCACCTTCTGCTGCATAAAGGAGATAGTTTAAGCAATCCAGAGGCATCCAACCATCGTTTAGTTGTAGAAAAATGCTCCTTAGTCATCTCCACAATAGATGTTTTGGGCATTTTGCATGCTTCCAGTAGCAGCAGGAAAAAAAACAACCCACCAGACTATGTTGGTCTCCTTCCTCCTGCCTCAAAGAGCTGACAAAACGCTGGGTTTGGGCTCAGGGCTGCAGGGAGAAGGGGCAGCCACGCTGAGGCTGCTTCAGAGGGAGAGGTTAGATGTGAACTGAACTGACACGAGTTGGGAAACGTGTGAAGCACAGCAAAAAGGAAAAGTGATGCTCAGTCACCTCAGGGAATCTTTGTAAACCAGCTATAACAAATTGGGTCAATTTTCCTTTGTTTCTATAGGTTTTGCCATATATAATTTTAAAGACACTGCCCATTAAGGTGCTTTACAAAGTGAACTAATACTCAATAAAATCTATGAATAATATTAAATTAAAGACAAAAAACCACTGGACATATAAACCAGGAAATTGCAGGTGTATAAACTAAGCAAGCAACAAAACACCCATGATTTAGTGCCTGTTACAACTAGTCCAGTGGGTGAATGAAGTAAAGGGATCCCAGAACTGCAGGGAACGTATGGATTGTATAAACACACGTAAATGGTGTTTACAGAGAAGGATGAGGAAGGAGACAGGATGAGACACTGGACAGAACACTCTGCTCCACACTAAAGTTAGGTAATATCTGCCTTGGGGTTTTGTTGTTATTGTTGTTGTTTTTCATGGATTTGGGTCCAATGCTCAATTTTACACTGAACTGCCTTCACCCAGGAAGGGTCACGGTCACCCTGTTTCAATGGCCACCCAGGCAGAGGGAAGAAAAACCTGGATTTTCCTGCAGACTTCTGCCCACCTGCTCCTGACAGGGCAAGAGAAACTGCTGTTGGTGAGTTACGAAAGGGGAAAGAACATTTGATGCAAAAATTGCATCTGCCTGATTGGAACAAGCTGTGCAGGTACCTGACACTGGTCACACTAGAGAGGTGCTGCCTTCTTCAGCACATCCTGGTTGTAAGGCAAGCAGCAAAACCAAGAGCAGTTTGAGGACCGGCGAGATCAGTATTTCTGTAGTGGAGGCATCTCCCCAGACACCGTGTGTGCCCTGCCACTGGAGAAACGACTCATCATGTCCTCAGGGTTTGTTTCCATGGGACTTGACAGAAGGAACCAAAACCTCATGGGCTGTTGCTCATGACACAGCATTTTATGCAGGAATCTTAAATTCTTACATAATTTCCTTCATGAAGTCACTTGGTACCAATTCTCACCAGGATTTCAGGCTCTGGGCATGCGTGGCTCCCACGGGTGTGTGGGGCGAGGGGTTAATTTGCTGCTCTCTGCAGGATGATTTGGCAATTCCTTGTTTTCTGAAGTTGTCACACTATCTTCTAGGAACTCTTGCTATAAATAGCTCTTGGGTAGGTGCCAGGGATGTGTTTTTTCCAGGCAGAAGCCCAAACCATGCACTGAAACACCTGACAATCCAACACAGCACCCCGGGACACGGACATGGGCAGAGGGAGGGGATCTGCTGGTTGTGCATCGTGTGAGTTGGCAGGAAAGCCCAAGCAGTGCTAAGAGCACCATCCTTCCCTCTTGCACTCAATTTATGTTTAAAATCGTTAATCAAATGCAACTTTCTGCAATCCACACCAAACATGGGCAGAGCTCGGTCCTGGCTCAAGCCATGTGCAGATATTTTGCCCCCATGCTCAGCTGAGCCGTTCTGTCACTCCCTGATGCATTTGGCACATCACAGGCTGAATCCTCCCTTGGCCCCACTCCAACCCCCACCTCATGCCAGTCCAAAGCAGAGAACCTCCATGAGAACTCAGCCTCCCACTTCTGCTCAGTCTTCACCCAGCAATCACTTGCATCTCCCGTCATTAAGCCGCCTGTTTGATCCTGGCCAAACAGCCCTTATGGGGACCTGGCACACACTTGGGATCCAAGCATGTTGGGAAAATGACTTCAAGGGTCTTTAGAGAGGATTCCCATGCCTACAACAGTTCAAGATGATCTCTACCTGCAACACTGACTGTTAAACACACGCTGCTGGAAGATTTTCCTTTGGGAAGGGAAAAGCATAAAAGAGAACAGCCTGACACAAAGTTCAACAAGATCAGCCTTGGCATGTCTGAATCTAACGCAAGATGGAAATCCAGGATGGACCAGGCTTGGTTGTTTACCATCCTCTCCTCCTCTCCCCCACCCACACCCTCCATCCATTTACAGTGGTGCCACTTTTCCCAGGCATAAGCCATCACCCACAGGCCTGAGCAGGCAGCAATTCCTCCCACTCCTTCAACTGCACCCTAACTACTCCCTTCTTCCCAGACAAGGGCATGCCAATCACTGTTATCTTGGCTGCATCACAACTCCAATCCCTGAGCAAAGACAGGCAATTCTATTGCCAGACCTCAGCTGTTCAACCCTTCCCTTCCCCTCACACCGAAATCACACGGACCTTAGAATCCCTGCCCAGGGCAGGGGGTGGCAGAGGAGGGCAGGGAACAGGGCTGGCTGTGCTCTTGCTGTCACAGCTCCCTTGGCAGCTCGGCTCCTGAGAGCCAGCGGAACGAAACCATGGAGGCTGTGTCCCAGCCTTGGCTGTGCTGAGCGGGCAGCAATCCTGCCACGGCTGGCACGTGTTCCTGGCTCTCTGGCAGGCAGGGCTGTGGGAGGCATGGTGGGATGCCAGGAGGTGCCCCTTTTGGGTGACCCCCCATCCCATGAGCAGCAGGGCAGCCCTCCTGCCCAGGCTCTGGCACCGGGACACGGCTCACACACCGCAGGACTGCTACGGTGCCAGCACTTGCTTGAATAATGATACTTTCAGGCTGACACCTGCAGAGATGTTTGCATTTTGCTTTCTTTCACCTCAGCAGTGTTTTCTTTTAATTGATCTCACAGCCTGAGATTTTCCTAAAATATTTAATGGTTTTGTGACCTTGCTTCCAGGAGCATTTCTGCTCCCTTTCAACAGACTGCAGTGCAGAGTATTGTGTCACTTGTTCTCTTGATGATCTCGGGCTTTCTGGGCTCTGGAAATCCAGATGCTGCTTTTCCTGCCCTCATCCCTTGGCATCCTTTTCCTTCTCTCATCTCCTGGCAATGAAACGAAACCAATTTGCAAGAAAATCTACTGCAGACGTTGTCTTCAGCTGAGTGGAAACTCCCAGATGCTTTTGCTGTTGCTGGCTTAGGAACATTTGTGGTTTCTGGCATGTCCTTGACAGGTACAAAACTTGTACAACCGTTGAGTCATGAGCTGTGCAGGGAGTGACGCAACTCACCCCACAGTCAACTTCCAGAGGTGGCCTTTGGCTGAAAATTCGCTGGGAGGAGGGAGAGGTGAGCACCAAAAACATCTCTGGGGATGGTGTGGGCCCCGGGCCAGCAGCAGCCGGGAAGAGGTGGCCCTAACCAGAAAGGGGTGTGTGGCTTACACGGCCCATGGAGGACTGGGCAGAGCTCCTGGGAAGGACAGCTCACTCGGAATGCTGTTCCTTCCCCAGGGATGGCTGGGAAGGGGCTGAACGGCGTCACAGCTGCCCGAGAGCCAACAGCAGAAACACTCGCTCCTGCCTTCCCAAATAACACATGTGGCCTCCCATTCTATCACCTCACACAGCCCAGGTCACTTCTGGCAGATTATTAAGGAATGTAACAGGAAACACCATTTAGAAAAAAAGGCAAACAATGTTTAGTCTCAAGCAAAGACACACTTGGAGGGAATTTGTTTATCCGCTTCAATTCTCTGATAGCTGAAGGACTCGCTCTGTGGAAAGCATCCAAAATCCGCAGCTGGAAGTCTGAGCTGCTTCTGTCTCTCTTTTAAAGCAGAAGGGACGGAATGGCTCTGGAGAGACCCTGTCACTGCTGGGCAGCAAGGAAACACCCTGGGCAGCTCCTGTTGGGAGAGGCACATTCAGATATCGTATGGAATGAGCCAGGCCTTTGGAAAGGATGGAGGTGCAACACAAAACCAGCAGCACCACAAGGACCCCGTGGCCACAGTGATCTGTTGGTGAGGGACCACAAGTCCGTGGTGCAGCTTGCTTTAGGATAAACAGGCAGCCCAGTAAATGGGACCAGGGTTAGTCATGCCAATAGCAGCCACAGCCTATTGTAACATTACCAGAATTCATTAGGTGCTTCCCTGCCATCCATATGAGTAATAATAATAACAACGATTAATACTTTAGACGTGAACAAGTTAATCCTGCTCTTTTAAAAGCAAAAATATTGCTGCCCTTATTTTAAGGGTGGGAACCTAAGATAAGCAAGGAGGGTGACCTAATCATTGTTATTCTTTGGAGTACACGATCACTTACGGTGTTTTGGCGCCTGGTTCATTTAGGTAATTATTTTTGTGATCCACCCAGAAGTAGAACAACAGAGGCAAAGGTTTGGAAATGCAGAATAGACGTAAGACAATGCTGCTTTGTAGGATGCTGGATAGTCTTCTCATTACCTCTGACTGGAGGCAACAGATAAAGGAGTTTTGGGGAAGAAAAGTGGGATATGATGGGGGAATGTCCCCTGCTTAGACCTTGGCTCCAGACCTAGTGAGCACCGCAAGATTTATGCATATTTTCACTCTACCCCAAAACTCTTGATATCAGACATGAAAAGGGGACAACGATTTTAACATCTCTCTGGAATTCAGCCCCCTGGGTCCAGAACCAGACCTGATGTCACTGGGGCTGGGTTCAACATGATTTGGAAAGGGCAGAGGGTCACCTGCCTCTACTCCCACCACCAGCATGTGAAAACATTTCCCACCAGGCAGAGTCAAAACTGTAATTACCAATCACTCTGTACTTCTAATAAGCCCTAATTTCCTGGAAAACTCTCCAAATACCCCTGACCAGGCTTTATTACATTCTGCTTTTTGTGCTGAATTCACCGAGCAACAAACCTGTTACTATTTTTACCTGCCTTGCAGTTGTTTATTTCAGACAGCAGAAACTTCTGCTTTTAGCTTCAAACACCCAAGCTCAATCCCTTTATAAAAATAAAAAATTTAAGCCTTTATACCAAAATCTCCAAACACTCGATAAGCAGCACAGTAATCCCCATAATACATATCCATCAGCCCTACAGTCAGCCTGCAATCTGTACATATCAGAGCAGTTTTCCAGAGGCATTTAGGAGTCAGTGGACTCCTAAATCCCTGCCTTGCTCTCTAACACCAGAGGTGACAGGGGACAGGCCAGGAGCTGCAGGAGTTCCTGTGTAGGCAAGGAACTATGTCACCTTGTGACTACATCAGGCATATTTCAGGAACACTGGAAGCTGCCAAGCCAGAGAAAACCTCAGTGGTGGAGGTACTCAGAAAGCTCTTAAAGAAACTTAGTCCTGACTCTGCTGGAAACGTGCCTCAGCACACTCAGACCTAAGTCAGGGTCCCACCAGAGCAACAGGATGAGAAATATCCCCATGAACTGCACTCTGGTAGTTTCAGTCCCATGCTAAGCTCAGTCATTCTCAAAAGTGTCCTAGTTTTAACTGGGTAGAATTAATTTTCTTATTATCAGCTGGTACAGTGCTGTGTTTGGGATTTAGCATGAGAATGATGTTGATAACAGCCTCATGTTTTGGTTGTTACTTACACATGCTTACTCCAAATCAAGGAATTTCAGTTTCCCATGCTCTGCAGGTGCACAAGGAACAGGGGGAGAACACAGCCAGGAGAACTGACCTGAACTGCCAAAGGGATATTCTGTACTAGAGAATGTCATATTCACCATGTAACCTGTGGGGAGCTGGCTGGGAGTTGCTCGGGAGCAGGCTGGGCATCGCTCAGCACATGGTGATCAATTGTATTGGGCATCACTTGGGTCTCTTGGGTTTTATTCCTCTCCCTCCTTTTCCTTACAATTACTATTATTATCATTACTATAATTACATTACATTTTATTTCAATTAATGAACCCTTCTTATCTCAACCCACAAGTTTTGCTTTTATTTCTGGTACTTCTCCCCACTGGGGAGAGGATGAGTGAGCGACTGCTTTGTACTTCACTGCCAGCTGGGGCTAAACCATGACAAAAGGTGACAGCAGAGACCTGTGATGGTGGTGCACGACAGAGAGAGACAGTCAGCAGTTCATGGGAAAATCCACCCTCTCCTAGTGTGCACCTTTTCCCACTGCCGCCCCTGCCCGGGGGGCGGGCAGGCAGCAGCTGCTCAGTTATCTAAACTGGTGGCACAGGCAGCAGAATGGCTTTGGCACATGCTGCACTGAGATTTGTGCAATCATATCCAGCAGTTTCCAAAGCTTTGAGATCTTGCAAAAGAGTTTGCCAAGCAGCAAGAGGCCTTTGAGAATTGCAGCCCTTGAAAAATCAGCTCAACCATGTCCCTGTTACTCGCAAAAAAACAAAACATCACCTCTGTCACACGCTGAACTGTGGAAAAAACAGGCTGTTTTCTTCATCTTCCTGCCCCGTTAACCACAGTCTCAGAGATGTGAGGAGGATCATGTGCTCTCCTGCAGGTTGGGTCTGGTGGACAGAGCAAGGGAGGATGGTGGAATTTCAGATTGGGTTTGGACATGCAGCCCTGCAATGCCAAGTAAAGAAATCTCATTGGGTTTGAGCAATGAACACATCTGACAGGGTGCCATGAGAAAGGGAAACCCCAAGAGGATCAGGAACATAGTCAAACTCCATAAGACTCAAGGAGTTCTTTTCCAGAATCCAACAATCACTGGTCCCCAAGCTCTTCCCACCATGACTCTCTCCTCATGACCCTGCCAGTGATTTGTCCCGTTGTGCTTTTCCTGAGCCAGGTGCTCTGGAAGGAAGGTGGGTGCTCATGACTGTGTCTGACTGCAACACCTTTCCAGGGAGCCCACAAGCCTGGCATATCCCCAAAGCATTACCAACCTCACCCAATTCCCAGAAAGGATTTTCCAGTGGAATGGCAGATGCAGCTTTTTTCTACCACACTCAGGGCTTTAATTCAGGGAAAGACCACTGTACCCCCCTCCTTCCTGCTTTTTCTCTTTCCAGACTGGAATCCATCAGTAAGGGTTTGGGCAGCAAGCAGCAGTCTGGCACTTCATAAAGGAGAGTGGAATGACTTTCCATCCTCAAGCCCATGCCAATCCCCACCCTGACACTCTGTGCACCTTGTTCTGAACTGCAGCTTCCATCAGACACATTGAACCAGTACTTTTAGGGGGATTTCTCTTTCCAGTTACACTCCAAAACACTCCGTTATTTTCAGAACTGGGGTGACAAAGGGGTCAGCTGAACCTTTCCAGTATCCAGACAACAAAGAATTAATTTGATATATAAAGTTATCATTGCATAGCACACACACCCTGTTTTCAGGCTGCAGAGGCCCCCTTTGTCTCCAGCAGCTCTGGTCAACACCAGAGCTTTGTGCTCAGCCCCTGCCCTGGGTTTGGCACAGGGGGAGGCTGCTAATCCTCTCTGCTCCACACACACATGACCTGCTTGGCTCTGCGCTGGAGACCGGCTGCACCAAGCTGTGGTTTTGCCACCTACGTGATATAAAAGAGCAACCCTGTACAGCAAAGGACTCTGATGGATCAGATTGAAATAGCAAACTAATGCTGGCCTATCCAGGCCACTAAGAGTCAGAAATCAGATTAGGGAGAAGTCACTTACTGCACTGTCCTCCAAGTAGGAATTATTCAGGGGATATAATGGAAGTGGATGGACTATTAGAAATGAAATGACCAAACAATGCTCACACAGGGTGAAGCCTCCATCCACTGAGGCACACTGAGCAAAGGGTGCATTGCTGGGTGAGGACTGAGCCTTTAATTACCCCAATCTATGGCACTCCATTGCTCTCTTCAGCTGCTGGAGCTGGCCAGGATGGACACTGCTCTGCACAAGGGATCAGAAAAAATTAATTTAAAATAGTCTGAAACATAATAGTAAGGACCTTGCAATTCTGCATGTCAAGATCACACCACCACAGGTTCAACTCATGGCTCACATGACTCTGCTCCCAATCCTGCTGGCCAGGAGACTCCTCTCCCCAGCTCAGAGGGGTGAGGATCATCCGTGGCCCTCTGTTGGAACAGAAACTGCCTCCCTGCAGAAGGGCTTTGCTGTGCCCTTGTATCAAATGCTCAGAGAACCCAGATGTTCACTGGCTGCGTGTTGTTCTGCCCCAGCTGCCAGCACTGGAGCACCCAGGGAGCTGGGGGGTCACAGGGGCTGGCTCAGCGACCACCCAACCTGGGGGCAGCAGCCTCAGGTTGGAAAGCATCAGAAAAAAACAGACCAAGTCCCAGAGAGAGCAGTGCTCACTGCATCTAAACAGCTGAACTCCAAAATGATCCAAAAAACGAATGAACCATCAAAGCTCTCCTCCCTACGCTTCGCCATAGTGTCCAGGACGCCACGAAGATGATGACTGGAGGGAATAAAACAGAGCTCTTGATCAAAATCCAATCCTATTATTTTCTGGCTCGTGGAACAGAGACAAAACAGCATTTAAGTGTCTGTCATTTCCCTGTGACCTTTGAGCAGAAATTTCCTGACAGCCCTTGTTTGCGTGTCCATCACGAGGGGCTGTTCCACGGCTGTGTGCCGCCAGCGTGGGGAGCGTGGGGAGCTGGGAGCCCACGGGGGTTTCACTTCTGCAGCCACCTGAACCCTCAGGCAGTTCAAATATCCTTTAACTCTCTGCTGTGTTAATGTTTTCAGAGTCACACAGGCCAGCTGAGAAGACACAAATATGTCACAGGCTGAAATTTTGCGGCTCTGCACAAAGCAAAGCAGTCCAGGAGCTCCTTTTTGGTCTCACAGAGTTTAGAGTGTGACCCCAGCAGGATTAATCCCCCCAAATGCCTTTGGAAAACAAGAAACTCACCCCAAGTCCTTAAAGCCGAGTATTATCATTATTAAAATGCAGTCAGCTGAAATCATAAGGAGCTGACAGAGCAGTGTAAGGGACTGCACATCTCCCATATTTGACAGGGTTCAATGCAAAGCCTTTTCCAACTCGTTGAAAATACTGAGATGAAATTTTTTGAAAAGATGTGAAATGTCGAAACAATACTGCTTGGTGCAAAAGTTGTTTGGAATTTAGATAAAATTTAACAGAATAATCTTTTGCAGAACACTATTAAATAGGATAAGGTTTATCACATATAATCCTAAGGAAATACTTAATTATACCTTAAATTCTCCTTAGCAGTTTTAATTATTCTGTTAAAAAAAAAAAAAAAAAAAAAAAAAACAAAAAAAACCAAAACAAACCAGAAACATAACAACTGCTATGTTAAATAAAGTATTAAAATAAAAAAGAGCCTCCAATTTTGAGCAATTTCATGAAATTCTCCTGGAAGAAGAATTTAAAACCCTGATCCTATCCTTGGTATCAGTCTCAAATAGTTCCCCTTAATGATCTCATTTGTGATGCTGCAGCAACTCAAGACTTTGTGGAAAAAAAAAAACCAACTCATTAAGAAAAGAAAGAAGAATTGCACCAAACCCCACAATGAGACTCAGAGATGTAGAAAGCCACAAGTGATGACATCAACCTCACATGTCGAGGATGCCCTCGGTTCAACACTGCCTGTGTGTGGCTGACCCTGGCCATGCTCTCGGACACGTGGCTGGTACCTCTGGTGGCCACCAGCCCTCGTGGTCACACAGCTCCTGCAAGCCGGGGGACTTCAGGAATTTCACACAACCTCATACACAAAGCAAAATGGGAACCGGGGATGATTCTTGGGGGAAAAAAGCATTTCCTTCTCACAGGGCCCATCTGTGAGGTCACTTCCCAGAAGAGATTTTCTGGGCGGCATCTAGGCAGCCCCAGCAAGACAAATATCTCTGTCACTGTAAGTACAAGCCTGACTTCTGGGAAATGCAGTGTTTTCACGCCTGGGCTGGGACACGTAAGACATCCCCAGCAGCATCCAAGCCTGCTGAGACACAACCACCTGAGCTCAGAGAGCATCCCAGAAACACCAACACCAGTTCTTTCTCTTCTCAACTCAAGCAGATCAAAGAGCCAGGAGGGACTGTCCCTGGGAAGCCTGCAGGTCCAATCCCACCAGCTCTTTCTGGGACTCCTGCTTCCAGCAGGAATGGCAAAACACATGTCGAGGATGCCCTCGGTTCACCTGAGACAGGCTGTGAAACCACATCCCTTGTCCATTCTCTTCACCCTTTCTTTGTAAGACTCTCACAGAGGCTTCAGGCTTCCCTGGGCAGCACAGAGGAAATGAGATTTCTGCTTCCAATGCAGAGTTTTCTGCTGTACCAAGGGGTGTGCCAGAGTTATTGCAATTCTAAGGTCACCAAAGAGCAGCTCTGAAAACTGTCCCTGGACTATTTTTTCAAGCTGGATGCCTGTCACCAGCCCTGCAACTAGTACACAGGGTATTTTCTACCTTTATTTACCTTCCTTCCCTCTGCCCCATCTCTAAAGTGCTGTCCTCAAAATCCCAAGCCACTTGCCCAGTGCGTCACAGAGTGAATTGTGTTCTGGTGGATGATGGGTCATTTCTCGTCATATCCAGTGGGGCAATGCAGGGCAGATGCCCAGAGCTCTGAGTTACAGTTCAGACACACTAATCAGCAGGATCTGTGAAGAAACTTATGGTCTTTCAAAACATTCACATGGTTTCCACCAACAGATTATATTGCAACAGGATTCTGTGGTTTTGTGTTTCTTCATACTACGACACTGCTGGATTAAAAACATTTCATGACCTCAGGATAAAGGGGGGAGGATATTACAAAAACTACAACAAACAACACGACCCCTCCCCTATGTTTTGGGATCCTCCTTCCCCTGTTCTTTTTTCCACTTTCAGTATTTGCACTTGGATGTGCTCAGGTCTCTGGGGAGCTCGGGCATTGCAGTACAAGGCAAGCAGCCTGGTAAAGCCTCATTTGCAGCCTAAATACTGATCCAGCCCTCAGTGGACACCAAGACCCTTGCCCAGGATGGCCCCTGACCCTGGGAATGAGCTGCTTTACACATGCTGAATTTAAAAAAAAGACCAGCTCCACTACCAGGAGGAATCTGCAGAGCCAAAAGCAATCTTCCTCTTCCTGCCACCAAACAAGACATAGGCATTTTAAAATATGCCTTATTTTCAGAGAGGAGACACTGCTTAGCAGAAGCAGAAGCCTCTCAGCAGAGCAGCTCTCTGGGGCTCTCCTCCAGGCTGTGGGGCTGTGACCACATTTTGCCAACACTGCTGAGAAGCCCTGAGCCATTGCTGGAAGGTCACAGCACATTTTCTGCCTTGCATAACTTTTGAGCAGCAGTGCACAAGCCCAGATAGCTCCAGGTTTCACTCAGGAGTGCTGGCTCATGAGCCACAGCCCCAAAAACCTGTGGAGTTATAAAACTCCATATCTCCTCCTGGGAGTCCCACAGCTATGGGTTTGTCACACAGAACAGAACAGCATCCTGGTTTGTTTATGGCTCCATAGGCAAAGACCAGACCCAGAGACAGGACAGAGTGGAGGGGTAAAAAAGGATGGCAGATCTGAGGGATGCACGTGTCCTGACCTGGAGTTATTGACTCTTACCCACCCTAAAGCACAACACAGGGGCAAGGCAGTGTCACTTCAAAATTTTCAGATGGCATTTGAGACACACTTTCACTACAGGCTAAATGGGATTTTGTGCTCCAAAAACACGTTAGTGAAACATTTCTGCCTGTTCACCTCCTGTTCTTGGAGTAGCAAGATGTCGCAGGCTGATTTCCTGACAACTCACACTGAAACAGACCAAGAAACCAACAGATTTCTCCTTCTGGTTCTACCTGTAGGAAAGGAGTTTCTTTGTTGACATCACCGTGTTTCCCCGTGCTACTATTTTAGAAACCCAGGCACCTCACTCCTGTAGCCACTGTCACAGGTGAACACCGAAAGAGGACAGAGAATGACTGACTGCTTCAGCAATCTGGCACATTTGGAAGCTCCTGAATCATCCTTGGTGAGTTTCCCCACGATTAGTGAGCCCTTGCTGGAAGCACATCTCGACCTGAACACTGGAGTGGGACTAAAGCGAACTGGCAGGAAGAGAAGGGAAGGGAACGAGTGCTTGGAGCACACGGAGTTTTGGAGACAGGAATGAGACTCAGCAGGCAGTCATGGTGGGTGCAGGAAAAAGCAGAGAGGGATGAGGAGAGAAAACACAGCCCTGAACACTCTTACTCACAAATATAATCCTTACTTGCCTGAGAAAATGATTCAGTCTTGCAAACCATATGAGGATTAGAAGGAGCTTCCACACTTTCCTTTACAGAGAGGTATTTACATGTAGCGCTATTTTCCATATTGCACTGAGACTATTATGCATTTTCCCAAAGGATTCAGGACTATCAATAAAACTTTGGATTCAAAAGCAGGGAAACAATCCACTCTGGCTTTCCTTTCCATAGATGCCCAGTGCTCCGATCCTGGCAAATGACCTAGATTCCTTGGAGAAGAAATTTAATCACTCGCGGGGAGGCGATGCTGAAAAGATCACAATATTTGTTCTCTGATCCAGTCACAAAGACGTCATCAAGCTTACAGCACTCCGACTCCTCGTGAATAATCTGCACAGAAATATCATCCAGGAAGCTCTTTGTGGCGAATGGGAATGTGCAAATACTACGCCGGGGTTTTCAGCTCCATGGGCATGTGACACTGTTTTAATTTTATGTTCAGTGTCCCAGCCAGAAATCTCAAGTGGCAGCTGGTCTCCAGAATTCTGTAATATGATAATTAAATGTCTGCCTATAAACAAGTGTTTGTATTACAAGTGCTTTCCCATGGCGTCTATCTGTGCAGCAGGAATCTGAGGCAGGCACAGAGGCAGGAGCAGTTTTTCTTGGGTCTAAGCAAGTCTCCTATCCTATCCCAAGGGAAATAGAATAGCACAGTCCTAGCAATAAAAATAGTTAGTTCTATTACATTTATATAGGATGTGTATCTTTTATTCCAAGGAATTCTCAAAGCTATTTACTACCTGCATATCTGTCTCAGCATTTGAGATTGCTGCTTCATCATGGTGATGCCTTCATAATTTCTGTATTTTTACTCTTCATGTATCTGTAACTTGGTGTAGTTCTGCACTTCTTACAAAGTGCTAAAAACCTCTGTTCCCAGCACCTTTAGCCAAAACAATCCCTCTGAAAAGAAAATCCAAGGACACATTAGTTGCCCCAAAAATATGTAAACAACGGTGAAACGGGGGGAGCAGGCCTGGGGTTGTTATCATCACCTAAGAGTGTGATTGGAGAATTAGGGGTCAATATGCTGATGGGACAGAATTTATCAAAAGGTGAAGGGCTCGTGACCCAGCACCCATTTTGGGTGTAGTCCCATGAGGGGGACTTTGTTTGCTCGAATGTACCTTGAAAGCCTTTTAATAAATTTGTCTGTTTTTTATACTCCTAATTTGTCTTGGCCTCTGTTTCAGGTAGCCTGCTTTTAGGCATCAATGAGTTCATTGCAACAGCGAAGTCTTGTGGGGAGTTTGCAGAGTCTCTGGCTCTTCTTTGGAAAGGAATGCAATGGCTGGTACCAAAACCTCTGGCAGGAGGCAAAAAAAAAACCCATGCCATTAAATCCAGCCACTTCTGAAAAACAGCTGTGCACAGAAACAGAGGAGTCCAGGACAGATCGTGAGAAAAAGTGCCCCAGCCAGCTGGGAGCAAATGTTGAATTCAGGTGTCTGGGAAAGCACCTCCTCCCAAGCAGGCATCCCCACTAGACACTGACCCAAGAAGTGACCCCGCTGTCCTGTACACAGCAGCCAAAGGCTTGCACAGGAACCTACCTGGGATTTCTCAGGATGTGGGTACTGAAAGGCTGGGACAAGCCTGACACCAAAAAGCGGGGGTACAGGAGCCCTGGCTGCCAGCTCTGACCATTTCCTCCCTTAGTCACTTCCATGGACTTTCCCATGTGGGCTGAAGACTACTCCTGAGCTAATAAACCTTTTCCAATCCAGCAGAGCAGTGCAGAGGATCCAAATGGCTCCCAGCAATTCCCTGTCCTGGCTAACTGGGCTGGTGTTGAGGCTGAGCTGAGCCAGACCAGAGATGTAGCTGTGCTCACGTAACCTCCCGTGTGAACCAACAAACCCTGACAGGCAGGAGCACTGACTGTAACTCAAATAAATAAACAGGGACCTGGCTCCGAGCTATGGACACCAAACCTATCCCAGCCACTGAGCAGTGCCACTGATTTCTGCTGAAATGCTGCCAAGGTCAGACCAGCTCAGAAAAGTCCAGGTGTAATTTTGCCTGCTGGAGGCAGGACTGCATTTTAAGTGAGAACAGATTTAATTAGTGCTATTTGAACATGATGAGCTAAAGAATTAGGAAAGGGGGAAAATAAAGGCAGACAGAGCTCCAACAAGTGTAAATTTTAATCTCCCCACTGCAAACTTAAAAAATGTGGGAGAGTTGGGGAGGAGATGAGAAATTGCCAAAGGGAAATAATGTTTCTCCTAACAAGATGTCCTGGATTAAACCGCAACACGAGATAATGCCGGGTTTGGGAAATAAAACCAAATAGAAAACGCCTGGAGTTAAGAACCCTGCTGCTTAAAAGCAGCCCTGAATTCCCATCACTGCAGGTTATAGTGGAGTGGTTCTGCTTTGCTTTGTATTTAACATTCCACATTTCACTCCTGCTCCCGTGGAAAGCCAAGTTTGGATGTGGGATTATGGCGCAATGGCTGATGACCACATTAGCCATCTGGTCTCCTGCAGGTCCGAGCACAAGTCCAGGTTCTTTCTCAGCCAAGAGTCGTTGGCTAAATGAGGTGACACTTGTGATTTGCGTGTCAGTCTGTCCCCACTGCTGCGCCTTCCGCGCTCCAGAGCTGCGGGAAGGAAACTCCAGCCGAGCCCAGCCGCAAATGGCTCACCTGGCAGAGCTGCTCCCGTGGCCAAGGCGGCCCTTGCCAAGCCCAGGCATGGCTTGTGATGAATGAAGAACACATGCAACAAGTCTGGCCGCAGCTGAGCAGCCTCAGCCCCTGGCCAGGAGCCAGCAGATGCAACGCCACGCGTTTTACGGTGCACGGGGAGAGGGAGCCTGGCTGTGCATCCCCAGCAACAGGGCAGGCTCAGCATCTCTGCTCTCCTGTTTATGGGAAACCTGCCCTGCCCAAGGTTTGTGCTCCAGAGAGCTCAATATCCACTGACATAAACCCCCAGTGACGCCTGAAATTAGACTGAAGCACGTTCTAGTAATTTGCAACAGGGAAGAACTTTTATCTGCTGTAAATGGGAGCAGAAGGGAATGAAGCAGTTCCAGGCGGATCTGCTTTGCAGCGGAAATGCCTTAAACGCCCAGAGGAGCACAGTATAAAAATGGAAACAGCCTGATATAAAACCCCTGACGTCAGAGGGGCTGTTTCCTCCAGCCTCAGCCAGCTCTAATAAAAATCCACTGAGAAGTTCCAGAAGCAGCCCTTACTTTGGAGTCCAAAAGACTTACTCAGAGTCTGCTACAAAAACAATTTTGAGAACTTATTTATGGGAGCTGATGGTTGCCCTGGTCTGCTTCCCAGTGCCTCCTGCTGCTGCAGACAGACCCACAGCCATGGATGGCTGCCCTGCCGATGGTACCCAGCCATCAGCTGGGTGCCCCCTCTCAGTCCCCTGCTCGTGGGAAAAAAGCAGCAAAATAAACTAATAAAGTGCATTTTCCGGAAGCTGCAGTAATAATTTCTTTCCCTCAGAACTGCAGTAGGTAAATCCCCCACACAAGGGTTGTTTCTGTCTAATCACACCACCCTGCAGAGAGTCACAGTCCCCCTCCATGTGTCCTTTGTGCCCCCAGGCAGATCAGTGACACAAGGGCTGTTACATCTCACAGCTCACCCTGTTAGTCACAATCCTGGCTGTTTTCCTCATCTTTACATCCCCAGCCCTTCTCTGAAAGACTCGGCTTGCTTACATCCAACCCAGGTCTGAGCACTTTCCTCCCCACCTGAGGGAAGGACACCCACTGGGGGACAGATGAGCTCTGTAACGGCCTCCTGACATTTTTGTAAGGCAATTTGAAAGGTGAAAAAGCAAATAAAGCCGTCCTGCCTGGGGATGTTTCTCTCTGTGGTGGTTTGCACTGCCTGGCTGACTGCTCTGTACTGGGGAGGAGCTCCCTGCAGTGCACACACCCAGCCTGCTCCGTGCCCACAGCCCTCCACAAGAAATCAGGCCAACTTCCAGAGTATTTATAGATCTTGAAAAAGAGCCAGAACCCTCTCTCCAAGAGGATGCACAATTTAACATTGTGCAAAGTCATTAAACCTCACAATGCTGAATACACAGCCCCAGTCTGGTAATGGGGATGGCAGCTCCTCACCAGACTTCATTAGATTAGTTCACATAATTGCAGGCACCCTAAAATACTTGTGAAATCCCACTGTGATCCCAAACACAGAACAAAACAATTGCTGGCAATGACAGAGGCATAAATGTACTTTTAAAGTTTAGCACAGGCCTCTGCTGATGGCAAAGAATCCAGTGGCAGAGATGTAAATTTGCATTTCTCATCACACAACAGTTCTCTGCTCCCCCCTGTATCACAAGGAAATATTTTACAGTTTTTCATTTTAATTTTAACTCCATTTTGAAGGAGCCCCAGGTTACAGTCCTCTGATAAATGCAGAAGGCCTTTGCAAACAGCCCCAGCAGTTAATGGGGATGAGGTTGATGGTCTAAATTAGAATAGTTCTCTTTTACCCTTGGACTTTCTTTAGCCTGTCTGACGGAGGAGATTAAGGAAGTAAAAGTTCACAAACGGATGATTTGTCAAGGGATTGCCACAGGTTAGCTTTTATTTAAAGCTTTCTCAAGCATCTTAGCTTACTGGGCTTTAAAGCTGAACAGTCACCTTGGCACCCACCTCTGTTCCCTGAACCGTAGTTATAAAAATGGCTGGGGAGGCCACTTGAGCTGCCAGGACACCGACAGCCTGTGACACTGCTGTGCTAAGGAGGGCAGACAATCAGCAGGCAGCGAGGCAGCCATCACACCCAGGCTGAGATGTGAGGTCTGTGCACTACAGCCCTGCTTCCAAGAGCCCCAGGCACTGGGATCCAGCAGATCCCCAATTTTCAGCTACTCAGAAGTGTTTTTTCAATCTCTAGACCATAACATAGAAGCTCCACACCCTGAATTCCCTGAAGCCCCTTCTCAGCAGCACTGCATCCTGTCCCACAGGACTGTGTGTGCAGCACCACAGAGGATCTTTAAAATTTGACTGAGGATGTCAGTGCCCACTACTGGCACTCTTTTTTCCCCACTCCATTTCCATGTACGTGTTTCAACAGGGTCTGAAGTTTCTGGATGAAGAGTATTATTTCAGTTCCAAGGAGTATTACTGCTGGTTAGGTTAGATGGAATGTCACTGAACTCACTGGAGCTGTACCAGAGCAAAATGTGACCTGAGATCACCCATCTGGACTTACGAGCAAAGCCATTAATTCAGCCAGACCATGGGCATCTAACTCCAGGCCCTCTATTGCACCCTGAAGGCTGAAGGATTGACAAAAAGCCATGGCAAAACCTGCCAGCACGGGAAGGAAACAACTCCTAAGCAGACCACATTAGCACTGTAACAAATGTTTGCTCTTTCCCTTAACACCTTCGCTGCAGTCCAAGCAGAATGCATTGCATCACTCCCCACTACAGCGTTAACAAGTTCTTTTAATTAAAAAGTGGCTATAAAGCCTGAAACCCCAAGTGATGGATGGACAGACAGACAGACAGACAGACAGACATTCTGACTGAAGGCTCCTCAGTTTTGGTGCTGTGCCACTCTCTGGCTCTGTAGCAAAGATCTGTCTCCTGAGTGGCAAGAAGCGAAATGCATTTGATGTCTGTAGTTATCTGCCACTCAGATTCGAGTCATTCCAAACGATTCCCAGAACCACACCACGGAGCTCTTTCCCTGCCACGAGGGGCTGTGTGCATCCAATCTCCAGGCACTTACAGTGTGTAACTGGAGCTGTCTGGTAATGCTCTACATATGGGCTTGAAAGAACATTATTGACAGCATATTGCTTAAACTGGGTGAGCAGCTACTTCTCAACCTGTTTTCAACCTCATAATTCAGCAGTGTCCAAATTAATTTTATGATAATCTCATGCATCAATAAATTCAACTCACAGGTGGCTGACAGAACCCAAGATTTTGAAAATTATGTGCATTCCCCTTCAGGGAACAGACACGGGCAGAAGCAAAGGCTTGATTGCAGCCTGTGTATTTTTAGACACGTTAATTAAATCTGCCACATCATTTTAGATAGATAGCTCTGCAACTTTAATCCCAAGGTGCTGCCTTTCAGAGGGATTCCTGCGGGAGTCAATTATATTTTGTTTGCATAGTGTTAACAGGTGGTACCTGCAACTCTAAACTCTGGGCATGGAAATGAAAATCCAAAGAGCAAATTCTGTTCATTTTGCTAAAACAACTGTAATTGCAAGCAAACATCCAAACGCCTCCTTGGGATAAATTACCTTTCCCAAACTCTTCAGAAATATAGTTTGCCCATCTATCCAACTGCTGGTCAAGCTTGGCTCAAAGAACACTAGGATTAGTTCCCCATTTTCACCCCCAACATCACTCCTTTTGGTTTCTTATAGAGTCATAGACAGGTTTGGGTTGGAAGGGATCTTACAGAACATCTTGTTCCACCCCCCTGCCATGGGCAGGGACCCCTTCCACTATCCCAAATTGCTCCAAGCCCTGTCCAACCCAGCCTTGGGTACTTCCAGGGTGGGACAGCCACAGCTTCTCTGGGCAATGTCTGCCAACACCCAAACCTTCCCTCAGAGCCCTGGGAATCTGCTGAATTATCTCAATTCAATCAGCAAAACTTCTGTGAGGCTGAGGAAAATTTAAAATAGAGACAGACATCTCAGGCATGACATTTTTCACCCATCGTTGAAGCTCTGAATCCACTAAGCTGGAATACAGGCCTGGCAACCAAGACAAACAATTGAATATTTGTGCATTGGTTGGGATTTTTCTCTTCTCCCTCCACTCAGGCCCACCAAAGGCCACAGTGTCCATCATGACCAGGGACTGCCCCAGGTACCACACAGAACTTTTGTGGATATTGCATTACAGTTTCCACGTTGCTTCCCCACTGGCACAAGGCAGGTGACAGAATGGAGGTGACAGAACCACTACCCAGAGATGCCTCTTCCTCTCCTGAGCTCTTTTTACCATCCAAAGGTTTTTAGGATATCAGGTCTATCAGAAAGCTGCTCAGGGGTCACTCATATCAGCAAGCCATCTGGGCTGATTTATAAGTGATGACAAACAACCCTTTTCAGACCCACAGTCCAAACACCCCAAGAGGCTGTTTGAGGAATGGAAAGGAGATTTGGAGCACAGGCATCATTATCTTATCAGCTCTCTTGTAATTCTGCTAAGCTTCCCTTCTTAGGGTTTATTTTACCGAAGGTTTCTCCATACTTAGACCTCAGCTCTGCATAATTTTGGTTGCATATCAAAGGGTGAGTCAAAAGCTTCATCAAGTGGGAAGGGAGGTGCATACGTGCAAAAACAAATGTCAAGCCTCTGTACTCCATTGACTTTGGGATCTGAGGGGCATGAAAAAGCAGAACAAAACCATGGTAAAAGTAAAGCATGCAGCCACAGATCACATCTGTCTTCACAATCAGATTCCCACAGGGGTACCTGAAAACCCCAGGAAAAATGCCATCCCAATGTAGATCTAAAAAGGAAGAATGAGAATGGAACTGCAAGTCTATTTCACCCATAGCGTGATCCCAGGGCAGTTCCTGGCTCTCGTTTATTGTCAACACTGAAGAGTGAGGCCCAAACCATTGAGGTTCACTACAGTGAATGGATTTTTATTCCCATTTCACACAGCTGCTGGAGCTGGGCTTGATTCAGTAGAGCCAGGAGATTTGGGGTGATCTGCCTTAGACTTTAAGGACTCAGCCACTTCTCTGTTCTGCACCTGAACTGAAACAGGAACATCATCTGAAAGATGCTCCTCTGAATTGCTTTCTCTGTCTCCAGTTGAAGGGCATGCACTCTATTGACAGATGGAGCTTATTTAATTTAATAAAGGCTGATTTTAATCAGACTTAGAGTTCATAGCAATTAACAATTAAGTCCTCAGTTTCTGCAGAGGTCGCCAGTCGTGTCTCTCCCAGACAGCTGGGTGAGACATGGGGGTGTGCAGGGAGGTGGCAGCCAAGCCACGCTGGCCTGCGTGTGCCTGCATCAGGGAACACCACCACATCCCTGCATCCTGTTTGAGCCTCAGAAATGGTCAGTTCAGTGAAAAGTGCTGCCCTCAACCAAAAACATCCTGCACTGGGGTGTTTTCCTGAGCACACACACCTGACAACCCGCACAGGAAACTGAATCTGTGCCGTGGAAATGAAACTTTCCAAGTGCTTGTGAGCTTTAGCTGTTTCTATGTTTATACACAGCATCCTGCACCCAGGGTTATGCTGCAGAGTCAATGGGCACCTGAGGCCACATTTAACCTGTTCGATGTGCCACCGACAGCTCAGCTAGAGACAGAATCAAACACTGTCACCGAGAAAAGGAAGCATGAGAGTCACATTTCTGCACTGAAAAACCACAGCCTGCTTTGTGGAACTGCTAAAAAAAAAAGCCCACAAGCTTCAGGTGTTTTCAGAAGCTGAGCAGCTCAAACCCCGAGGTCAATTTCTTAGATTTCTGGGCAGCAGTGGCAAAGTGACCTGCCTAAAGCATCACATCAGTTATTGTCCTGCCTGGCCCCTGGCACTCACTCCTCTCTGCTTTGAATAACTTCCTTTCCCAATAATTCTGCTGTTACAGTCACTGGGGGGGGGGAAAAAAAAAACAAAACAAAACAAAAAAAACCACCAAAATTCAAGACCAAGGAGGCAGCTTTTGAAATAACAAATAACAGAAATTACTGTCCCAAAGAGAATATGACAAAAACCAACAGTGGGGAGTGTACATACCATAAATTTGCTCCCTGTTTTCCCACTACATTAATAATGTTAAGATTAATATCCACAAATCTGCGTATTTCAAATGCCTGAGAACGAGGGGAGTTGTAAAGCTGACCTGTACCTTTGCCAAGTCTTTGATTCCTGCATTATGCTTCCAATAGCTTATGAAAAATGTAACGCAAAGCTCTAGATGGCAAACTGCATTCTATTTTTCCAGCATTCAACACAATTCAAAGCATAAAAACAAACAAAGCACGAGGTGGCATTTTCCCCTAAAACAAGAGCAAAAGGAAATCTTATTTCTGCTGCCTTGCTCTCCTTCTGGGAAGACAAGGAGGTGCTGTTGTCCCATTAAGCAGCATGTCCACCTTCTCAGATAAGGCCGGCTCGCCTCTTGAATTTGCATGTGAAAATTACCCTGCTCAGCTCTGGAAATGATGCTCGTAGGTGTAAAGAGAGGAGCTTTGCTGCTTTGAAGTTGGCAAGGCAGCGAGGATGAAGGCAGGAATTAACTCAATAGCGATTGCAGCTCTCAGTCTCCTCCACATCAGACCTTTGAACACGGCCCAGGAACACACAGAACAGCCAGGTTACACTTCTTTTTGCCATCCAAAGCCCTCAAAGAGAGGAGACGAAAGCTCTGTTTGTTCCTGGAGCCCAGCCTTTCCTCTGAGCTGTCTGTTACTGACTCAGGCTTGTGTTGGAAGAACACATCTTCAGAGAAGTGCCAACATCAAACACACCAGAGATTTTACAGGTACACACATTGAGGCCTCTCTCTGAAGTGCTGTTTCCCAAAGAAAGCACGGCCAGGGAATGCACTGAAATATTTTAATAGCAAGAGGGGCACTCACGTTCTTCTTTGGGCTGCTATAAAATATGGGGTAACTTTTCTCTTTTTAGTTTTCTGTTGCTAATGGCCTCTTAATTACCATCACAAAGTTGTAACTTGGATCCTCCACCAGGAAATCACTTAAGCATGCACTTAATTCTTCCTTCATTTAAACAAACAAACAAACAAATGAAAAAACTTTGCTTCACACCATTACTGAAATAGCTAGTTATGCTCTTCCCCAAAGAGGGGATGCAGTGCCAAAACCAACCCTGAAATTCACCATCTCTGGAGCAAAAGGCACCAGTTAAAACCACAGCAGCTCTGGGCAGCAGAGAGGAGAGGGAAGCATCCCCAGGCTGTGGGTTGGACACACTCTCATTGTGGGCAGCTGTCAGGTGGACCTTGTTTGTCCCCCAGCCCAACACACACCGTTCTGCAGGGCTCAGGAACTTCTTAGAAAGAGCCCTGGCCAGGATACACCTCGCTTTCTGAACTTGCCGTCCTATTTTCTTGAGGACCTCTGCATTGCTACGGAATGGACCTCAGTCTTCTGGTGCTCTGTACTTGATAAATGCCACTCAAATAAGGCCACCTAAAAAATGGCTGAGAAAGGCTTTGACATTTTTCTCTCCCAGACCCTGAATGCTCAGTGCACTTTCAGCTGTGACTTATAAATGCACAATTATGTCTCAAACAAATGAAAAAATAAAATCATGTGGAGGAAAAACAAAATTATTCCTCAATGTTTGAATAATGATCAAAGGAAAAAAGTGCTGAAACACGGCCCAAAATCTGGAATAATCTGCCATAAACTGACCACTTGCTGCCTTCAACTTTGCTCAGTGTTTGCTCTAACCCATCCCAATGTCCTCTCTGAAGGCTATCATTCCTGGAGGATGAGATGGCCTCTCCCTAGCAGCCCACCCTTTCCTTGGCCATTATTTGCTAATTTGTTCTCATGTTTACCTTTGATGTGCTCAAAGTTAGGCCCAAATGTTGATGGGCTGAACGAGATGAGCTCTTTTGATCTTCCCAAGCAGGCTGAGCAATTCCTGCCAGATAAGGGCTTTGAAGGTCGCACAGGGATGGATGTGAAGCCTGTGCCTCACCCAGATGTGAGTCTCTCACAGTCCCAGCTACACCAGCAGGATATTTGGGTCATGGGTTCCTGGAGACTTGTGGCCACTCATCCTCTGAGTCCTGGCTCTGTTATCTAAGTTAGTGACCATCTATCACCAGCAATCTTTGATCAGGTTGGGGAAAGAGGAGGTTAAATTGAACAGAGGGCTGATAACTGAGAACAGGACCATGGTAAATTTACAAAGAAAAGAACTTAAATAGCCAGGCTGAGCATCCAGCTTAAAATCCACACTGACACCTACTGAAACTTTGACAGGAGACAGCCTTTTCCCTTTGCTTGCAGAATGCCATGTGTTTGGAGGGCTTTCAAGGCCAAAATTCACTTCTTCCGATGGGCTAATTTGAGTTGGCCCATTAAGTATTCCTGAAACAGTCTTAGATAGTCAATTGTAATCTAGAAATGTTCTGTAGATAAGCCTCCAGCAGGAATCCTTGAAATAAACCGCAGTAAAAAGAGAAAATGATAGTCCATAATAGAATCACTCCATTCAACATAATAGAAAATAAAGCATAATCAGTGATGTGAAGAGTAACACACTGTACTAAGCACCACACATTACTCATTCTCTTCAAATGATCAAAATTGCCAGGATTCTCTCATGTCTAGAGACCGAACAGCCCCATAAAGAAACTGCTGAATATCAAGAGGGAGATTTTCCTCTACCAAGAAAAACACCTTGGTGGCATTACAGCCTTGCAGCCTGAATCTTAAAGGCTGCAGACAATAGTCAAAGGAACAATTCTCGATACGATGATGGCTACGAGTGAGTCCCATTACACCTCTAAGGCAGCTTCCAGCCTCCAGACCTTGCCAGAGGAGCACTTCTGGAGCATAAGAGAATGAGGAACATTAAGCTCAAAGTGAGAGTAAATCCACCTGATGTATTGCTCAACTTGTCCAGCCTTTGTGACCAATCCCTGGTCCCTGACCCCGAGCGCGGTCGCCGCTGTCAGAGAGCAGCGCTGGTGGCACAGTTTGCTCTCAGAAATCTTGTCAGTGAACTAAGCATAACTAATGCTTTGTGTAAGCAGTTGGGTGTGGGATTTGAGTATTTAGGAATGCAACCTCCCGAAACAAACCGCTTTTCATGTGTACCCATGGTAATTACTTAGTCAAGCCAGCAGTCGCTCAGCAGTGCTGTGATGTCAGGTTTTAAGCAGAATTCCCCTGATGTCACAAAGTGACCTCATGTAAGGAAATACAAAAAGGGGTCTCATTATTCCTAAATACTTCATGCTGCAAGCTCTGGAGGCTTGCAGTTGTTGTCCCAAGCAGTCAGACCCTGATGTGTTCACCTGGGAAGAAGCACACAGAGGGCTGGTGTTCCCAGGAAGCTGTTTAAAGCTGGGTGTGAAAGAATGAGCAAGGAAAAATCCCCCTCTTCCTCCTCCTCCTCCTGAGAGGAAATCAAACATCTAATTGAGACAGCATCCCAGAGCAACTGGCTCCCTTCAGTGTTGAGCAAGAGCTCATTCCAGCATCAAAGTCACTGTGTATGAGCCAGCCCTTGGTGTTCCTGCTCCGTAAAGAACTGTAAGCAGTAAGCAACAGGGGATATAAGAAGGTCTACAGAACCTCTGATATAAGCCATGAGAATCTGCAGGATTTACTGTCAGAGATAACTTAGAGCCTGATTTTCCCACTGTATGGATGCCTTCAGGAGCTTAAGCCATCAGCACAGCTCCACAGTTTCTTCACAGTAGAATAAATATTTCCTCAGCACATGTGAAAACTTGTACTGGGAAGACTTTGTTATGTTGTTAGAGCAAAGCTTGAAAGGCTTAAAGGTCCTGCCAAAACTGAAGAGAACAGACAGATTTTTCAAGCCAAATACCAATTTCTCCCAGAGCTTTGGTAACAGTGGCAGCAAAGACACAAGGGTTATTGATGTGTTAGAAACCACACAACTGCCTGAGAATGGTCACATAGGAATTAAAGCTTTCTCCCCCCAAAAAAGGGATGAGATCAATAGTCCAGCTGAAGTTCATCTCTACCAGGGCAGGCAGCATGGGCAGCAAACAGGAGGAGATGGAGACTTCTTACTAACTTAGCAGACACCTGCTGAAAATACAGCACAGCAGAGAGGAAACCCTGCAGGAATCCTGTGCTCAGTTTTAGGGACCTCACTGCAAGAAAAACATTGGGGTGCTGGAGGGTGTCCAGAGAAAAGAAACAAAGCTGGTGAAGGGTTTTGTTTGGCCTTGAGAAAAGGAGGCTCAGGGCAGACCTTATCACTCTCTGCAACTCCCTGAAAGGAGACTGTTGCCAGGTGGGGGTTGGCCTCTTCTGCCAGGTGACAACTCACAGGACAAGGCAAAACGGCCTCAAGTTGAGCCAGGGGAGGTTTAGACTAGGTACTAGGAAAAATTTCTTCACCAAAAGGGTTGTCAAGCATTGGAACAGACTGGCCAGCAGTGGTGGAATGACCATTTCCTGGAGGGATTTGAAAGATGTGTCTAAGTCACGTGTATGAATTACCCCCAAATCTGAGCATCTCACAGTTTTTAATGCATGAATTGTCAAACATTCCTGTAAGGTGGGGAAATGATGATTTGCTAACAAGAAAAGGAGGCACAGAGATGATCATTGCCAGACTTTCACCCAAACAAAAATTTACCAATGCAGGTCTGCCAAAAACCAGGGAGAAGCAAAATTCTGTTAGTTCCCTCAGCTAGTCCCCAAACAAGGGACTGTTATTGCTCCCATCTGGATCATCTTGTTCTGTCTATGCAAAGTTGCATTTATTTGTTGTAAGGTCAGAAGCTGACAACAAAACAAAGATTAAAAACCTAAAGCTGTTCCTCTGCTGCTCTCCCACCTCCCTCAGCACCACAGAGTCCCCTGCTCCGCCTGTGCTGTGACACCTGACAGCCCAGAACCCCTCTTTGTGATTCAGCTCGAGAAGGAGATGCTCATGTTTTACATCAGGCTGTTGAAATTAATCCCTGCTTTCTCATCCTTCTAATGCGCCGCAGGGCTCTCGGATCGATTGGCTCCTCCCCGGCCGGGAGCAGGAACATGTTCCCAGTTCCGCTTGGCTGTGTCCCATTCTGCAGTGAAACAGGAGTCTGTCACCCTCTTGTCATGTTAAGAGAATAATATAATTTAATCTTTCCAGGCAGTTTAAATGAAGCTGCTCTACCCTGAAATAGATACATGGGTGTACAACATGCAAAAGACAGATCCTTCAATAAACACGTTACCCATGTCTATCACACGCGGGGATGGAAGAGATGGCCGGGGTTGTGTTTCCCCAGCACAGGAAGCTGCCACCACATATGAAAAGGACTAAAATGCTGTTTGTTTGTGCCTCTTTTGGAGGTCAGACTGATCTGCAGATTTCCATTTCAAAGCCTTTACTTTGGCAGAGGCCACCGAGCATGACCCCCCTGTCACTTCCTCACAGAGGAGAGATTATTCCACTTTTCTCCATGCCCTCAATAAGATATTTTCCACCCTCCAACTTCCTCCTGTACATAATACCAGCCATCCCAAACTCCTTCCACTGGAGTACTTCCACTTATTTAAACTCAGGAGAAATTTTCTGGTTTGCTCTCATCACATGGCAACTCCTCATCCTAATCCTGTTTGATCACTCCTTTCCCTCTCCCCCCTCGCTGCTTTGCTGTGCTGGGAGCTGGGAGCACAGCTTCACCATGGGGGCAAGAATGCTCACAGTGAGAAATCATTTCTACTAGAGAAATAAAAGGCATAAAATATTAGTTCACAAGAATCTGGAGTTCAGAAGGATTAGATTCATACTCAGTACATGACTACACACAGATAAAATAAGCTGAGCAATCCACCTTTTGCTACCCTGCACCTGTTACGCAAACTTAATTCTGTAATTATGAGTACCCACAGCTATCACAGAAAAACCAGCTGGTGTGTAGAGCCACTGACGTGTCCCCCATGCCAGACAGTGGCTTGAGGTTCCCAGTGGGGAAGCAGGACTTTACAGAGCTAGTGAGCCCTGACCATCCCTTACAAGGACATATTTGCCACCTATCTGGGGGCTTTCTAAAGATATCATTCAAATATCATCAAAAAACCCCTTACTCCAATGTCCTTCCACTTCAACTTTTAGCCAGAAAAAACACTTGTCCTCTCCAGAGGAAGAAACAGAGCTGCAATCAGTTTGAAAAACACTACATATTTCCGAGTTGGAAAGTGTAATCCCTCTTTAAACAAATCCTTATTTTCCACTAACATACACTTGGTGACAACACTTAGATTTGGAAACAAACTCCCCTTGCCACCTGAGAGACTCAGTTTGTGTATTTGGTTACGACAGGCCAACAAATGGTGGGTTTTCAATACCAGAGAGACCCTTGGAGCAATCAGTGGCTTGTAACAGAGTGTTTCTACCTGGTGCTCAGTGGTTTGGGGGCTTTTATACATTTGTAAGTGATTTTTGCTTTTGTGGTCTTGTGGGAAAAATAACATAGCTGGAACTAAGCAGCATGACTAAGTACAACACAAACTTCTTTGCAAGTCTCTTCTGGCACAGCTGAAAATTCACCTTCAACGAGGCAGCTGTTACAGAGAGCCCTTGGGCAGCTCTGGAATGAAGGCCAGGCACAGGCTCAGCTGCAAGAGATGAAGTACGAGAGTAAATAATCTCTCTAGGGATTAAAACAGATTGCTACCTGCAGAGAGCATCCCGAGGCAGTTTTAGGGACAGGTGACCAGGGCAATTGCCCAGAGCCACAGCCAATGGGAATGTGGGACAAAGTCCTGGTCACTGGTGTCTGCCATCACCACAGCTCAGCAGCATTTCAAGCCCACAGGCAACTCCACCTAATCAAGACCCATTTTCTTCTAATGGGAAGGACAAATCCCCCCACAACAGTGACAACAGTCCCTGCTAGAAGAGTGACACTTGCACTACTTCTCTCCCTTGTGGAGTTCATGTGTTGAAGCCCACAGCACACCATTAGAGCATTTACTCTGACATCCTATATGTCACCACCTCCTAAAAAATCACCCTAATCTTGTATGGAAGCCAAAGCTGGTACGTGGGAAAGCTCCTCTGCAATGTTACAACTCCCATTCACACTGCTGACATTTGACAGGCTTGGAAGTGATTCGTGGAGTTGGTTGTGGAGAGAGAAGGGTCTGCTGAAGTGGGTTCTGATCTCAGCCCTCTGAAGAACGAACAGTGACAGCAACACTAAATAAACAGCTTAGCAAGTGTCTTGGGTTCTGCCCTGCAAAGCCTGGGAGCTGCAGGTGTGGAGCACGTCCAGCCCTGGGAGCCACATTCCCAAATGAAGGGTGCAGAAACCTGCCCCACACAGTGAGAGACACCCAGCAGGAAAGAAAAGCAAAGAACGAAGGAAAAAGCGCTGCTCTGGAGCTGCCAGTCCTTTGGGGGTCGCACAAGGTCGGAGCAAACATTTGAGGTGCAAACAGTGCATGGAGATTCACCACCTCAGTGGCTGGAGCACGGCCCCCTGGGCTGCTATTGCACGACCTGTGTAACACTCAGGCCGTGTTCAAACACGCTTCCTCTGCTCTACCACTGAGTGTTTACAAGCACGAGAGCAGGTACAGTGCAGGAATGCAGATCGTGGCCCAGCTGAAGGGGACTGGGAGCCAGCCCAGTGCTCAAGAGACGGTCATGGAGCCAAGGGCGATTGAACTGCAGCAGCTCTGTGTTTCTCATCCATCAGATGAGCTGTGGGCTCAGCCTGCCCTGGTCATACAGGGAGCTCTGTTAGCTAAACCTCAATAAAGTGACTCAGAAAACACAGCAAACACTGTTCCAACTCCAGAGCATCATGAGGACAGTCAGCTCCCAACATGGAAGATACTCCATGACTTTCTGGTATTCATTAAATTGTTGCCCAAAGCAATCGGTCAGAAATTGTCAGGCAACACACAATGTCAGGAGAAGATCCTCCTTGGCTGAATCCCAATATTTTGTCAGAAATTTCCTGTAAACTTCCAGCACATCACCCACATCCCGTGGGTCCATAGGCATGGATTCCAAGAGCACTACTGGGTGGGAATCCTGTTTTCTCCAGGCTTTGCTAGCAAAACTGGGCTTCCAGGATCTCTGTGGGAAGGCTGAGCATCTGAAAAAGCAGGAGCACACAGGAGCTCCAGGTGTGACCATAGTGGAGTCACATGGTACAGAATATCCCTGGGCATCCCACAGACTTTCTCTTAAAGATATTATGTTCCAGAAGTTCTGGTTGTTTTATCCTCAATCCCAGCATTTTGGGTTTGAGACATTTCTGAACTTTTGGCTTCATTTTGTGATAAAAATAAACTTTCAGAAGAGGGTAAATGAATCACCAAGAAAAACATTTCAAAGACTCTGACATTTTTCATGGCAGGGCATTTGTAAGATTTCCCTTGGACTTACGGGCAAGCACTGGTGATGGACTTCTCAAAGGAGAGGAGATTCTGTATTTCAGACAGTCCTAGGCAGAGGACTCAACCCCAAAAGACTTTGTAGGCAGTAAAGAAAAAAAGTGAGCAGAGTTAATGATTGATAGAAGTGATGAGATATTGGTTTTCAGGAGGAAAAATATTTCCAGTTTTCTAGCCTCATCCTGCTGACATACAAGAAGCTGTATTAATTCTCAATAAAATTAAGAAAAGAATGAAGTGCCTTTTATATTAAAAAGCCTGTAACTACAATAGATACTGACCATGAATATAAAGGGGAACATATACAAAATTAGGCCAGGCAAATTAGCTGGTGCTAAAAGCCTGGATATATCCCACACACGCCAAATATGACTCTGGAGAAATCTTGTAATTGCTTTAAGGACAGGCTTAAGACACTGTAAGTAAAAGCCATTCAATATGCCAGCAAAGTACAAGCAGGCAGCTACAGGAACATCATCGTGGAGAAAATGCTTCTTTCCATCTCCATCTAGTGGGTCTGACGAGCCATTGCTTCATCCACAATGCTCTCACAGCACCACACGAGGAGATTTAACCTCCTTACATAACAAGCCTTTTGGTCCCTTAATTCTTTCCCCATGGCTTTCTGCTTTTCCCCCAGCTGCATCTCTCTCCCTGTCTCTCTTTTCATCACAAAAGAGTGATTCTCTAAGTTTCTCCATTTTGCTTAATAGGATTCATTGCACATTTAGGGCCGTTTTACAGTGAGATTTACAGCAATGTCACCAATAGGGAAAACTGTTGTAAAATAACTGTGGACAGTGTTATAAAGTAGCAATAAAATCAGCAATAATGCACAGCTGTGTATTTACGTCCGCCACCTGTTCACTTCACTTTCCTTTTTTAAGCCACCTCTAATCAGATCAACCAGTTCAGCAAAGGAATGATCTGGTAGTGTCACACTGGAAAGCAGAAGTCCAAATTTCAGCCAGAGAGGCACAAAGAGAGAACATTCCCCGTGCTCACGTGCACACGTGCGTCAGGCACACACAGAGATCATCATCAGTCTCATTGCCCAGGAGTGACCCACTGAAAAATCATCTCTACATGCCACACACGCACAGAAACACACATCCCCACAGAGGCACACACTGTAAACATATCTGAGCACACACTGTGTGCAAATAAATCCATCTGGTTTGGCATTCAGAGTCCTAATCCCCAGTTCCCAGAGTGCAACCTGTGGGCTCCATGTGGGACAAGTATTTCTGAGCCGTGGTCTGCAGAAAGCTGGCTGGTCATTGGGATAATTCCACAATGTGAGAGGGAAAAAGATGCCAGCTCAATACCCAAGCCTTGAATCATCAGTCAGGGGCAGGGGGTTCAGCATATCCCCACCACTGAATGATACCCAGTGGCCAAAGGGGCTCCAGCCCAGCAGCCCTCGTGTGGGGTGACAAAGGCTGATGAATGTGCAAACAGCAAGGCTGAAAGGTTTTGTCCTTTAGTCCAACTTCCAACTTGGACCATCCATGATGGGCTGCACTTAATATTTCAGCTCCAAATATGTCTTCTACTTAGTGCTGGATGGCTTGCCAAGACATCCTTCTCCTTGAGCAAGTGAGAGTGGACTGGGACAGTCACTACTTGCAGAGAGCAGATTTTGTACAATTTGCTTTCCACCTCTGGCCAACATTTCTACATGCAACACTCCAAAATAATTGCTGTGGGACCTGTGAACAGCCTGGTGCATTTAGATATCCCAATTTGCTTTATGGATCATTTTGTGATGAACAAGGGCAGAACAGCCGCCTTGGGTAACATCCAACCAACAGTGATAAAAGGCAGCCCTGCGTGCTGTGCCACCTAGGAGGGATGTGTGAAAGGGTCTGTCAAAAAACATTTGGATGAACTATCAATAACCCTTCTTGTGCAGCCCACAAAACTCTCTGGGATGGAAAGTGCATGGGGCTGCATTTTAAACGTCCCCTCCTAGCAGAGCCAGCGCTGTGGCACAGCGCTGATGGTGACACTCGGGGCAGTTCTGTTTGGCTCTGCCTGTAAGCGAAGCCGTCTGCTGAACACAGTTTCAATGATCACCCCGGAATTAGGAGGCATTTCTCATTGCAGTGTGTTATTGCAGCAGGTCCCCACAGGGAAGGGAATGGGAGAATACTGTGCCTGGATTGCAGCTCGTCTGAACTTCATTGAAGTACCCCAACGTTTTGGTTTGCTTCTAAATATTTGGTATGTTTTCATTTTTATCAGAAAACTCCAAATTGTCCAAGTTTAGCAAAATCCAACCTCTTCCAGCCAACAGGCACAAAACAGCAATTATATCATCAAAACAAAAATTATATCATCACAGAGCGAAACAGTGCAGGAAATAACTGCTTAAAGACATATTACCCCTGATTTTATTCACCACTGAGTCACTCACAGAGTGAGAATAGCAAACACTTTCCTTTCTCTGCTCCTCAATTCTCCCACCCCTGCCCTGGGCATAATGAAGTTTTTTCTAACTCACAAGCTTCAAGGCTAAATATATTAATACTCGTAAAACATTCTTCCCTCAGTAGCTAGATGAAAAGGATATAGAAATTAAAACAATGTATACAAGCTTATTATAATAGAGATGATTTGAATCCCCTTGTGGAAGTGCTGGAAGGCCACTGGATAAAGTCATTCAGTGGTGACCCTAAAGCTATAAGGAGCTTCTCATCTCACACAGCTTCTGCAACGAATATTATGTGATGGGGAAAAAAAGGAATATCAGGCTTTTGTGGACCAAAGCCTGAAGGCAAATCTTTCCTTATCACAAGTTCTGCAGGTCATAATGGGATCAAGAATCTTCGTCACTCGCAAGCAAATAATTACCCCAAAGGTGAAAGCCAAGTAGCTGAGGACCCATCCAAATTACACAGAGCTAGCACAGCACAAAGCAGAATATTTCTAATGTGGTGATCTTTCTCATGGTTATTTGTCACAAGTATCCCTTTATCTGATGGTTTCTGAGGAAAAAAAAAGAAGGATCAATTCTGGCAAAGAAATCTCTACCCTGCAGTTGAATTTTCAAAGCTGTGATAGATCACATGGACATCATACAGAAATGAAAAGGAGGTCAGGAAACACATGCAGCCAAGCAGTTTGTGTTGCATTTGAGATGCATGAAGGATCAAGCAAGGATAAGCTGGATACTGTGTGGAAGTTAACAGGAAAGTACACGAAGTGATAATGAAGCACATACTTCAAAAGCACAACCCCATTCCTGTCCACAGAAGCACACAAATTCAAACTGAAGTTTGCATAAAGCTTGTGAGGAGTGTACGTGGGCAAGAAGTGGGATGTAGAAATTAAATCCCACCAATCTGAACTATTTAAATATCATCACTCAAAAATCTGTAGGAGAAAAAAATTCATCCACTCACTACTCCTAGCAAGAGCTTTCTTAATGCAAAAACCTTGATTTTTTTTAATTTTGCTTTCAAATTTGAAATTCTTATAGCCTCTTTAGGTTTACACGTCTCTTTTCTGCACAAAATTAGTTCGCCAGTGCTGGAGATGCTCAAAGGTACATTAAAAAAAAAAAATCAATGAAATTAATTTTCCCATAATCCCTAATCTTTAAACACCATTCCTTAGACAGACAGCAAATGACCTGACCAATTTCAACCGCGTAATGTACTCGACTCCTGCTCGCTGGGGCCACCTCTTGTGCACATTAGATCACATTAGATGCACAGCACTGGGGATGAACAGGGCATCAGAAGATGGCTAAACCATCCACAAAGCATATGATAAAAGAAATTTTAGTGCTGAGTTCCGTAGCTGCTGGCACCTGTGACACAGCACAGCTTGTGACAACACGCTGCTCCGAGTTAGCGAGTCACGGTATTATCACTATTTTATTTGCCTGTGCAGAGCCAGCGTTTCAAAGCTTGGGTCAATATCAACCATTTCTAGAAGCAACATTACAGTGAAGAAGAGCAGCTTCAGCTGCAAACTCAGCTCTTGGAGTCAGGCCATGAACTTCTCTGGCCACACACCCGAAAGTGGAGGCTCTGAACCCAGGAGACAGAGCTGGAATAAGGGGCCCAGGTGTTCATTTCCCCCAACTCCCAAATTATTTCCTGAGACTAGAAGATGGACTGGCCAGGAACAGATGAGTAAATGTTGCACCCTGGGCGTTTTGTCATTCCAATCATGTTCTCAATGAGCGTGACATCATTCCTTGCCATGGCAGGGGAAACCCTGAGGAAAGGAAAGAACTGAAAACTCACATGCCAAGGACCTGATTCACCCTTGCTTTGCACCAGCTTTCTGTGCCACTGCACTTCAGTCAAAACCTGTGTGAATCAGAGCTGGGATTTTATCAGGGATCTGGCTAGCTCGTTATGTCTCAAATAAAATAAAACATGGAGTTTATAGTTGTGCTGTTGCCATCGTGGATGAAAACTCAGAGTTGTCTTCAGACAGGTCTGAAAGGAACAGATTTCGCCCTGGGGCAAAGTCACCACGCTGCTGAAGGCAGGAGTCTGGATCTGCCTTAAGGACTGCAGAGATTATTTAACTCAGTCCACCTTCATCCCACTGCTTAGGTCCTTCTCCACTACATTTTTTCCCCACCTTGTCAAAAACTACAGGTTTTGTCTCACAAGCACAAGCCAAGAGTCACAACTTCCTGAATGGATTTAACTACTGCAAAAGAAGTGTGAGAGTTTCCCTTTTTCCCCTCTGGTACCCTCCCATCACACACTGGGTTGTCTCCAAGGCCCTCTCCTGTCCTGCAGGGCTGTCTATCCTTTGATCCACGCCAGAAACACAAGAAATACCTAAAACCATCCTGAGGCAAGCTTGGAGGAACCTGACAGATTTCGATGAACCTGATGAATCCCCATTACCAGGCTTCCAGAAGGAACACAAAATTCCAAAACCAATAAAACTTACAGAAACTCTGTGTAACCCACTTCTAAAATACTCAGAGTAAGGGACTGGACCACCCAGCAAAGAGAGGGGAACATTTATCTGAGAACTGCTACCAAAAGCCACCACACACCCTGAAATGCACCAAGATGTCACCAGCAGCATGGGCTTGCTGCCATTCCCCTCCCAGATGTAACTGCAGCTGTGACTCTCAGAAGTCCCTTTCTTCCTTTTCCCATTCATTGGGAATCTTGACCACATGGAGTGAACAGTGATCCTGGCCTGATTTGCAGTGTTTAGCTAAGTTCTGTCTGTCTGCAAGTGCCATGTCAGAGTATTTGCTCTAGGTATTAAGGCAGTTAGTCATCTCTGTTGCTGAGCCTGCAGCAGTATTTCTACAACTTCAAAGCCCTTACAAAGAATAATATCTTTTGGCTAATTAAATCAGGATATAATGTAACAAAGGTTTTCTTTTTTTCCTTCTCTTCCTTGAGTTTCTGCTTTCATAACCTAATCAGGCATTTTACTGGGTGAAACATCTCTATTAAGTCTCATTTCTCAGCCACATGATACAAAAACAGGATGATAATTGAGGCTGCATAATTGATGTGCGCAATGACAGAATATAGAAAAGGGCTCCATTAGCCAGGTCACATCATTAGCATACATTACGTTCAACAAGATTGCTCTCTTCACCTCCTATTTATTAATGGGTTAATCCAGTCCCATCAGCCTGAATACATCATTGTTTAGGTCCTTTCCTGTAAGATACAGCAGCTCAGCTTGACATTAGGAAAGAATTGCTACCGAGGGCAATAAAATCCAGTAAGTGTCAGCATTGCAGTGGTGCTGTTTGCAGGAGCCCTTGGCTGCCCAAAAAGCCAAGATGTCACCAGGTCTGCAGCACCAACATGTCCTTGGCAGCACAGGCCTAAGCAGAGAGGGAGCTCCTCCAAGGACACATGAGCTCTTGCCAGACCAGACCACACAGGGACTCCTCAAATGATTCCACTGTCTGTCTGTCTGTCATTTCCTGTCTGGATTACCACACTTCTCAGGGAGGTTATTTCCTCTCCCACTGTCATTGACATGGAGAGGTATTAGCTGCTGTTTAAAAAGAAATTCAAAGCTAAAAGAATGTTTAAGTCTCATATGAGCTCTGCCTCCCTACAGTGGTGAGGATGCCTGAATGCTTCACTGTCTGCCTCTTGGGGTGAACCTGCCCCAAGAATTCACTATGGGGTCAGCCACAGCTACCCATCATCCCAAAAGCTCTAGAGAGTTCACATCTGCTAGCACTGATGCAAAGGTAAAAGCCTGGTCTCACACAGTGCACTGACAGCCACTGGAGGAAAATGCTGTTCTTGAAGACAAACAAGAAAAACCTGGTGCAGCAGGGGAGATTTCTACTTCAGTTATATCACAATGTCAAAGAAACTTGCCTTCAAAATTTGGCATTTATTTAGGTGCCTTAGATTAACCTGGATGAACACCCATGAATTATTTCCTGAGCATGGGTGTCCAAAGAACTGATGGCCTTAGTGAAATAATTCAATTGTCACAAAAAATGAAAGGGGATCCCTGCTCTAGGGCTCTCCAGGCCACTTCCTGCCTTGTGCCTAGTGACAAAGTCCCTTGGGACTTCAAACCTGACAGTTCAAAGTCAAGTCCCGAGTCATTTCCACAGAACTGATGCCCAGATCCCAGAAGTGTTCAAGGCCAGGCTGGGTGGGGCTCTGAGCCCCCTGATCTAGTGGGTGTTATCCCACCCCATGGTGGGGAGGTGAACTAGATGACTTCTAAAGTCTCTTCTTACCCAGCCCATCCTGTGACTCTGTAAAGTCTTGGCCAACTGAAATGCTCATTCCTGCATTATCTCTTTGGCAAACACCTATGCAGGATGCCCCAAAGTACTGCCATGACTGCACCTTTTCAGTTCATTGTTTTGGCACATGGAGAGGGCAGCTGTGCTCTGAGCTCCCTTGTGCTAGACACCATAGGGGCAGATAAAGAACAGAAGAGAGCAAGCACTACTATTCTCATTTTACACCTAGGCTCAAATAAAAAACCTACATGACTTGTCTAGTCACGTAGAAAATCTATAAAAGAAAGGAATCAAACAGGTATTTTTGATTGCAGCCATGCTCCTCACCAAGGCAGTAATTATCCACTTGCCTCTCCTGGCCTGTCATGCTCCACTCCAGCAGGAACAGAACAGAACCAGTGAGGCCAGGCTTAGGCACGATTCACTTACTGTTCCTTCAGGAAGAACACACTCATCATAAACTGACATTTTCTGATTCTGGGAATCTGCAGATCAGCCTATTGTGTTGTCTGAGTGACACCTCCACAACAGACCCTACTGAGACCCCACAGTTAATCATCACTGCCAGGTGCTCTTCCACCAAACACTGCAGCCTGCTCGACTTTGCTGCTTGAGGAGAGGCTCAAACCCTCCCCATTCTCCTTCCTCATTCAGAAAGTGTCACAGAAAGGCTCTGTGCTCGAAGCTGGTGATGCATTGATATATTTACCAGCATATCATCATCAGTGCTGAGGCTGAGACATGAACATAATCAATCTGCTGCACTGGATCTCTCAGACATGTTAGAGTTATGTTAATAAGACAGCAGGCTGTCAGCTTTTCTAGTGAAGTACCAGAGTATTTTTTTTAAACACCTAATAGTAGCAATTCGGAGTTTCGAAGCTCTGGGATAAAATAAATGCTTGTACCTCTTAAATAGCCTTTCACTCATACTCCTATTCTTTTCTCAGAGTTGGTGTGGGATGCAGCACAAAATAATTACTCTGGAGACCTCCACTAGAGCAAAGCTCTCGTAACGACGAGCAAGTGGAAGTTTCTGCCTACCCAAGATGTTAAATTAAACCACACAGAGTCCAGAGAAGTCCTCAAGTGCCATTGTAAAGTAAAAAGGAATTTTTATAGTCCTGCTTTAAATGAAGTGGGCATTGTCATTCCAGGTGGTATAAATAGGAAAAGAAGGATCAAACATCTTCCTTATTGTTGGACCCTCTCCCCATGTCCTCAATCACAAAATTGGTAAAGTTGTTTTGCTACAAAAAATATTCTCCTACATTCAGCTGTGATAAAATATTTGTCTATTTTATATTTACTTTTAATGTTTATAAGTTAAATAATTTTCATTCTGGTTTCAATCAAAGATAGTCCACATCCAAAGCCAAATAAATCCTCACTGAAAATATTTTCCCTGTGAAAACTCTCTAATTACCAGACCTGAAATCACAATCTGCATAAAACAGCACTGTCTGATTTCACTCCTCACCATTTCTGTCTTGATTCGAACCCTGCCTTGATTCGATCCCTGGGAATTGCCCCAGGGATACCCAGCACCATTCATGGATCTCCCCAGCACTGCACTGACACCCAGACTATGGGCCCTGCTCTGGCTCACAACAGGGTTACTCAGCAAATTCTGGCTGATTTGCATGGCAGGAGGCCCAGGGCCTGACTGAGAAAAAATTCACTATCTGGAGATCTGGTTCATCCTAGGAAGGGCAGATTGGGGTGCTAAGTGCCAGTCCTGTAAATAACCACATCCCTGACAGCACTGTCTGCAGCAGAAAATAAGGGAGGCTGGAAGCTCAGCTCCATCTGCCTTCTCCCCTCTTCTAAAAGGCACAAGCAACCAAGACTATTTATTTTCTCCAGTGCACAAGATCCCGTGGACTCCCACCCTGGAGATGGCTATAACGAGTTGGGATTTCTTACTGCCCCACTGAGTCAGGTTTCAGTCCTGAGCAGAGAGGTTTTAATCTCTGGTAAGGTCAGCACAGCTCACCGAGAAAAAAAAAGAGAAAGGAAAGGGCTCTTTTAATTGCATTAATTATGATACATTCTCTTTTGTTTCTGATGACTGTTGCATTTTAGGATCCAGGAATGGTATCACTGAATTTTAATCAGAGATCTGAACAAGCTACTGAAATATGATTAGTTCTTCTATCTGACACTGTGATTACTGCTTAGGAGACATCTGCTGCTGCATAAAATCAAATCTTCCCTTTCTGTCTTCCATTGTGACAATGCCAGAGCTTTTCTCTTTTTTTTCAAGGAGGTGGAGATGATCCCAAGGAACACCCCAGGAAGGCAGCACGGCCCAGCCTTTGGCTGAGGAGCACTCGGACACACCCCTGCCATGGTTTTTGCCCTTTGCCAGACCTCTGGGCTGACAGATTGCCCACTTTCCCAGTGGGAGCAAAGCTTCCTCTCTCTCCCTGTGCATTTGCATGCACAGAATGTGGCCCTTCCCTGCACTGCAGTGGGGCTGCCAACTCTTCCCATTGTCCTTGTGACACCTAGTCACAGGAACCGCTGGAGCAGCCTCCAGCTGGGTCCCCATTCCCGCTGCCCAAACCATCCTCGAAAACAAAACGTGTCCCTCTCATCTGTGCAGGTGAAAAGGCCTTTTTCAGGATGATTTCATCCGAGGGCAGATGGTGGCTTTAGGCTACGCCTTAAAGGGCTGATGGAGTGAGGTGCTGCTCCCAATCCTGGGTGAGAGCAGCAACTCGGCACCTTGCAAAGACATGATCTAGAAAGTGAAGGCAGCAGCAGAAGGGGAAGAGAAGGAGAAAAGAAAAGTAAAAATAAAAAAATTTAAAAAACGGGAAAGAAATTAAGAAAAAAAAAAAACAGAAATATTTTTTCACATCTGACCTCCAAGCTGCTGGGACTGCTGTGAGGTATTTTTCCCACTTGGGTTAGTCTGCTCTAAAAGGCTGTGGGCATCAAAGAGAAAACATTATAAAATATCTGTCTTCCATTCGCCTGTGTTTTGCCTGTAATAGGTCTCCCACTTACACTGCTATTTTTTTCCCCCCTCATCTCAACATAGAACAGAGGATGGCTGCTCACCAGGCTCATTAATATGCATAAAGTGCAGTATAATTAGTTGCCACAGGTAACCCTTCTATAACTGTGTGAATTGAGCTAATGTGCAAATATACAAAGCACTGCAAGTAGGACGGTGTAAGTAAAAGTCCCCCATTTCATAAAAGGAAATATTTGAATAATATGCAAATGCACTGGATGTTATTAACAGGATGTCAAGGTTTGACAGTCCATGTTATTGTGGAAATAAATGAGTTTTGACACAAATAACTTAGATATGCATTGATTTTTTGAGCAAACGTTGTAATGAGATGTTATGTATTGTAGTGCAGGTTTATACAGATTTTGATGACTATTAGGGGAAAACATAACAGTGGATCAATTATTAATGTATTCATTAATATGCTCCAATGTGTAACAATAATTATTTTCTTTCTTTTCTCCCCCCCCTTCAAAATGCAGTTCCTCTTGCATTTTTAATACACATGCTTGAAAGTATATGGAGCAGAGTCAATACAGCATTCAAATCACAGGCATTGGGGAAGATGAACTGTACCTAACCACTGCTGACAAACACTACCCAAATGCTCCTTGTACTCTGCATTTCTTCATTATAACTCCCCAGAGGAGACATTAGCTTCTGTTCTTTCAAGGAACCCCGTTTACATACTGAAGCTCATCATCAGGTCAATAGTTCCTAATGTTGGTCAGTGAGCTTACGTGAATTTCCATTGTGCTGGCATTTGCTCCTGAGAGGCAGAGGGAAGAAGCATCCAGAAAGCATTCAATGCCTAAGGACAAACATCTGCTGAAAGGGCTTGCTGGCCAAGCTCACCAACAGGGGAATCTGCAGTTGATCCATTCTGCTGAACCTGCCAGATGTCCCTGTTTTGTGCCATCTCGCCCTGATTTCTAAAAGGATTGTCATCAAGTCCCAGTAGGTGCTGCAGAGCCCTGCACGGAAGGACGGTCAGAGCCCTGCTCACTGCACCGACTGCCACGTTCCAAAGAGTGCTCCAGAGGGCACCAGTGCATGGAGGGGGACGGGCATGGCAGCGTGGGCAGCCCAGCAGCAAGAAATCCTGAGCTGATGGGAAGTGGCACGGATTCAGCTCGACTTGTTTTGGCTTTGCTCTAACGCTGGACTTGCACAGTCATTTGCACTGGTGCAAAGATGATGCAGGAGGTATGGAATCCTCCTTCACCACTGTGGCCACAGGAAGGTGTCACAAAAGGCCAACCCCTTTTTAAGGGGGATGATAAATGACTGAGTCTTTATTTCATTAGGATATTAATTGCTCTGTCACTTGGGGAAAAAAAAAAACCAAAAAACACCCACAACTTATCTGTGCAGTAAGTCTTTCTAATTTCTAGGACGTTCTCTAATATTTTCAGGTTAAGATGTTCTGGCCTTAAAAGGTTACACCATAACGGGATCACAGAAAGGCAGCCATATTTCTGGACAAACTTTTTCCCAACCATTTCATAAAATAAGAAAGCAGCAGTTGTTCTGAAAGGTGGCCTTCTGAAGACAACTAGTCAAGCCCCTGAGTCTTCTCCTTGGAAATTGTGTCAAGAGAAATTGAATTATTTGGGGGGTGGTCAAGAGAGGTTCCTCTCTCAGGTTAATCTGGCAAGTACTGCTAAGAGGGTTTAGATTCTTATAAAATATGGGCACAGTCCCCTGCTTGAGCTGCCTGAAAGTGCACTTTTCAAAATTCTCTGACTTTGCAGGAATACAGGACACACAAAGCTTGGCCCCTCCAGCAATCTCTGCTGCCACACAGGAGAGACACTCCTTGCTGCTCGGTATTAATTTTGTTAAAAGGTGCTGGGACATGTATTCCAGCCTGCAGTGTGGAGGCAAGTGAAGGTACTCTCTTGCCGTTTCTCCACAATAGATGGGATTCATCTCACTTTAGCTCAGCCTAACAGCCTGTCCATGGGGATTCACCCCAAATAACTAAACGGGCCTCCAGACAGCCCTGTCCCTCTGTCCACTGACAACTGGTGTAGCCTGGATGCAGAGCTCCAACTTGATGCCAACTTTCAGTTGAGTTTCTCGTATGGCTGCTGAACTCGATGAGCTGGCAACTTCCAAGATCATTGGGAACTATGGCAAGGAAACATCTCTAAGCTTATCAACTCTGATTAAAAAAATACTGCTCTAGGACCACAGATAGACTGATTAGCTCATCAGGAGATTTACATTTGTTACACTTTCTCAGACTAATCCAAGACAGAAGTTACTCTTGGAATACCAAACATTTGACCATGGTGCTACAAAGAGCAGCCCCACTGTGAATTTAGAGCTGCAATATGGACCACCATGAATAGATTTAACTGGTTTTAGACTGTCACATGAACAGGTAAATGTGGAGGCAAGAAGGGAAAATAGCCACAGAGAAGCAACCTAAGCGTGGATACCCCAAGTTGTGAAAGCACAAGAAGAAACCCAACACCAGACTTTTAAATGCGGTTAGAATCACAAGAATGAAGAAGAGCATTTGCTAATTGTGTGCATGTCATAAATACTGGGATAGCTGGAGACTCACTGCTTAAAACACTCATTTTATCCAGCCAATTAGCATGCTGCCTAGACCATTATCTAGCATTACTGTGGGTTTCACAGCGCACGATGAAGAGGTTCACGTAATTATAACATGATCCAGCTGACCTTCTGTACCACAGGTAATACATTGTGCCTCTTGCACTGCCTAATTCTGGCCAACCGACCCGAGACAACCCCGAATTGTTAAGCTACAGACAAGATTTCAAAAGTGTTTCCAGCCTTCAGGCATCCAAAATAATAAGTCATTTGAGGTCTTGTGTTTTTGAGAACAGGTACTGATTTTCAGGGACAGATTAGATGCCTGAACATTTGAGGCTTGTGCTTTGGAGATAATAACTCTCTGATGGATTTTGCTCACAGTCATCATCGCTGGGTAAGTGAATCTGAAAGCAGCATGAGTGTATAATTGACTGCACACCGGGGTCTGGCTCGGCACAGTGATGTAACCACGGAGCAGGGAAAAGATTCAACTGCCAAGGAAAGGGAATATTCTCCTTAGCCCATAAAAAACACAGTCCCCTAAAACTACAGGTTTAAAACTTTTAAACTTAAAGCCAAATTTTCACACGTGACTATTATCCCTGCAAATCATTCTCCTTTTCTCCTAGATACTTAAAAAATTCCAGTGTCACTCTCCTATACAGGTGAGAATAAAGCCAGCCATTCCTACTAATACCAATGCCTCTACAGACACAGCTTTTAGTGCTGCAGAACATCTCCTGTCTTTATCATTTGCATTTATTTATAAGGCTGCTGCCTCCCATCACTGGGTAACATCACATGTTGCATATTTGTGTAATGCAGCAGAAGAGAATAACTGGGATTCCTGCTAGAAAACCCAGAGAAATCATTTTGTGTTGGTTTTTTCCAAGCCAGTAATAATCCCGTACAAAACCACAATACTTTCCCCACAGCAATATTATGAAGTCTGCAAAAGATCATCGCCCAAGGAACAAACTGACAGCTCAGACTTAACCCAGGCAATGCCAACAAGAAACAGAAAATACTTTTGTGTAATACTTTGTAGGATAACTAGGATATTACTAATATTCTGCTTGTTACTTTGCACCTTTTAGAAGGAGGTTATCAAATATTTTCTAAAAAGAGGGAAAATTCTTGCCTGCTCTTTACAGGTGTGGAAATCAAAGCAAGGGGAGATGAAGTGAACTGCCTGTGATCATCCATGGGCAAAACAGGGACAGATCAAAGTGTTCTGGTGATGTCCAAAGTGAGCAATGAGAACTCTGCAGCTCCTCGTCGGGGTCCAGGCCCCACTCAGCCACGGAGGGCTCCTGGCCAGGATGTGTTACAGCTTCTGATATTCAGGTACCCACATTTCTTCTGCAAAGTGCAGGTAGGGACAGAAGAGCCAGGGAGTGATGCGTGGCTCCTCTCGCCCCGTACCCAGCCTGGAAGCACAGACACGTCTGGCAGCCCAGAGGAGCTCCCATCTCTCCCTCCAGAGGCGTCTGGATGATGCCTCTCAGCTGCTCCTCCATGATCCTCCAACAAAAGATCCCCTGAGCTGCCTGCTCTGATTTGAAGAGACATCTGACTCACTGTTTGCTTTACCTGAGGCATCTCTCTTCCTACTTGTCACAGTGATATGAAAACCTGGGCTGTTTCCAGCTGGTGATATCATCATCATCCCCACTACAGCTCCATCAGGCAGTGAAATAACGTTTCTTCATCCTAGCAAGGACTGGTCTGTACATTTTTTTTCTCTGCTGAATCACTCCAATTTGCTTTGAGCAAGGCTGAATGAAGAGGAATGTGATTGCTGAATTCTCAGCATTCCAGTCCACCCAGAGGCTCCTCAGCTGTTGAAGATCTCAGGTCGAATGAGTTGATTTCTACGAGCTGACCCTCACTTGTCCCTGTTACTTTTATCAAGGCACACTGAGGCAGTTCAATACTCTCCATGAGGAGTGAAAAAAGTGGGAAAGGGATTCCTCTAAGAAGGAGTTTCCAGAAGGGAATGGACTAATTCAGAGCATGAAGAAAGTGTACAAATCTCTCCACTTGAGGATTCCTGTCCTATTGTAGCTGTACTAAGTAGTTACGATGCACAGAGCCTTGTTCCATGGAAATCAGCACAAGAACCTCACCAGGGTGTTCCTTGCATGGACAGACAATCAGACAGCTAAGGAAAAAACTTTGATCCACAGACAGACTCTTTAGAGAATTTTTAATTATTCTGCAGAATGAAACAACAAATGAAAAATATACTAAATCTGATTTTATTCAAGTTGAGTTGGAATTTTTTTTCCTCCTTTTACTCTCTCCTTCCTTAGTTCAGAGTCAAAATAGAGCAGAAAAAAAATAAAAATAAAACCACAAAAGGGGAGTCCAGTGTACAGAGAGAAAAAAGAACTGGATATCAGGCCAGAAAAAAAAAAATTATATTCAAAATTTCTTTCTTTTTTTTGTGTGTGTGTGTGTGTGTGTGTGTGTGCAATGAATAACTTTTGAACATTCTTGAACTCTTTTTTCCCCAAAAAAAACTGATTTACCTTTTCTACCCACTCCACTAGACAGACAGGCAGGCAGACATAGCTGCAATCCTCTCCCTGAGAAGCTTTGCTCAGGTTGTTGCCCTCTCTAATGTCATTGCCAACACAGACTGACAGTTGGTACCATCTGCAGTGCTGGTTTTCCTGATTTGAATAACTTCTCACACTTCCAATGAGACAAACAGGTCATTTCAGATTAGACATCAAACCTCACCAGGTTTTGGTCACTTCTGGCCTGGGTCATGTTTGACTACAACCTGTCACTTGCAAATCACCTATCAACAGGTTGTTCCTACCTCCAAAAACACCAGGTTCAACAATTCATGTCGTGAACCACAGTCTGAGCCCCTGTATGCTTTAAAACAAATATTTAAATGAAGGAGGATATTTAAAGAAAGATTTTAGAGCCCTTTCAATAGTCGACTACTTCACAAGAAACTTGTTTGTTTTATTTGTGAAGAGCGGTGGATTTGGAAAAAAAGATAACATAAACAAAAGGCAACTATACTAAAATGCTAAAATTCAGTGTCAGGCAAAACAACACATGGTAATGAAATGCTGAAGTGCAGCTCAGATGACCTTTTTTCCCCTTGCCTATGAGATGGAGGGTACAGGGATCTCCATCACAAATGCTTGCACTGACAGACCCCGAGGTCTTGTCTTCAGCTCGTTCAGTCTGTGCAAAATAAGGAAATCAAGAACACCAGAGCACCAAAGGTGGGGATTTGCAAAGATGTAATGACTGTCCGTGAAATGAAATGCCTGCACTGCGCACAACGAGCCTTCACAGATCTGAGAACACCACGAAAGTGGGTTTATGCAGTTAAATATTGTTCAGAGGTTGATAAAGCCAGGAAACATCGATAGTACAGAAGTAGGACGCCTCCAATGTCCAGGTTTCCCAGTGCTCATTCATTGCCATGTTAATAAGACCCCCAAAAAAGTTAATGTGATGAGGCTGGAACAGACCTGCCTTGTTTTCATGAGTGGCTGTGGCCACCAGATCTCTCTGCTTCTGCATCTTGAACATCACACATCACTTTTAACATCACACTTGCCTTGGTTCACGGTCTCACCCTGCTATTCGATCTAATTTCAGACCATTTCCCCGTTCTTTCTAAAATTAAAACTCAGCCATCTGAAGGCACTTCACATAACACCATTTGTTTAAGGATATTCTAAAAAGATTTTAATTGCTTAGGCTAAAGCCTTCAACTGTGTTTCGATACCTTCAACATCAAATTCCACATTCTTTTGTGAACTCAGGTCTAACTCACTTGAAAGCCTGGACTACAAAAGAAGAGAAAGGAGAATGACTACTTAGGCTTGTATAATGCACAGGGCCCCTCTCTTCCATCCCTAACAAGAAAACACCAAAGAATAAGTGTGTTTTTCAGAAAAGCTTCTTGTCTTGATATGGAGACAAGGGGGAAAACATCACTATTGCCATTAACTTGTCACTGCTTATTTACCCTTGTTGAGATAAACACATGCCTGAGTCATTTCACTTCAGCATCCAAACACTGGTTCTTGTTATAACTTCACAGATAGATTAAAGAACCTCTTACAAAGTAGTGTTTTCCTGCTGTGGAGGCACTTAACACTGAAGACAAGTCATCTCTCAATCTCATTTTTGATGAGCTAGAAAGATTGAGGGTATCTCGTGGCAAAGCATTTTCCCCAGCATCTCTTTTCTGCCTCCTCTCCAATTTACCAGTATATTTTTCAGAATGGGATCATGAGGAGAATCAAGATAAAGCAGAGCATCATTGGCTTCCTACAGACAGGGGTGCAGTTGCCTTCCTACTTCACTGCCTCCCAGATTAAATATCCACAACTCCTGTAGCCCTTGCAGAATTAGCACAGGAACAGGGGGACTCTGCAGACACATCCATAGGGAAGAGAAGGAAAGCTAGAGTGACACATATTCTCATGGACTCACTGAAGATTATTAAAATCCATATATTCTCGTAGACAGGACCTACTTTGCCCTAATAACCAAACTGCAACTCCAAGAAGGAGTTTGCTTCATGACTCCCTTTATTCTGGACAGAACTATTCACTGACTTTTTGTACTGACATCGTTACAGCCCCATTTTTAGCAGTGGAGCGACAAACATGTATCTCAATCATGTTTTCATGGCTGCTTTTACAGTTTAATGGTGTGTTATAGTTTAAATGGTCACCAATTGAATGGGCCTTGTTGGTTTATGAAATAGCTGTTAATATTAGATAGCACAGTTGGGAATATTACAGCGTGCACTTGTGCATTAAATATTAATTTGTCTGGTGAGAGCTGAGACTATTTGAAGTGTAAGAATTGAAACTTGGGCAGGGCTTCAGTGTGTTGTTGCCAGTGGCTTAATGATGTATGCAGTGTGTGCTAGCCTGAGTCTTTGGGGTACCACAGCCTCCAGTTCAGGTTCTTGGCCTGTATTTTCCATTTTGTCCTTGTCAAGATGAATACTGAAAAAAAGACATCCAGATTTCTATTGCACGTTCCCTCTTTCAGCTATTCCAGGGCTTTTTCCAGATGATCCATCTATCTCTACTCAAAGTGGGTCACATAACACTGTGGCAAATATAATTTTTGCTGCCAGAAGCCTCTTCATAGTAAACTCTGCATCCCCCAAGGATAGTCTATGGCCAGCTCTCTCCTCTTTTGTGTAATTCTTATTAGAACAGTCAACATAAGGATCTACTGATCTCTCAAACATCATCAGAGACACAGGAAAAACCAAAATCAACCACAGAAATTACTCCCATTGAAAGGGGGTGTTGTATATGTCAGTGTTAAGCAGAAATAGGTTGGTGCATATGAATAACTCATGAAGCAGTAATTTTTAACTTTGGTGATTCCAGGTATTGTATATTAGCACACAAGTTGCCAATAAGTAAAACTTGTGCAGCTGCAGAGATACTGAAAGTCTCTTTACTGCCCAGAGACCTTCAGACGGGCACATTGTAAACCAGATAGAGACTGAACCCATGACACAGCTAAAAATATTCTATTCCATAAATCCAGAACCTTGGTTTTATTCAAAGGACTGAGTGAAGCTGTTCAGGGTTCACTCAGTTTAGCTAACATGAGTTGAAAACAGATTTGACTGCTCCCTGAGTTATTTCTGCAGCTGCACCTGGTGTTTACCCACTCATGTGTTCATGAATGATCTGAAACCTGTTCATGTAAAAGCCACAACCAAAGTGTCTGTTGAGCTGTGGAACACCTGATGTATCTCCCTTTACCACACCAACATTCTGCCCGACAGCCAAAGCTATTTCAGGGTGTGTTTAGTATTAGTATTGCTTATTTACTCACTTTGCTTGGTAGGCAGCTGGGACAGCATAATCCATGCTGGGGCCGAAAAAGTTAGACAATTCCTCAAGTAGCAAATATATAACTTTCCACACAGTCCCCCTGACTTCCTACAGCCCACCTGCATGGTTTATATTACAAATAATACACAAATAATACAGTCAGATGGTGTCACCCTGGAGATTGCAGATGGGATATTTCTCTGACTCATACCACTATATATTTAAAAGCCTCACAGTATTTTACTCCAAAGACAGTGAGTGCAGCCTCTTCAGGTGTGGTTAGTAAAGTGCACAATGCATGTTGGGCTGCTCTGCTCAGAGGCAGTTTGCAAAGCTACGTGAAGCAACACCGGCAGTGAACTTGTGGAACTTGCAGCCACAGGAGGCTGTGGAGGCAGAGGGTGTCTGCAGTGTTTAAAGGGATTAAAGAAACTCATGGACAACAGGTCCAGCAAAGGCACAGGCAGGAATGTACCCTCTAACATCCTTAATCCAATGATTACAGATGCTGGAGGCCGATGGAGGGAAAGGCCTGCAGAAGGTGGCTGGAGTCACACATTCCTTCTGGACAACTTTTGGGGGCAGTTTAAGACACCCAGGCTGGATAAGTGATTGCTCTGACCCAAACTGTGTTTCCTAAGCCAGTTGTTTATCTCACAGCCTTTTTTTATTTTTTTATTTTTTTTTACCTTGCAGTTGAAGCCAGACCTGACTGTATTTGACAGGAGTAGTGAACTCCTGCCAGAATGGGAGCCTTATGGTGAATGATCCCAGCATGGCTGCGGGTGGCTTAAATACCAAAAACATAACAGCATTAGCAACAGCAGCACTGCCCACTTCATCCAGTTTCATGTCACTCCTGGGGTTTCTGACAGAGCTCAGGACACACAGAGAAAATGCAGAGCCCTCATACAGCTGCTCTGATATCTGCCTTCGTCTGGTGACTCCAAGTCCCTCTCAGAGATCTCTCAAGGACTACTCTTTCTCTGATATTTCCTGATTAGAATTTCCAGGAGCAATTTTGTTTTATGAGAAAATCCAATGAATAGAGTTACTGATAAGCCTGAAACTTGCTTCCCATGATTTCAAAAGTGACTGATGATTTTGAGTACCTCTGATTGCAGCTGGACATTTCAGGATGTTTCAGGATTTAAAGGGCCCCCAGTTTTAGAGGTCAGAATTCCTACAGAGGGGAAAACTTTTGCCTTCTTTCCACACCTCAGATTGTGCAAAGAAATGAAACCAAAATCAACAGCCTTTGGAAAAAAGCTAAAACTGATTTTGATATGAAGCACAAGAAGAATTAAAAGGGTAATTACAGCTGCCAAGAGAGGAAAGACTTCAGTACATGCCTTCAGGTAAGCAGATACTTCAGCACTGATGAAACATATGGCTTTATCTCAAACACACCTTTGACATTTCTAGTGTATGTGTCTGGGTGGGAATGGGTGTAAAACAGAGCAGAGTTCCTGTAAAAAATGGAAGCAGACTTCAGAGCCAATTGGGAAACACATGGCAACACCAGATAAAAGAGACAGACAGAAAATAAAAAGAGCAAAAATTCTGCCAAAGGGGAAAATCACAACTCACATCCTCTGCTTTGGAGATGGCTCTGTATGATTACAAGCACGCTGTGAATATGGCTGTTCTGATAAAAACAGTCTGCACCGTGCAGACAGGAAAGCTCTTCTTTGGAGGGTAAAATGTTCTTAGCTGCTGGTTTTTTCTTTCCCCCCAGAAAAGCAGGTTTTGGGTCCAACGAGCCATGCCACGTGCAAAGCCCAACCTACAAGCCAATACCCAAACACACACCCCGACTCCTAAGTGCATATTCATTTGAACCACAGTGACAGCCTCATTTAAAAACAAATTAGGGGTTAACTAAGAAGTCCATGACGGAGGCAGAATCGAGTTTCCCTTTTCCCCTCACTGTCTGTTAGAATTAGAAAGTGTCTATGAGCAGTGTGTGTCAAGAATATGAACATGAGATGTCATTTCTCCTGCCTCTAATTGAAGCCAAGATAAATGAAGTGGAAAGGCGGCGTCCAATCCAATCAAAACATGAAAAAGGTATTTTGACATGTAAATTACAAACTTCCTGTGTATTTTGTCTCCCCAATTACACCCTCCCCTGTCATGTTTTTTTAAATTATATCTTAATCTCCCAGTCTCCTAATAATTATGTCATCATTCTTGGGCCTTGAACACTGTGTAATGGTATTTTATAGGATGTGCCATTCATTATTAACTAAACTTACTCTCTGTCCCCGGTGATGCTATTTCTCATGGTGTTCAAATATGCATTGTGTCAGTTCTCCCTTTGTAAATGTTAGGCCAGTTCCACTCACTGCTTCCCGATTAAATGGTGTGGAGTAGGCGAGATACTTTCAGACAGTTTATTCTGCCCATCATTATTTTATAGGGATGCATGCTCCCTGGTATTTTTTTAATGGAATGGGTGAATGGTTTCAAACGTAACTTCCCAGTCAGTTTGGATCACTGAAGGAGCTCCGTGGCTTTCATGGTGTAATTGACTGTTTTCTCTCTACCTCTTGAAAGGGGAAGCAGTAGTGGCTCAAATTAAAATGCACAGTGAGGGATCGGGAGTAAGATCAATGCAGTGTCTAACTACACCTCCATGAGAGTATTTCCATCCACTGCTACAGTCTTTACATCAGATCTAACAGAACGACACCAAGGAACAAATTCATCACGGCTATATTTAGACATTGTGAATGCTACATCTAAGGGAGTCAGCAGGACCCAAATAAGCACTCCTAGACTGCAATTCATCTCTGTCCTTTAAATGTCTATTTTTGGAGGAGATTAATAACACCTTAGAAGTGCCTTTTTCTGTCAGAAGACTAGAACAGGATTCCTCGTGACTCGCTCAAGCTGGGGAAGTCCACCAGAAGAGGAATCCCACCCCAGACAGAAAGGATCCTGTCCCTGGAGTTAAGGACTGCCACCATAAGGTGGAGAGATGACTGCAGGGAGGAGGAGGATTTAGGTAAGTCTTATGGTACTTGATCTCATCATTAATGCAGTCAGTTACAGGTTATTGATGAACAGCACTCAAGCAGTAGTTGCTCAGGTTTCTGAGCTAAAACACCACCCACACCATCTAATATTCAAGAACAAATCAGACCCAATATCAAACTTTGCATAAACGTGCCACACTTTTATGTTCTAGTGATTATCAGACAAAAAATGTGTAGCTTTTATGATGTAAACGCAAATCCTTCATTAAATATAGCTAGTTCAGCAATATAACTTAACTCCCGATTTTGAGCGCACAGAAAGTGACTTACACACAAGCAGCTGGGAAAACTGCAGAGAAAATTACTAATCTGACTGTATTTAAAAGTGATGTTAAACAACTTCTGTCTACACACAGAGTTTTATGTTCTCAGTCAAGCCTTCGGTGAGACAGGGAAGCCTGTGAAGCACTTTCATCCCAGAGTTTGTGTTACTGAAGGCAGCTTACACACAAGTCAGTCCTGTTTTTCAGCACCCACCTGCATGACAGGAATTTTGCCCTGGATTTGAACTGCTCCTCAGCTTTGCCTACACTCTGTGTGAGTGAATAATGATCCCAGTATCAAAGATGCCATTTGCAGATGGAAGTTTGGGTTTGGGTACACCTGGGCAATCTCTTTTTATCACTGCAGTCAGTGAGAGCACAGAGGAGCTGCACAGACTCCTGCAGTTGGAGTGGGACCAGCTCAGGAGTGAAGGAAATGGAGTCTCCTATGGAGTTTCAGCCCCCCCTCTCTTTGCAAGGAGATCCATAGCTCTGGAAAGTCCTGCTCTGCACCAATAAAAACCAGGAGCCCTCTCTCTGTCTTTCTGTCTTCCCCTTGGCAGCATCCTGCCAGAGCCCCAGCTCATCAGGCCAGGGAACTGTCTCTCCCCAGGGCCTCCTGACATGGACATCTCCTCTTTACTCCAGCAAAGACAAAAAGAATCCAGCTCAGCAAACACTGCAGGTCACCTCAGACTTACTTCTTCCTGGTGTGTTTCCTCCTGTTATTTTCCCTGGACCTGTGGAGTAACTCCGGAGTTGAGGGGAGACTGCTGTGAACAGGGCAATCTCCTCTCCTTCACACGGGCTGTGGAGGGTTCATACATCTCTCAACTCCTCTCCCTCCTCTCCAGTGTCCTGTTTTATCAGTTTTATCATTGCTGACCTCTGTGCTGTAAAAGCCTGCACTTCTGCTCACCTGGCTCCAAAGCACTCCAACAGCAACTTCTGTTAAATTAACCAGCAAAGCCACGCTAAGGCTGAAATATCTCAGCACAGAGCCCACCTGCTGAGGAGATCCCTCTGCTCTCAACCTGGCCCATTCACACCACAACCATCCTGCCCTGCTGGGAACTGCATTTTTATATATTCCCAGCACGGTGTTGCTGCCCTGCTCATGCCCTGGCACCTTGTGCACGAAACCCAGCTTTCCTAGAGATGGCCAAGCTCTCACATGCCATTACAAAATACTTTCTCCAGCCTCAGACACGAAGTTTGGTTGCTCTCCTGTCTGGAATATCCTGAGGCACATGCACTTTTCATCCAGTTTCTCTGGGAAAAGTTCATCTTTCATAGGGCTGGACAGTTGGTTTTACTGGAACAGGATTGAGACATCAGAACTGAATTGTTTCAGCCATCCTGGCACCTGAAAGTTCCCTACCTGAACGGGAAGAAGGATTTATTGCCCCTCCTTCACCCCAGCTCCTGCAAGCAGCCATCAGGCTGTGGTTTCACAGCACAGGTTTGCCAGGTTGCTGTGCTTGTGAGTCCCAGATGTGCAAAGTGACTTACACTGCACACACCCCAGATGTGCACACACACATTCACTCTTTGGAAAGGGACAGGGAGGTTCCTGCCAAGCTGGGTTTAATCCATTCGAACAAGACACTCCATGTTCCTGCAGGTGGCTCCCAGCACCATATACAAACAACAGGCACTCAGGCGTGGTACCATCACTCTCACCTTAATTAAAGCCCCTTAAAATTACTGAGAGTCTTTTTCTTCAGTTGCACCATTCTTTCACTCAGGATTCACCTCTCCATCCAGAGAGACATAAACCATCCCACACAGACATAAACCTCCTCCATCTCCTGGGGTTCTCCTTTTAAGTGCATCACACATCTCTACCCAGATGAGGCTGTGGTATCAATAACACAAACTACATCCAGTCTACTGTAAGTTGGGGAAAATGCAATAGGAGCTTGTACAGAGCTTTCCTCACAGGGTGTCCTTCAGTGACACTAAACACATAAATATGGGAGATATATATATATATACACAGTAACCTCAACCCCCAAACTGAGTGAGGATAAAGAACCATTTCTTGTTACATCCCAATCCAACAGCAGAATTAGCCATGATTCAGGTATGTTCACCACATCTCTAATGTTTCTTCCAACCCAAAGCATTCTGTAGCACAAGGCAAAGTAAAATCCTGCTGTAAACCTGCTGTGACAGCCAAGGGACACCCCTGTGGCTGAAGTTCAGGTTCACCACAAAGAGCCACCCCCTCACCAAAGAACCCTCAAGACCTTCCCTTTCTCCTTTTGGTCACAGCATTCCCAGCCCTGGACACTATGGAAAGGGGCTCCACCTGCTCTGAACTTCCAGCCCCCACTGCAGAAACTTTAAAAAGGGCAGTTTTAATAGAATGTCAAATTCTCAGGCCTCCACAGGGCACACTCCGCCTGCCAGAGTATTCATACATTTGCACTGTAGTATTGTTTTCAATTCACAGGTACATTTATTAGAGTGGACTTAAAAATAGGTAATATTTCTAATGTATTTTTAGCAGGAAAGAATTCAAGAGAGAAAGGGAGAAAAAAATGTTGGTGAAAAAAACCAGCATCACTATTCAATAAGCATGCAGAGCCAGTCAGAATGTGCTTGAAATCTAAAATTCTTACAGATTCCCTTCCCCCTCAGAACTGTCATTTGTCAACCATTAGCACATACACAGATTAGGGTTTGGATTAGAACCCAGTTGTAACCAAAAAGCCCTTTATCTTCATCAGCATCACCCCTACCACAGTGCTTTTGCTAATAAGGCGACATGGAGAGTGAAAACAGTGGATGCCATATCTCTACAAATCCCTCCTTTCCTCTTTTTTTTGCTATCAAATCCTTGATTTTAATTCCAAAGCACAGAATTCAACACGTACAAATTCAATACCACCTCGAAAAGCAGAGTTTGCTCCTACTGGGCCAGATCCTCTGCTGGTACAAATCAATACGGATCTCTTTAGCCTAAGTGCATTTACATTGTGAATCCTGCCCCTGGGATCCCCGAGCTCACATACAGGAAAAGTCTGCTTTTAATTAAAAAAAAACAACCTAAAAGGCTTTGCTAATGTGAGCTTACAGAGGGAGAAGGCCTCTCTGCAGGTTTATTCTGGTTTATTTGTATTTTCATAGCAGAAAATTCATGGCCAAACCAAGAGCCTGGATGGTAACTGCCTTGGTTGAAACATCCTCACGATAATTTCAGTTTTGGCAGCACCATCTTCTGGGAACCTTGTCCCAGTTTCACCAAATTCTTTGCCTTAGAGATAGGAAAGGAAGTAATGTTTAAAAACTGTTGTTTCGATATGTTCAAGCCAGAACTGAACTACAACTGTTTCACTTGGCAATTTCCTTTATGTTAAATGATTCAAACCATCCTTCAAAGCAAAGCATTTATAGAACAAAACAGTTGTTTTGGAGAAAAATATTTTATTTATTTTGACACAAAGGAGTCTGCTCCTTCCCTTTCACTATTTGATTTCCTAACTTTTCTTTTTCCATTTTGCTTTAAAAAAAAAAATTAATTTTTTTGCACTGCCAGAGAACAGAAATCATCAATTATTCACACTGCTCTAGATAAACCATGCATAAATCATGAATAAAAACATACATTCATTCCCTCTGCTGTAAACTACTATTTGGTGAAAAGTAGAACATAACACGAGCCTGAACTTATCCTCTGCCTCTCTTTGTCTTGTTTTTCACGTAAGATTCGAGTACAACAGCTTGGATCTTGGGACAACCTCAGAGCAGCTATGCTCCTTCCACGTTGTTATACTACCATCTACTGATAAAAGGATGCTACTTCTCTGGGAATTTACCTCCTGTCCTCGTCACCTTGGTGCAACAAGCAGTGTTTCAACTCAATCAGAGCTCGAAAATGAGCATTAACTGCTGCTGCAAGCCTTAGCACCTGAACGCTCTTTTCTGCAACACGAACACTCACACGGAGGCATCAGCTGCACTCCAGACCCCTTGTAGGAAATAAGGTATTGGGGGATTTGTATTTGTTATTTCCTTTGTTTCTTTCAAGGGAAAAAAGCTAAGGGATGGGAAACGATCATCAAAAGCCCTTTGTCAGCTTGAGGAAAGGAGCTGGGTTCATCTCGCACTAAAGTGAGGAAACATTAAATTGATAATTTAAAGAAGCTGCAAAGTGCACTACATAAAAGAAGAGCCAACAATAGCAAGTTTAGTTCTATAAAATATTAATTCCTCCCCATTATTAACAGCAGGGAAGGCAGTGGCTTGGCTTTTTGCAGCATCATCACACCCCTCTTGGGGGTTCCTGGTGCTTCCAGCGAGCTGTCCCCAGGCAGCATCCGGCACTCGTCTGGGATTGCTGCTCTGTTTGACCAAGGGATGGAGAACAGAGAGAAAAACTGAGGACTCTGAGAGGTCTCCAGACGAAACAAATGGAAGTGCCTGCTAATTTCACACCCTTTGCCCTTCTCAGCTATACCCAAAATAGAAAGAGTGGCAGGCACCTTTTAGGGTAATCAGTGCACTACAGCGATTTGGGGCTAATTAGATGTTAGTAATTAAGAATAGACTGCTGTGACGGATGTTTTTACAGGTTGCATTGTTGATTCAAGAAATAAGACTGTTCACCTTTAAGTATTGTCAGTCACATTTCTTTAGCTGGGAAGAATTAAATGTCAATTTTATCTTGCTTCATCACTGCTCTTTAATCAATGTCGATGCATCACTTCCCACTATCATTCCTCCATCAAACACTGACCTGGAAATCTGACACTGAGCTTTTCAACACCAGCTCAGCTAATTAAGAACTTTGTTATTCCACCTTCCATCTTTTAAAGGAAAGTAAGAAAAGTGCCAAAGAACCTTTTGCTTTCATGTGGAAAAGCATCAGCAGGGGGTTAATAATAATTATTAAAATGACTGACAGCCAGGGCTATGCTGTGGTTTGGCCCAGCCCTGTGGTCCTGTAGTCACGGAAAGGTAAAAGCTAAGAATAGCCAGGCCCTGAAATACTACAGTGAATAAATGGGGTTTTAGGAAAGAAAATAGCTTCCTAATCTGACACTACAGCAGTGAGAAAAGTGCTGATATTTATTTTTGCATCTGACCCTTTCAGCACGGCAGCCAAACCCTCCCCACATCACTGGGAAGCAGGAGGAGCACTCAGAGCCTTCCAGCACAGGCAGTGTGGGCCACCAGCAAGGAATTAAAAAGCAGGGCTGAGCTGTATCCAGATGGGTTTACTGGATTTTCCTGCACGCAAGCAGAGGAGACAGTTTAATACACGTCCTGCCGCACATTCTGGGAGCCCTAAGCACAGATTAAGATCTCACTGTTCTGGGGCCTGCACAACATGTCAGCCCCAGTCCCACAGATCTCACAGCCCGAGCGTGAGAAATAGAAAAAAAACTGGGAAAACAGCAAAAGCAATTAAGAAATTTTGATCGGTACCGTGTCACTGCCGCTCTGTCTTTCACAGGCTTTTAGGGGTGAAACAAGAGAGGAAACAGTGTTTAAGTATTACAAAAACACCTACTTTTGAAGATATTTCCCACCTTTCCCTGAGCCCAGGGGGAACTCATAAGGCCAGATACTGCGAAAGTGTTTGCTAGAAAACTTGGCTGGTAGAAAATCAATTAGTTGTGGCCTGTCAGAAGTGGGCATAGATTTGTCAATACTGAGTAAGAGTGATAAGCAGGATGGATATGGGCTGTGAAGGCTCTTCGATAAAGAGATGGCCAGGACTAGCAATGAGGACTTGAGAGGCAGAGGCAGGTCAAAGCTCCTTGGACATGGAATCCAGCAACAATGCAAATCTGGGCAAGAAATCTGTTTGTTTCTGCTTCCAAAACAGAAATGTTAGGTGCATTTTCTGAACATAAGCAAGAAGAACAACCAAGGCATCTATTTGGCTGATATCTGTGTTTTCTTAATCAACTGCAAACAGTATCAGGAAGTTCAGATTTGGCTGATCTGACTCCTTAGATGTGGGGGAACAAAAACACAAGCACTTGGCACAAAGCATTGCTTATATTATCTCACCCAGAAGACCTGCAGACCTAATGACTCAAGCAGACTCTAAAGGCTTTCACAAGATTACTCGTGTGAGAAAGAGCTTGTTTTTTGTGCACAATAATAAAGATTCAGAACTCCAAATAGATTTGAAGGGCCAGATTTCTGGTAAAAGATGGAGAAAAGACGCAGGTGGTAATCTTTATCGCCCTTTTCAAGGTTAGCTTTTTTTTGCCTTTTTTTGTTAGGGGAAAAAAAAAGATTGTATGGAGTAAGCCATGCTTTTATAAATGCTCACCACCCATCTCAGTGTCCTCTCCTAGCTCCAAAGCAGGTGTGTGTAGCAGCTCCATGCTGACCCAGCCCTCATTCTAAGTCTCCAATTCAAGTGGGACTCCAGGCAATTCTGGCTCTGGAGGCCCTCAGTTCTCAAAGCCAAATGGTGAGCCCCCTCTCAGCTCTATCTAAAATCCACCAAATTACACTGCACCTGCAGGGCAGGGCAGATGCCTCAAGTTTTGACCCTTTTAATTTTCTCCAGTCCACGAGTAGGACATCTCAGAGAGAAAACACCCACTGAGAGTGCACGATCAAGCCTTGGCACTGCCACATCTTTTTACCACATTTTTCTGCTGGTAAATCACAGCCTCTCAGGACCTCAGCCTCTCATCCGGCAAAGGGAGGTTCCTCAAGGCATAGATTTTGTGAAGATCAATTCTCTAGTATCTGTGAAAAGCAGCATTAGAGGATCTACAAAGGCACCTCGGTAATACTGTGGTGCCTCCAGTCCCACCTTATGGATTGCATTTCTGCAGCGCGGTGACCTTGATTCTGCAAACCCTGTGAGCACAAACTGACACTGCAGCTGGCTTTAACGTGGTTTGCAGAACCAGGGTTGATATATCCATCACAGACACATCCAAACACACAGCTGACAAAATAAATATCTTCTTAGTGCTCCTATTATCATCCAGTGTTTTGGGGCCGGCTCATAAAGGCGCTTATGTGCAACAATGCCTAAGCAAACCGGGCTGATTTAAGAGGGCTGAGGGAACACTTAGCTGAGAATTTCCTGGCTTCAGTTAGATGCAGTCAGAGTGTTAAGATCATATTTCAGTGTCAGTATATTGTTTTTATTTGCTTTATTAAATTTGCTTTAACTGGCATTGACATTTTCTTCCCCTTGTTACTCAATCTCTCAGCTGTAAAGATTCTGTTTGCTGAACTGTTTTGCCATTTGGATCAAAAATAAACATTAATGCAATAGGAATTCTTAATTTTTTTTAATCACCAAGAAGTGAAATCAAGCCCCAGATTATGATGTTGCTTGACTTCCAATCCCAGCCTGGCCAGACTAGTCCAGAGATTTTTGATTCAGAGGCAGCTGTACCAGCAAAACCCAGAATTTGTTCTCTCAGGCCACACAGTTGCTGCATTTGGACACCAAAGTCCACTTTAAATTCCCCACTCCCTCTGTCACAGATGGAGCAGTAGCACTGTTAGCAACAGCACTGCTGTTACTGATTGCAGTCATGGAAAAGCTTCACAGTGCCAAGTTTCTTAAAGGTAACTTCAATTTCAGTGCATGCAGAGTTGTACCTGTAAGTGTTACTGGGGGTCTTTATGATGGGATTTACTGACAGGAAGCTCACTTGGAAAAATCAATGCACATTTAAGTCACATCCTGCTGTACAGTGGTACATCTCTGTTCTATGCACAAGACAGGATTTGGTTCTGCAAAAAAACATTATTTTCAGCTTTTTGAAAGCAAAGGCAGTTAAAGCTTCAGATTTGATTGTAAAGCAAATATCCAACAAAGAGAGAGAATGTCCACACAAAGCAGAGCTTCATATCAAGCAAGGAATTGTTCAAAAGTACCTAGACTTTGTGTAAGTTAAACCAGCCCACTGACCTCGAACGTACTTCTGAGACACTGGGTGAGGCTTTGCAGAGTCACAGGAGCTGACCCTGTGCCACAGGAGGGGTTTAGCCAGGGCTACAGCCAGGGTTACTGCACTCCTATCGAGGCTCTTTTGCAGGCTGGGTCCCTCTGGAGCCCGGGTCCCTGCTCCAGCAGTGTGCAGAGGTGGAATCCGGACAGGACAGAGGGGTCACAGCACAGGCCATGAAATGCTGCAGTGCCTCTGGGAGCAAAGAAAGGTGAGTCTTGTCATAACCTGTCAAGTAATGCACTGCAGGGCACAGCCAGGCTGGGTGGAAATCAGACCTTCGCCCTTCCAAGCAGCAGAGGACAAGATTTAGGTCTGGCCTGCCTGTGTCTCCAATGTTAAAGGGAAGGGCACGACTCTCTGGCATAGGAGGTGAGTGATACAGCTTACATTGGTTGGAATCACCTTGTCTGTGCAAGGGGAGATGAGACATTGATCTCATGCCCCTGGGTTTGCCAAGACCATATGCAGATCTCACCAGGATGCTGCCACCTCACCTAAATCCTCCTCAGTGACAGAGTCCAACCATCTGGCAATGCCACTGTTCCCTCAGGTGTCTTTACTTTGAAACACCAAACTTCAGAGACCCCTGGAGATACAACTTCTCTCCAGAGAGAGGATCCCCAATGGTCTTTACTTTATATGAGAGCCTTGCTGTACATGGGAATAGCAAACTACCAATGCAAGCAAAAAAGTTCACAGTAAAACTGTCAGTGTTCCTCTCCGTATTTTGTGTGCTGGGCTTGCTGAAATTCCAGAAAGCTGCTGATTTCATGCTCTATCAGTGCTGAAGTGTAGCCCAAAGAGACTGCAGATGAGCAAGGAACAAGCCCCAGCTTCCAGGTCTGTGCAGGTATTGAGTAAACTGGACCTGTAGTTTTATTCCCAATGTGCAGAGATTACACAATTTGCCTGGCCAGCTGTACAGTTCAGGTGCTCTTCAGTTTAACCCAATTCCCAATCCACCAGCAATAAATCCCACAGCGATCAGCATCAAGACGCTACTGTGGGAGTGGTTTTGAAAACAGAGAGATTGATGAAAGTTAACTTTATGGATATTTTCTGTGAGAGGGAAGGCACAACCAGGATTTTTAATGGCTAGAAAAGAATCAAGCTCATGGATGAGCACCAGTGCTGTGGTGCACCAAGCTATGTGAGCATTAAGTGCTTCATCAGCACTGTGCCTTTAATCCACAGTGCAGACATTTGATTTGCTTCAGGCACAGCATTTCACTGTCACATTTGCCTGGGATCTCGCCCAGATAAGTGAACCACAGCACCAGCCTCTGCTCTTTGCTCTGTGAACGCTGGCACCAGTCCCAAGGATGCAAAAGTCCTGACACCAGTGTCAGGAAGCCACATGAAAAGGTGAAACATCAAGTGATCCTTCTAAAAGAAATCACTGCAGGTGCCTTTCATTCACCTTCTGCTTCCTGAACCTTGAGGGCACACTTGCTTTATGCTGCTCAGCTTTCTTTCTCAACTCCAGAAACTTGTGCCTTTTAAAATGAGAGCTGCAACTCTAGTTCCTTCTCTTCCAGCCAGCAGCTACAGCTTCCAGAGAAGACCACATGCTGCAGTGAAGTTTTCAGGGCTGGCAGAGGTTTGTCTGTTCTGGGCAAGCTCTGACCCAGAGGCTGTGTCCTGGAGCCAGCTGTGAACAGCTGCCCATGGGATCTGCATGGGAGCATCACCTGCAGACACTGCAGCTCCTCTGGGTCTGCACCAGCTTAAGGATGGAGTTTCCTTTTGCAACTCTCATAAGAGGGTTTATTTATAAAATGGGTTTTTGCTAGTAATGCCTGCCAGGAGGAACTGCTGGTCTTTTTATGTCATGGTCTAAAGGGCTGATCAGATTGTCACAGACCCAAGGCATCAGCCCCTTTGGAAGAGGATTCATGCCACGATGTACTGCAATAAATATCCTCCAACGCTGCAGGAGAGCAGTGTCACGTTTGTTAGGAGGGAAAAACTGTCAACATGCCTGCGAGGCTACTCCAGCACGTCCCCTGCACTGAAGATCATTTCCAACCCATTAAAGGCTTTTTAAGGGCTGGATTCAGACCCAGCATGACCCTGTGTAACATGGCCATTCCCAACACCCGTTGGCCTGGCTCTTCCCCGGGCATGGCAGCCAAAGAATGGGATTGATTTTACTGCTCGGAGGGAGTGCTGATGCCTCTACACTGAGACTTCTCTTTACAAAGGCCAGAAAATCCCTGCTGGTCACTGCAGGACTGAGCCCAGTAACATTCACATGCAGCTCTCACACTCATACAGCCAGGTGTAGCCCAACCATGGTACAATTCAGATTTATCTTCCCCTTTAAAAAGTGTCGATAGGGAAAAAAGAATTTTTAAAAATCCAGTTCTCAGGCAACAAGAGCAAATGAGTCCATCTTCTCTCCCCATGCTTCTCCCAAAAGGGGATAACCTGGCCCATACAGCCTGTCCTGCAGGGCTAGTTGGGAATTTGGGCACAGACATAGCCTCTAGCTACCAAATTAAATGTAACATTGACCTACCCAGAGCCCCCAGTGCTGCATGATGGACAATTGGTGCAGACCAAGCCTCCTGCTTGGTCTACCACAGCAGTCTAGACATTGCAAGTACACCATGCCACTTTTTCTACGCTAATAAACCCATAAGGGCAGGGAAGGCTGCAGGAAAAATGAGAACTAACAGAGCAGAACAGCCCCTGAGTTTTTGTTTATCGCAAACTAATTAAAACAAAAAGCACGCCATAACTCAGCCCTTAATAATAGGTAACCAGATGTGTCATTACTTGACCATGCTATACTGCAGCACATATATAAAGGTTATAAGATTATTTCTCAAAGCAAAGTGCCACTGCTAAAGGTTTCCTAGCAGTTTTATAACACACTTAGCACCTGAAGGAATTTTACCTACCAAGGCTAAAGCAAAACACAGCTAAAGCAAAAGCACACAGTCCCTCAACCCAAAAATGAAAATGTCAGCATACAACATTGCACAATACACCATAAGACACCATTCCTATTAGCAGGAGATATTTCCTCAAAGGATTTTTTATAATCGACAGAAAAAATATGTCCTGAATAAGGAAAACAGTGCCAAAATGACAGCAATGGGCAGGTCTAATTTTTTGTATGCACAGAGTATAATCAGCCCCAGCCAAGCACAGGAAAAAAAACCCATGTTTACAGAGGTAATAAAATATCATGGTGTGAGCAATTCACCTGATTACCAAAGGATCAGGAACAAAAGTAAAAAGACAGCACTAAAAAACACCATAGGCCTAAATCCAATAAAGCCTGTAGGTTTCCAAAATCCCACAGAAATCACTGTTCATTACATATTTCTCAATGAGGGTACATTGCTTATATCTAAAACCACACAGCCAAACAGCTCGAGATTCGCACGTTATTAATTTCATCCCGCTGTCAATCACTCTTCAATCCACCTGACTGGTGTTCTCCACCCTGATCTCCAATATCTTTTCTGAGGATTGAGTGTTCAAATGTCCAGCATTGATCGAACTCTCTCCCCATTAAAGCCATCATGGGCAGCAGGAGGATCCATCTGAATGCTCTGGGGAATGACAGGCAAGAGCCACCAGAGGCTGCAGGTGGGCAAAGCACCTTCTGGCATGGCTGGAGCAGGAAAACACCTGGGAAAAGGCACCTTCTGCAGTGTCTCTGCTCTGCAATGCTCCTGCTGCCCCAGAGAGCAGCACTGCAGCTGGGCAGCTGCAAGCTGTGGGCAGTGGAATGGCTCCAGTGCTGGAAATGGGAGGTCTGTCCTGTGCAGCATGGATGTCTGTAAAGAGATCCCTGCAGATAAACTTATTTTTGGCCTGGTGGTTTATGGAAGCTAAGTAAATAAACCTAACACATACATAGGCTTGGCTTAGAAACAAATGAAAAACCACAACAGTGCCTTGAACACAAAAACTGTTCTGACTTCTGTGCCCTGCCCAGAATCTCCTGCAGACCGAAACACAGGCTTTTCTTTCTGAACCATAATTAATGTTTTTGCAATATTGCCTCAGAGTTCGCCCGGGCCATCTGATGAATCTGACTAATAGGGGAAGATGCTTTTAACCTGTGGGCTGCCAGACAGCTGGGTACCTCCTCAGCCACATATATTTGGCTGTCAGGTTGAAAGAAAGGCAGCAGATTCAGGGTTAAGCACTATTCCTGTCATGATTGCCCTGAACTTGCCCAGTTAAATTGCAACAGCATGGGTCTCCATAATTATCTAATTGTTAGTGTTGTGCCTTTACGTAATTTATGATGTAGCATTAAAGCCTGACCTCTGGTTTGAGATGAAGTGCAGTACTGCTGACATCCAAGCTCAAATTAGTAGGTAAGTAAGCACCCAATTAACGATTATGCCACTGAGCTTTCATTTCAATCTGACCACACTGCTACACTAATCAGTTTTCTAAGCCTTTCACCTTCCCCATAACTAATAAGCATTTCTCCTGCTTTTTATGTCTGCAAAAGCCTTGTTATCCTCATAAAAAGCACTCCAAGATTGCTGCTTCCAGTAATTCCTGCATTAAGCCACTGGCCCAGTGGCATATTACCAGCTCTCCAGCCACCTGATCAGTAAAATCCAAGGCATAAAGCACAGGCACGTTGGCATTCTACAGCAGGGAGGAGCAGGGATAAAATCCTCACAGTGTCAAGGAGTTGTCTTAGACCCACAGCAGTGCAATTTAGATGGGAATTTGGCCCTGCCAAGGTTTACACAGCTTCACAGGAGTTGAAAGATGCAGGACAAAGGGACTGAACACCAAACCATATTTTGCAGCTGACTAAATTCTGTCATCTTAACAGAAACAGCAAACAACACCCGGAGTATCAAATATCTGGAGTTTTAATCTTAGACGAGTGAAATATCTTGCCTTTGCCATGAGCCTGGAGCATGCACCAAGTGGCTTTGCCTACACAGACATCTCAAACTACATGTTAGATGCTGTCTCACCTCTCACATTGCTAAAAGCACCCCACTCCTTGAAAATCCAAGTTGCAGAGCTGAAAATCTGCTCCTCTTGGAATGAGATCTCTTATTTTACATAGATATAATAAGAACCCAAGGCCTGGGCAATAATGCCTGTATGATAACCAAGCTCAGTGCTGGACCATGAGCCTACAGGGGGGAAACAATTCTTACCTTCCCTGCAACCCCATCCTCTTCATCCTCTCTTCACCTGCAGTTTTCCAGAGCTCCTCTAATCTCTAAAATATCTGCCTTCAGTACACTTGTAACTTTTTTCTTAGTAACCAGCTATTTAAAAATCTGATCTCAACAGTAAAAGGCACAGCTTCGAGAAATCCACATTTTTTCAAAGGAGGAAAGAGTCAGTCAAGCACTGCCACTGGGCCAGACAAGCATTGCAAAGCTGCAATTAAATGTAGAAGTGTGCTGCAAAACACAATTCCAAACCAAGTGCAAGGAACTAGAGTGTTTTGGATGGAATCACATGCAGTTAAAAACACTAAGGCATAAACAGGTGCAGTAAGCAATGTCAGGAGAAAATTTAAAAAATAATTTTAAAAAAAATACATAATTAGTGTAATGCTTAAGATCAGAATCCCACATTGGGGAACGCAATATCAAAATGTTACTCACAGCAGGGAAAAAAATGGTAGGGAAAAGCTGCACATTATAGGAAATGAGTTGTGTGAAATGCATAAAAAAGCTGACAGAGTCACATAGCTATAGAGACTAATTTCCTGTTCCACTGTGGAGACAGCCCTGATCAGCCGGAGTTAATATAGCCTTCTCCATGGCAGCTGGGTCAAATAGTGGCCTAAGCACTAGAAAATTGCCTGCCATGTGGATGAGTTTAGTGCACAATAAGCTGTGTGGTAAATAAACACATTTAGCATGGTCAGATAGGACACGCCAGAGTTTTATGACACATCCAGATAGACACAGCCAGAGAGCTGCTGCAAATTGGCTGATTCGGGGCAACTCCTTCACCTGGCCCAGTTTCAGGGGCCCACAAGCAATTTTCTGCATGATGCCAGAATGTTCTAATAGGACCCATGTGCACAAGGACAAAACACCATCACTTCCTGAAAACTCCACGTAGATACAACGATCCTAAAGGCAACACTTCCGAACACCAAGTTTAGAAGGCGTCACTGCAAACCCTCCTTGGCTGGTCATGCCCACAGGTCATGCCACTGTTCCCAGCAGGTTTTAAAAGCTGCCACCTCTTTCTGGGTCTCGCTCATGTATAATGTGGTGCTGATTCCCCAACCCATCTTCTGTCAGCAGCTTCATCCACCAACTTACCCGCCCGCCCCAGCGATTTTCCGTGGCACTAATGAGCACCCCGGTGGATTAGGGACTGGACTGCCCACTCATCTCCTACAAATTACCACAGATTTAAAGGAGGAAAAACTATTAAGGAATCTATAAGGACTTAAGCCTGGGTTTTATAGCTACCCTTGCCGTGGCTGAGTCAACAAGAAAGCACTCTACCTGACTAATTGGGAGTCACTCTGCCATCTGACATCCGTGCCTTCAGCTCTTATTCCGAGCTACTCAGAGGAGACTTGGGAATGTTTTAAATTATTGATGAGGATAGGAAACCTATCTCTGAAATGCCTTTGGCAAACTCTTAATATTCTGGGATTTGGCATTGGAAAAAAACAATGCTTCTGTCTCACTCACGCTGTTGATGCCTCTCACCCATTTACTCGCACTATAAAATTACAGTTTCTGATCATTTCCATACAGGATGGAGAGGCAAATGGAAAGTGCATTGTTTATAGCTCTGAAAGCTTCCAGGTAATCCATCTTTGGCGCCGGAGTCTGCAAACCCTTCCATTTGCAAAATTTTCATTGATGACAGGAGTCCTCAGAGAAGCCGACCCAAAGCAGTCAGTTGCCATAAACACACTGGATAATTATCTTAATTATTTATAATAGCACCGGTAAGCAAGCCAGCACTGAACACACGGGTCCTGCCCTGGACAGCTCACGTTTTAATCAGACGTGAGCACAGCGTGCAAGACGCAAAGCAGGGATGACATACAGGCTGCCAGGTGAGTTTATTAATATTTTAGGAAAGGGTTCATCAGTAAAGGAATATTAATGTTTTCCGACCCTTTGACATGAGAGTGTTAAACCTGACCAAACATCACATAGCAGAGATATTTTCCCCCACATGTTTAAAGGCAATATATTCAAACATGACAAAACCCCACAATAATCTTCTAATTATTTTCTTCAACTCACATAGTTTCAGATTGATGGCTTTGGCTCAGGCTGTGCTAACTGTGTCTTCAGAATTAGAAAAGCTGACCAAAATCTCCTTTGGTGCCTTGAGACTGGGACCAAATTACCAAATCCAGAGAGAGACTCACTCACCAAATCCAGAGACTCTGCTCACTTTCACCTTTGGTGGCTCAACACATCATTCCTCACAAATGGCATCAAGGTTGGTACAAAGGAAATAATTGCACCATCCTCTCAAAAAAACCCGTAATCTATACCTGTCATTATCTGAAAGGAAGAAAGCAGCTTGTAACTACAAATGGGAGCTGTTTCACCCCCTCCTTTGAGAAGGGGAAGAGAAGGAGCTCAAAAAAGGAACAAGAACCCCTCTGCACATGGATGGCAACTTGGGGATGTGCCTTGGGATGGATCTCTCTCAAGTCCCAGGTTTGTTTCCTTGTTGCCAGACACTGGTTTGCTATTCAATGAGTTTTCTTCAGGTATTACACGGAAACAGTGTCCCAAAATCTGCCCAAAGATAGCTGGCAATGTGTATCTACACACATGTACTACACACACAGAGCCTGGCCTTTCTTCGTGAACACACTCCTGCCTGGGTAAGGGCACCCGACTGTATTGAGAGAAATGACAGAGGTTGAATTTGTCTTTAACCTATGGACTTTGCAAGTGCTGACTGCCAAAATGTGTTTTTTCAGCTGGTTGGTGTGCTGGTCATTTGTTAATCAACCATTTTTATTATCCATTAGTGTGCATTAGGCTAAAAATAAATTAATTTGGAGCAGGGATCCCATTCTTTCTGTCTTATCTAATTTTCTGTTCTCAGAGGAAGTTTATATTTTTCCATTTGAAAGAGATAGAATTACTGCAAAAGGGTCTGTCTGTACTGACAGATCTAGCTTTCGTTTCCTCCTCAACAGCTGGGTTATTATTAGAACTGGCAGAATAATTCATAATGAATAATTTGACACCTCTTTTTCCATACATATATCACAAGTTGCCCACATTTATTTGTTACTCCAAATTATTAACCATAGACTGTGCCAGCAACTCCCAAAGGGGTATTACTGATACAATATATTCCTTGTGTTCTCCCATTGCCTCCATCAGGAAATCCTTTCATTAAAGTCAGAGTGGGAAGCATTAATTACCCCTTATTTAAAGGCAATAACTCATCATCAGTAATCATTCCTCAGAGAGAGATGCTCGTGATGACCCAAACTACTGCAGAGTTTGCATTCAGTGTTGGATGCAGAAGAAAATTCACTGAGAACCCAAGGAAGAACAGTTTTATCTTTCTGGGTCATGTCCTCACAGAAAGAAATTTCTGTTGGATTATGGCGTTTTCAGGACTTCTTGTGTCCATAAGAGATCACTTCTGTCTTGTCTAAATGACTCAGGAGTCATCAGAGTCTTTAAGGCACCGAGTGAGACGACTGCCCTGTGTAGGCTCTATTTTCAAAGGTTAAGTGGGACTCTAGCAGTGAATGAACCTCATTTTGGTGCCAGTGCAAGGAGAGCTCAGGTGAATACGATCCTCTGGTAGTAGGTTATGTACAATCCCCTTTTGTTACTTTTAATTTGTAACAGCACAAATCTAGTACAGCTCCAGGGAAGCATTTCTGCTAAGCCCTGAGGTAAATCAGCCCACAAAGAGAGGAAAAGACAGCCTATGGACACATCCACTGAGCCTCCAGCCTTGTGCCGCCTCAGCAGAAGGACAAACAAGCAATTCTCATTTCTATAAAGGACAGAGGGAACCACACCATCTCTCTCCAGCACCATCTTAGTGGTGCATATGGGAAAGAACCAGTCAAGACAATCTCTACCTAGAGTGGGTACAATGCCCTCGACAGCTCTGCACAGCCTCAGGTACCTACTGGCATTAATATACATTGAAACCACTCACAAAATACCCCAAGCAGGCTTGTAAACCAGAGACAAATACCAGCAAATGGAAAGGAACTGCCAGCTGCAAAGCCAAGCCAGCCTATGGCACGCAGGTACAAATACAATAGCCAAGGGCCCAGCCCACAGACTTGGAAACTACAAGTGCTCACTGTGGTCTGCCCAGGATACACAAAGGCTTTTAGTTATTTCAAGTTCAACAGGTGAGTTTAAACAACCTGCTTAACACAAAACATAAGGCTAAAAACCAGAAGTAAGCTAAACATATTGGCATTCTGGCACCTTATGCTGAATAATTCATACATAAGGTACTGTAGAAAAGAAACATATGGTTTTGGTCCTCAGTGACTTTTTAAGCAGAACATTTAAGAACCAACCTCCAAAGTATAAGTCCAGCAAAAGCCTTCTTGTGCAGAATGAAAAGAGGTCATTACAACCACAGTCTGTCTCTCCCTTCAACATTTCCCCCAGGGATTTAAATGTCTTTATTTGATTTTGTCCCAAAGCAAAAGAGAAACACTTACAAAAACCTCACCTACAAGATTTAGGGCGTTATCCCTGTTGCAGTACAACTGGGCTTATCTCATTTTGACACACTAATGGCAGATGCAAATTTGATGTATTAACAGATACCAAGACCTTCCTTCCAAAAATGAGCACCAGTTGAGGTCCAAACTGTCTCCAGAGTTGTCGCAGTACAGCCATCAGTGCATCAATTCTCTCCTTGGTTGCTCTGAATACGAGCTCCTGCTGAGCACCATATGCATGTCTGATAGCTGCCATTAAAAATCATCATTGCACACACCAGTCCCTCAAACACAGTCAGCAGAAAATAAACTCAGGAACCCAGCATGGGAACTGCTGGCAAATGAAGACTTTTAGCATTTTACTCAGCCAAAGTACACAGCTACTTTACTCTTGGCTAATGCCTCCTCCTTTCTGAGACACCTAAACCTACGTGCAAAGTGACAGCACTGCTGCAGTTACATCTTTAATCACAGCAGTGGTTAAAAGCCAAAAGTAAGCTAAACATATTGGCATTCTGGCACCTTATGCTGAATAATTCGTACGTAAAGTGCTGCAGAAAAGAAACATATGTTCTTGGTCCATAGTGTCTTTACCGTAAAATATTTAAGAATTCGCATAGGATGTATATAGTCAATAGCAGCCCACCAGTGTGGTGTCAGAGTCTATCTGTACCTGCATATATTCCTTCACTGTGTTGATAAAGCATGTATGGATTTATATGAAAGATTCAAATCCATATAGAAAACAATTTTCCAAGTTATTCAAGCATTTTGAACACTTCTTTAGAATGGACATGGATGATAACCCCAACTTTCTTATGAGCAACACACAAAGCTGCCCTTCATCAGCAAACATGCAACAGGGATGTCAAAATTTACAGCCCTTTGCAGCACCCAGTCTAACTGGTATTGCTTTACATTTACATACAAGGCTTTGAATCCCAGCTCATCACACCACCGAGCTCAGAATCGGGCCCAGCAGATCTGGAAAGGCACCCAGACACATGCACACACAGAAGAAACCCTTTGGCATGTCGATGAAGAATAGACCTTCCAAAAAAACATCCAGTATACAGATGAGCCCTCAAATTAGTAGAGAAAGCATGACGACTTCAGCAGTGGTGGCTGATGAAGAGACACACACATACACACCTCTGCCACCGATCGTGCTGCTAGGGCATTCATCAAATTAAGTACCAAGAGGAACAACACCTCTGATATCTCTTCATTTGGGGCTCCAGTAAATGAAGCACTAGATTAGGCCTGACAGAGGCCTAATGCAGCTTGAGCTTTTCCTGGTGTAATTAATTGGAACTTCGCCAGCTTGACAAATTGGAATGATGAATCTATCTTGTATGAATAGAAAAAAAATGCATAATCAGTCAAAGATTTAGTTAAGACAGCTTCTCTCTGACTCCCTGCCATAGCTAAATCCATTAAGGTGAGGAAACATCACTTTAAGAAAAGGCACTGCTCTCCCTATGTTCAATTTATAACTTTTTGTTCTTGAATTTAATGGAGCAGTCAACCTGGACAGATTTGACTTTGGAGGGGAGAGGAAGGGGGAGGTGGGAAAGGTTGTTTTATTTTTAGCATTCTAATCTTCCCTGTGCCTGGGTAGTCTGGGAAAGAAAATAGTCTCTTTGGTCTGAACATGCATTCCTGGGGCTGGATTTTAAATCTTTGGGGTTGCACAGGGGAATCTAATGAGAGCACCCACACACTTTGCCACCAAGATGATTCTGTGATAAAACTTGCTTGTCAAGTTTTTCCCCTACTAACTTGTTTAATTGCTGGTAACATTTAGGCAGTAGAGGATGTGATAGATTGACTGCTCTGACAGCACTGCTTTTTCCTCTCTAATTACCACCTAGTTGTAAAGGCCCTTTCCTGACACATTTAATGGAGAGGCAGAGGGAAAACAGGTTTGCTTACTTTTAAAATATATTTTTATCATTTGGCAGTTATTTTCCATATATTTAATTTAAACCATGTGCTTCCTCTCTCCCTCCATCTCGCTTGCTCAGTCATCAGACCCAAATTTCGAAGAATCAATTAAGCAGCTAATATTCCCATTTGTACTGGATGTTTAGAAAAACTTTACATTTCCTCTTCGAGGCTGTGGGCTGCAAAATAAGTTACTTACACGTGACGGAAGAAATGCTTATTGGTTAAGTGAGAGTTGACAATGATGGTTTTCATTTCAAACAACCCAGAATTCCTCCTTGGCTCGCAGACGCCAAAGTGCCAGGCAAATGTTTAGCTGACATAATGCAAGCGACTGGCCATAGATTTATTTGACAAACAGTTGAGCAGACAGCCCTATATTGCACTCACTTGTACCCCACACAACCCCAGCGGAGCCAGGAGGATTGTGCTGGCAGGAGCGAGAGCAGGATTAAACCCAAACACTGCGGTTCACGCATCGAGCCATTTGCTTTTGGCCACTGGCCAAGCTGACAGCCACATTTAAATAAGCCACCTGCTGAGTAGGGAGTTTAGAGAGCTAAGTGCTCCGGAGAGCTTTAGCCCAAAAGTATATTGAACTTATGCAATAAGGCGTGAAGTGAAAGGATTTCAGTGACAAGGAGTACTAGAGGCCATATTACGGTCCTGACCTCTTGTTCTAGGTCAGGTACAGAACAGTTGTTGGGGTCCTCCCTGCCTTGCCTGCACTACCTAAAATATATCAGACAGAAGCTCCACCCAGAGGACACCATTCCATACATGTCATGAGGAGTGAGCTAAACACAGAGGATGCTCAAATTCCTTTTTGTTATGTCTATCAATGCTATCAAACAGGATATGTTATTTCCCTCTAGATATTGTTGTGATTTCATTATTCAGAACTGGACTGTCTCTGTCAGAGGCAGTTCTTTCCCAGGAAAGCCATGAGATCCTTCTCTTCCCATGCACTCCCTTAGCACCAGGCCTTGTCAAGGTCACCTCGTCATCTCTTTCTATTCGGTTCTCACTCTCTTTGTCAATTTTAACAAAGATGTCTGTGAGCACCTGGAGGCTGAAACAGGACCGTGCACCTTCTGCTGCTGATTATGTGTGAAAAAATAACAACTTCCTGGTATTACCAATCCTGTGACAAAAATCTCTCCAAAGAGGGAGGCTGAACAAAGTGACAGCAAGGTGAGTAGTTCTGCTGTTCCAGCCTGTAACAGCAGCAGATTGCAGAAGTGTTATTTGGCTTTCCTAGTCCCAAATTGGTCAATCAAACCTAACCAAGTTATATCTGCAAAGAGCCCTGGGAGGGAGGTCTGCTTAGCGTCAGGCACAACAGCCCCTCCAGCAGGCAGACCCCTTAACCACATTGCTTTTCCTCTGAACTTCAGAGGGGCACACCTGAGGTATTTGAATTATCTACATGGATGCAATTTATATTTACACTCTTTCCTCATTTGCACTATTGCTGCTTAACTTGCCCCCTTCTCAGTCTTTGTTCAGAAGGCCCGCATATGGCCTTCTACCAGTGGAAGCTACCAGTTTATTTTTTACTTCTTTACCCTCAAAAATGTCACATGAATGACTTCTGACTTGGTGGCGACATGGAGGTTGTCAAGTCAAGTTTAGCAGCTGACTCACAGGCCATTACTCACCCGGCTGCCGTTCCACTTTTAACCTCCCCAGCCGGTGTTTAAAACCGAGTATCACACCCCGTAGCTATGCTGCTAGGAAACATTTTAAGAGCTTCATTTGAATAAAAATATGTTCTTTTCAGCACAGAAAAGCTCCTATTTAGAAATAGGAGATGACAAGCAAATTATTTTAGTGGCAGAGGACGTGAACCTTTACTTGTTACAGTATAATAGGTCATGGCACTAATTTTATGCAATGGGCATTTAAGAGTTAATGATTTGCCAATTAAACAGCTGTAGCCAAAAGATATTAAAAATATTACAGAAGCAGTTGTCACAGAGGGCCCTTCTCCCCAGAGTGGTCTGCAAGCATCAACTGGGAGGGATTTGAACATCAGGCCATTTCCTTCCGGTCACATCTGGGATCCTGCCCTGACCATGGGAACAACGTCCCCAACACTCCCCGTGTTGTGCTGTTTGCCCTTTGCTCACCAGGCAAAACTGAGACCAGCAGGGGTTGTTTAACTATAACAAGGGCTGTGGCTGGGTCATCTCACACAGGACCACAGGAGGTCCCGGAGAATACAGAAGTGACCTGTGAATTATCTGTGCAAAAACCTCCCTGCAAATCCACCTGCACACCCCACGTCCGCCTTTGCCCTCAGCTGCTTCTTGATGCAACCAGAGAAATACACTAAAAACATATGACCTGCAGAGCAGAGGCATGAGTTTGGAATGTCTGTGCCCAGATTTCTGGCTCCAAAAAGGGTATTTCAGACTGATAGAACAGTAGAAATTCAAGTTTTGAGTTCAGAATTTCTCCATCTCCACACTGAATACACGATGCCCATGCACACACCTGCCCCTTGGACAGAAGGTTTCCTTTTATTGTAGAGATTTCACTATAAGCTTTTGGTTCAATTTTTCTCCATCTCCACCCTGAATACCCAATCCCTCATACATGCACACGCACCTGCCCCTTGTACCGAAGGGAGGGAGGTTTGTTTGTTTTTTTAACTATCCTTTCTGGGCAAGGATGATCAATTGTCCCTGTCGCTTGCTAGTCATGTCCCTATTACAGAAGATCCTGTTCCAATAAATGATTAGTATGTGTAGAATGCATTAAAATGAATTATAATAGCAATCTGATCCCCAGTGCCTTGGCAGAACCTTTCCATCACAGGTGACAGCTGGTTCCCCGGGGCTTAGCTCTGGAGAGACAGTGCCAGACCTCAAAACTCAATCCAATAACTTGGGATGAACCTCACCAACGACACCAGAGCGTGCAGTTCTCCCACTGTCTCCAAACTAGGAGAGAGATACCTCAAAGGCTATTCAACAAGCTGGTGGACACAACCTCATCTCAAATAAATGGGAAGGCTTTTTTTCATATATTATGTGATTACAGCCTCTATCTGCCTATGGTGCTATGTTTTATTACAGGCCACCAAAAATAATTAGTTGGTGACCCAGAAAACTGATATATAAAATCCTTTTAATCACCAATATGGCTTTCAATTATATAGTGTAAACTTATTAACCTTTTTACTGCTGAGATTTGATTTATGGAATTCCAGCTGCATTACCGTTACAGGAGGAGATAGAAAGTGTCTCGTATGATGTGTTGGGATTAACAGCTGATAGCTGGCTTTGCCATCACAGTCTCACAGAGCACTGCCAGCATCCTGAGTCCCCAAGGGCTCATTTCTACCCAAGCTGTGTGAAAAGTTTGGTCTGTGGAGTGAGGCTGTGTAATTCCTGTCACTTCATACACACACCAGAACACACGGGCCCGTTATGGCTTTCAGCAGGGGCTGTGTGAGCACTGGCTGCATTCATAAACAGTAAGGGCAAAGATAGGGCTGTATTTGTAACTCTCCTTACTCCCATGGTCAGAAAATGCTTTCTTTCATTTCCACTGGACAGGCATTTCCCCTTTTTAGTTGTAAGAGAACTCCAGAAAATTCCCAGAGACTTATGTATTGGTATGATAGGGTTTGTTCCCCTTTTTATGGCACAGAGAGAACATTTAATGCTTTCTACAAGGTTTTAGGCATTCCTGGTCATCTTCCCATGGGCTGTGTTCTGCAGATAATGCAGAGACCAGCAGCAGAGACAAAGAGGCCACAGTAAAGCCCTGCTAATTAAAAAGCCAAAATACTAATTTGAACTAGAGAATGCATCAAAATCGAATAAAGCACACATCTAAAAGGTAAATGCTATCACACCAGACATGACTGAAGGATAGAAGGAGCTGTATTTCTGGCTTACACATGTAATTTCTTTCAAGCATCAAGAACAAACAGAAATAATGAATCTTGCCATAACTTCCATTCACAGTTCCCTTCTTACTTCTTGGTGGCTCATCATTTGTAGTTTAATGACAATAAAATAGAGTAGCAATGTTCTGAAAGATCATTTCTGCTATGAACACCTAATCACCTCTTTTATGGTTTTGGGAAGGCTAAAATAATTAACATACTTGGGTCAAATTTTGCAAATAAATATTAGTTTTCAATTTTCAAACATTATTGTGTTCAATCTTAGAAACCATTTTACACTTAACCTATTTTCCAGGAATTTTCAATGTGCAAGCATCTCCAAATGACACAGAGTAGCAAGGTGAAATAACCAACATTCCCCACAAACTAAACCAAACCCTCATCACATTTAAATTGCTTTTGTTCTTTGAACTTGAAAAGCTTTGGAAGCCACAGTGAGGAGAGGATGTGCAGGTAGGTACTTGGGGAACCTGTGCAAGAGGCTTAGTCTGCAGAGAAGGAAAATACCAATATTTCATAGAATCATAGACTGATTTGGCTTGGAAAGCACTTTAAAGATCATCTCCTAGCTCCAGCCCTCCTGCCATGGACAGGGACACCTTCAGACCAGGCTGCTCCAAGCCCTGTCCAACCTGGCCTTGAGCACCTCCACAGATGAATATCTGCCATCATTTCTCTCAGGTTTAAATGTTATTGAACGAGACACAGCCTCACACACAGGCACTTCTTTGGCTGCAGAACAGCGAGCCCCATTCCCTTCGGGGCAGCCTCCATTCCCTTTGGGGCAGCCCCCATTCCCTTTGGGGCAGCCCCCATTCCCCTTGGGGCAGCCTCCATTCCCTTTGGGGCAGCCTCCATTCCCCTCGGGGCAGCCTCCATTCCCCTCGGGGCAGCCTCCATTCCCTTCGGGGCAGCCCCCATTCCCTTCGGGGCAGCCCCGAGGTCACCGGCTCCTTTGCCAACAGGTTTGTAATGGTTCACTGCACTCCCCGCACTGGGCACAGACCCCCAAATCCTGACTGCCCGGGTCATACCTGGATATCCAGCAGGTTTATCCCCAGGCCAGCTCTGGCATCTCTTTCTCCAGCAGCTGAGATTTCCAGGGCAGCCCATGTGTTCCAGCTCCTCCGGGCGCTAATAAGGCCCATCACAGAGACAGCGAGATTTTTAAACGTGTTCTGTGAAACAAGGAGGAAAAAAAAAAAATCAATGGCACTACATAATTCAGTCGGTGCCTTTCTTTGCTCACAAATCTTCATTTGATCAGCTGGGGAAATTATGAACCATCTAAAAATAATACAGCCAAGTTGGTCAATGACAATTGTAACATAAAGACTAATAGAGATGGTGGTGTGAATCTGGTATATTCTGCTCTGCTAAAGCCCATTTATAATTTTTAATAAAAACAGTAACGCTTTACAATAAGTGGACATCATTTAACGCTCAATTACTATGAAATTCCTTTGGAAATATATATTAAACAGAGCAGCTCTGTATTTATATCAGGAGGGTTCCTTGAGATTGATGTTATCACAGGGAATACTAGGGGAATGTCAAGTCCAACACCAGTGCATTCAATATTCTTGCCCTCTGGGTCATGTATCTTTTCCTCCCCCACCCTGACATTTGAGATGAGTCCTTATCTATGTGAAGAGGAACAATATAAATTATATACATGCTTCATCTAAAAGAAAAAAGAAATTTGCAACACAGGCTGGCAAGGCCTTTAGCAGTGATTAACTGAGACATTTTTGAATAACAGTACAAAAGGTGCAGCTCCTAAACAGGCAATTTTCTCTTGAAGGTCAAGAGGTTTCCTAACCCCATGTTTCTAAAACAAGTATTATTCCAGGAAAAGCACAACACCTTTATAGCAGAACTAGCTTCAACTTACTCAAGATTTCTCTTAGCAAGAAAAATATCATAATCTTTATCCTCTACTTGCAGAAGCTCTTACACTGTAACATCCTCAGCTCTACCTTACCATTAGAGCTCACCACATTAATCTGAGCCCTCTAATGGGCTCAGCACAGGTGGGATCAGTTACCCTCGAAAGCAAAGGGTTCTCCCTGATCCCCTACAGCTGCCCGGGCTTTCAGCCCCAGGTGCTGTTGTTGTGACTCACCACCACTCTATTCTGACAGGTTGTGGGAAAACTTGTTTGTCTCAGAGGTATTGGGGGGGAAAACGAGGGGATGTGAACAATGAAGCAGGAATTGGCCCCTAGCAGGGTATGGCTGGACCTCACTGAAGAAGTCTGAAACCAGTGGCTCCCACATTTTGGTTAGCTACAAACTCTCCTAGCAGCAGAAGCAACAAAAATGGCTGGACTTGGTCTGGGAAATGAAATTTGGGGAGCTGAATCCAAGGCTATCCTTTCTCCCTGGAGGTGTCCACAGCCAGGGCTCTTCCATGGCTCAATCCCTGCCGTGACTGCACACAAAATCTGTCACCTGAGGGGGGAGTTAAGTGGCTTCTCTGCTGCCCTGCTGGCTTTTCAGTGAGGACTAACAAGGCTAGACAAGGTTTGAGGGATGGTGAGTACCAGATACAGGTCACCAGAGTCTTTAGTGGGCAACACTGTGAGGATCCAAAAACAAATTTAAAGGAGCACATCTCTTCCTGGGCAATAAACACTATCAATAGCTCCTTAAGCAGCTTAGGAAAAAGAAACACCAGCTGGAGGAAAGGGGGCACCCTAAAGGCTCCACTACAACTAACATCATTCCACTTAATCTTAAATCATTCTTTGCATTCTTTGCTGGAACACAATTTATCCCAGACCCCTGAGCAGTTAGACACCTGGCATAATAGCCCATTAATTACTTCAGCATGGGAAATATATTTTAATATCTTTGATGCTCATTACTAAACACTTCACGCATTCCCAAACACACATCGATGGTTTGTTCTTCTTCCTTTTAGATGTTAACAGGCTTTATTTTACAGTTTTACTTTAATCACCATCTCCCTGAACCCTGTGTAGCATGTGATAATGTTATACCCTCATGCAGGGTCACCAGTTCATTTAGGAACTCGGAACAAGGTATTTGTATTTTGCTGCATTCATGTTCTCATCCTGTTAAAGGTGATTACAACATCAAGTTTTGTCCAGTGTCTCAGTCTCTGAAGATGAAAAGTGGCACGAGGTACAATGGTAGCAGGTCAGCATTTTCAATAAGCATCCATCTGTAAATAAGTCCCTTAAAATATTGCAGCAGCATGAGAGGAAGCTGCACCCTAATTGGGTAGAGTGAAAAGCCTCAGGGCTTATAAATATAACGTGTAGGTGATCTGTCTTGCCAAAAAAGAGGAGGTTCGTTATATGAAGGACACATTATCCTTTTCTCTTCCTATGATTCAGCATGGTAAGTAGTCATTCCTAATTGGCTTACAGCTTAGTATGAAATATTAGGATGCCACACAATGTGATGACACAGCTGGATTCCTAAGGGAAGCTGAAGAGTGATCTGAGAACAGAAGAGGGACAAGAGCAGATGCGAGCCGGAAAAAAAAAAATAGTTGTAGCTTACAGAGTAGCATGTCATTCTTTATCCTCCTGCTCCTGCGTGCAGCATGCTGCGTGCAGCACACCGCTTTCCTGGTACACAGGCAAGAGACCTGTCAGCTCACAGTTCCTAAATAAAACGTGGGGGGAAAAAAATGGGATTGCTGGGACTGCTGGAACAGGAAGAGCCAAGCAGGCTGAATAAATCCAGGCAATAGCTGCCTCATCATGAAAAATACACTGCACAAATTTCACCTCTCGGTGCGTCAAATGATGATTTCCTCAAATTCATTCTCGACTGGAAAGGATTTGCCAAATTACCAAGTCAAACAATCCGTGGGTCATTCACAGAAGTCCGGCATTCGGAGGCAAGGCACCCAGGTCTGTGCTGGGTTTGTTTCCTGGTGCTGGCCTTGATTCAGGAAGGTAATTAAACAGCTGCCTACCTGAAGTCAATAGGGCTATTCACATGCACTTAAGTGCTGCTGACGCCAGGCCGAGGGGAATAGACTTCTCAGGGGGAGATTTTTGCTGCAAATACTAGTGCTAATTCAAAATTCACTTTCTGCAAAGTCCTTCCCCTGCAGTCAGCTGAAATTAGCTATATCCACTGTGGTGCTTGCCAGGAAACTTGATAGAATATCACCCAAAGTGAACATAAAGGAGAAATAAACACAGCAGAAATTAATAACAGGAGTTCAGACTGGTAGGTTGCAGAAGATGTGTTATAAATTTCATCCAGCTGTAATACAAATTCTGCCAAATGATTGGGAACATCTCCCTTTTTATATCACTGTTTCACTACATATTAATAGCAACCAGTTACTGATGCAGTACTAAAATATTAATGATATGGTCATAAACCTGAATCAGTGCCTAACTTGGCAGAACAACGTAGGGCATCTTTTCAATCACGTGTGAACAAAATCAGTTTGCAGAAACCATTTTGTAACTGCAAAACCATGTGAGCAGAAGTAATTGCAGGGCTATTTTAGGGACAAAAAAATTGTTAGTCTTCCTTGGAAAATCAACAGCCCTGTTGAGGTGTACAGTCTGGGTGCCCAAATCTTTCTGCAAGGCTGAGAGAATCTCAAACCAGGCAGAAACAAAGTTCATGCAATTAATTAGTAAGATTTCATCTGTGATTTCATCTGCAGCTGGTATGACTGACTTTTATCTGTGCATTAGAGACAATAGCCTTCAGCCCCTGGGGATGAATTGTTTCAGCAGGATTTAGCTCTTTGTTCTGGACTGAGATGGAATATGGGAAGGCAAGAAATCCAAAGCAAAACCTAGAATTTTTACACCTGCCTGATGTAAGAGAAGGTGAATTTATCAACTGTATTGCATCATTTGTGACCACAACAGAAATTTGGGGATGGTAAAAGGATTTAAAAGCTAGAAACTTCCCCTGCACCTTTTATATTTTCCAGTCATATTTTTAAGTCTTGGAAGCCTACTCAGATACTCAATTACCCTCCTCAGGAGAACCAGGGGCTAAACAAGGCAGCCTTTGGGATGCTTGGTTGGATCTATGAAAGAGAAGCAGGTCTTGAAGTCTCCTCACTACTCACTTTAGCTAACCTCTACCAGGACTGGGCTGATCCATTTTATTGTTCACATTTGTACCTTTCTATGCAGATAGGGCCATACCTCCAAGCTCCTTTCACACACCTTTAATTGAAGCTACAAATTAAGGTAAGGACAGACACAGAGGGATTCTGGATTCTGTACAATTCCCAACAGCAGCTAGCACCCCAGGAAGAGCTGGAATACTAAAAGAATATTTTATTTCTACATTTCCAAAGGACACGGGAAATGGCTCGTTCCTCCTTCACACCATCAGGATCCAAAAGAGGCTCTGGAGAAAACTCACATATTGCCAACATTTTGCATTGCCAATACTAAACCAAGGTCTTTGCTTTAAAGGTCTTTCACTGCTCTTTCTCTAACTCATCAATGCACAAACAAGCTGACTTTGGTCAGGACTGAGTTTTCAGTTTAGACGTGCAGAGACTGGCAAGAAATTAATTATTAAGAAGGGTCTTTTTTTTCTGGTTTTCAACCCACAGTTACCTAAATGAGGACCCAAATCCCACTGAGATATCACTTAACAGTGTCAGCACCTGGGAGGCAGGGCTGATCACTGCCACAATGTCTTTATTATTTGCTGACCAGAGTCCCTGCAGTCACTTACAGCAATGACAATCTTTCTTCATTATATCTGCAAGCAGATGCCATCGAGGTGTGACTGACAATCATCCCTTCAGAGCAAGTGATCGTTGGGTTTCCACTGCTCCCACATCCATTGGCTCCTTGTTTATTAATTTCTCGGTTGAAATTTTAGTGTTGCTTCTGCTCAGGTAGAAGATAACATTTATTTGATTGACACCTGTCACTAGGAAAGTTTCTCCTACAACTGGAGCAGCAAATAATACAGCCTGGCTGCAAACCAAGTTGCCAAAACAAAGACTTTTTTTGGTCTACAAGTTACCAGAGCAGGAGGAAAACTGCTTGTGTTTTGAAACTTGTTCTAGCAAGACACTGCAAATCTCCCACATCTACAGTCTACTCTAAAAACCAAAAAAAACTGTCTCTTGGAAGAAGACAAGTCAAACATAACTCGTTCCTTTATTCTTTTTCTCTCTTACCATGCTTTACAGATAATTGTTTCATCTTGTTCTTCTGTTTCCAAGAAAGACCTTTCTAAATCCTCAGGCAATATTCAGAGCAGGCAGATTTTTCTTTGAATGTTCAAGGCTGATCTGATCAATTTAAAAAAAGGAAGGTTACAGTATATTTTAAACCAAATACCCCATAGTATAAAATCTCAGAGGTCATTCTAAAGAAAAATATATTTTGTTAGCAAGTAAATGCAAAGAAATGATAAAGGGATTAGGTACAACCCCCTTTCTCATGTGTCCTCTGGGATTTTCTGCATTGTTCTCTCTGTTTAAAGGGTTTAAAATACAAGGGTAAGGCTGTTGAAGTCCTGGACATGTGAGTTCTGTTCTCTGGCTGGAAATGAAGTGCCACAGATCACACAAAATTCTTCCTGGCTGTTTTGTTCCCCCATATTTTTGTCTTTTTTCACCCACAAAAGCTATGAATCATCTCCAGCCACAGTTCCCAGCACGTGATGCACCACAGGGCTCCACAATCTTATCTGAAGCTCTTTGGGCCCAGCTGCAATGTAAACACTCTTCACCACTGGGACTCCTTACAGGGTTTAAATCTCTCTTTGCAACAGCGAATTTCCAGTGAAGTACAACCACTTCCTCCTTAAGGCCTCAGACCTGGCATAACATGACATTTGCTTCCCCCTTTACAAACTGGCTAAATAAACTCATCTTCCGTACCGTGGGACACTTCACTTCCCTTTCATTCTCTTCTCCCTCTTGTTGCTTCCAAAATGAGACCACACAGACCAACCATCAGGGCCAATTTGGTTTCCAATTTTCCCAGGAGCTTTGCAATCACGTTTCCTTTGTCACCTGAAGGCAGTATGGAATTTGCAGCCTTGGTGGGAACAGCTTCTGGAATTATCTCCCCTGGACAAGACACCAAAGCAATTCAAAGGCAAGGAAACAGAATGCAGAAATACTCCTGAATAGGATTAAGTCAGGTTTCTAAATCCCAACCATTTTACTTCAGCAGTTATCCATTTCTCTTTTCCTTCTTCCCTCCTGACTAATATTTTCCTACCCAGAACTCAGTTCACATCGCCACAGAAATCAAATATATTCTGTAAATTACTAGGTCTGCAGGAACCTCTAGAGCTTGGCAAGCTGTATTGTAACACCAAAATATGCTCTTGACAACCACTGACCCCAAAAGCTGATGTGATCAAACGCATCCCCCCATGAAAGAAAGAATAAGGCTGTAATCAGTTTTACCATTTTAAGGAAAATAAATCCTAATCCTTTGCTGTTCTGTGGTATTCCTCTAATTGCTGTTTCCTTACACATTCAAACATCTACAATTTGGTTCTGTTGTTTGAACGTCACTTGGAATCAAATCAGTGTTGCAGATACGACGTCTTTGAACCTTTTAGTCCAGCTGTGAACTTTGGGCTTAATCCTTTAGGGCGCCCCTGTCTAGCAAGCTTTAATGTATATTAAATTTTCTAAAAGGAGAGCGAAAGTGGTCAAAGAGAGATAGTGCAAGGTTCTGTGTTTCATAAATTAATAAGCATCACCAACTGCATTGCTTGACCCTTTAAACTCTGTGAAATTAATATAAGTAGACAACCAAAGTGCACTTGGCCCCTGAAGAGCCTTGGAAGTTCACTTAAGCAATCCAAGTTTCCTTAAAGTTTTATAAGCCAGCTTTTAAAGCAAGTCCTTTGTACTTATTACTGGTGACAGTGAGCATTACAACAGCCAATGAACCTTTGCTGACTTCCGACCCCAATATGGTAGAGCACAGTTATCAAGGGAAATATCAGAATCAAAGCTTGTATATTACATCGAGGTCCTGACTCCTGCAAGAGCCCCCCATAGACTCCTCAGAGTATGTCAGGGAAATAAACAGCTAATATCCTCAGACATCTACTTATGATGTATGGATATTACTGTTTACTTAAGCACTTTTGGCATAGGAACACCCAGCCCCACCTCCCAAACAAAAACTGAAGCCTCTTACAAAGGAAGCTGTGGCATTCCCAGCTCCCTCGCAAGAAGAAAAAATTATAAGATCTTTTATTTAACCTGGAAAAAACCCCTCCACTTGGTGGTGGTGAGTCAAGCAACACTAAGTGTTCATCTTAACCGATTAATGGATTTAAATTATTAATTGGCACTAGGTAGGCATGGTGAGGAATACCCAGCCTTCTCTGAGCCCTCCACACAGGCTGAGACTGCCTCGAACAAAGAGGGCTCTGTGTATCCACACCTATTGCGTTCTGGCATCAATCCTGCAGTCACTTGTAATACTTGAGTTAGCATCCTGTAGAAATAAGATATCTCAGCACTGCCAGCTGATTATCTTTTTCATAAAGTAAAAGGTTCTTGATGAATTATTCAGGGGCTTTTCCCACTGTTTAACGGGAAGGAAAAAAAAGGAAAAGAAAAAAAAAAGAAGAAAAGAGAGACAGAACCTCTAAGGCAATGAGGTTTCTGGGAATAAACAGGCTGACAGGAAGTGGTGCCAAATATTCGTAATTATTATTGGACTGTAAAGCCCAATTAATGATGATGTTTAAGCTAAATTTTTCAAAAGGGCAAGCAGAAATTCAAAACCAGACAGTTTTTTTGATGAGAAGTCACAAGATTATCTGCTGAAGGGCATCAAACTCTATTGCATGTGTCCCCCTCCAGCAGTGAAGGCGGAGAGGGCATGTGTTATCTGTTCTCTCCACCTGTTAACAACATTTGGGTGAAGCTTTTGCAGACATTTAATGACACTGGTTTCCATTTGTTCATCTCATTTGTCTGCCTAGGTCTGGACATGGAAAGAGACAGTAACATCACAGCATGGAGAAAATAAATACACAAACATAGAGACATATTTTATATACATACCACACATGATTGTGCATAAGAAATAAAACCCAAAAAGCAGAACTCAAGTATTGGGCAATAATTGCTGACATTTCCTAGCAGAAACACAGATAATAAGAGACAGATGGAAAAAGGAGGTACTTCGAGGAATGTGGCTCACAAGTTCCACAGAAGCGAGCATTACCAGGGACAGGGGACAGGCTGGTGACAGGGTCAGTCCCTGCCAGGCAGTTGTCTGCTCTGAGAACAGGGGAGTTCATTCAGCAACCCACTGATTATTAAATCTAAATTGGACCATAAGCGAACCTTTAAACACTTCGGGTCTATTCTGACACATGTTGCTCCAATTCAGATTTTCTGTGAGTATAACCAAGCAACGATTATTGAAGATGGAATCACACTAATAGATCTTTATCAATAAAACAGCTCATTTGAATGTATGTATATAAATATATGTATCTCCATTGACATCTACAGTGGTGTTAGTGGCTTAATTGCACAGACCAATACTGGAGGAAGTCAATGTTCAAATGAATCCCTGCACTGACTGGACACAAGCCTAAGGGACCACCCTAGTGCAGCATGAGGAAGCAAATAACAAAATTGTTGATATGAGAGAAAACAATTTCTACATTTAGGACTCCTTGATCTGGAAGCCAGTCACTCATGGCTGCTGGCTTTTCCTCAGAGCTATCCATCTTCTTGCTTGTAAGTGGAGCCCCAGCAGGTGTCAGGAGGAGATGTCCACAGGGAACAGGACATTTTTAAGGGATGTGACAAAAGAGGTCTGTGTTTCCTTCCAAGAAAGGAAAGCAAACTTCGCAAATCCCAAATCTTTAGCACCAACCTCAGAAGAAGGCTCTGGTCAATGCTCATTTAGCACGGGAAGAACAGGCTCTGCCTAAGAAAGACTCTAAGTCCTCACTAGCTGTCTTTTTGAGAAAATTGTGTAACGCAGTCTGGAGTGGAAGCAAGACAAATGTCTCTGAAACATGAAAGATGTTTTCCTTCCTTGGAACAGTTCAGTACTGGACAACCTATTGGAGCTTGCAGATGAGATATTAATTTGTTTTCCCTCCTTCCCCACGAGATTTCCAGGCTTTCTGATGAATGAGCTCTGTCTTCCCAGCTCCTATATTCAGTGAGGCCTATGACACATCTTTGTTTTTTGGTTCCGTGGATCAGAAAAGTTTGCTGAGTCTGGGGGAGTCTCAGAACTGCCATCCAAGTCACTAAAGTCTTCTGCAGACCACTTTTGATTAGCCAGCTGGAAAAGCGCCTTTTATTAAATCCCCTGGGGCTAACTCATATTGAAAATAACTTGTTCTTAACACTTTTAGAGGCAGGGTTTCAAATGATGAATGAAGAAGAATATTCTCTGTCACAGGGTTTTCTTTGTTTTTCAAGTCCTTAGAGGGAGTTTGTGATCTTTGAAGCTCTGGGACTGAGAGCACTGTCGTTTCCCACTGAACTCGCCACCGTTTCCTCCTGCAGAAGGCTGGCTACGTCTTGCAAAAGAAAAGAACAGAATCGTTTGTTATCCTGGAAGTACGCGGTCACAGCGTTTCCAGAACTCAGGCAATCACTTCGGGGCAAAAATCTACTTTTTTTCCTTTCTTCAGGCAGCACCAACACTGCAGTCCTGACTGTCCATGAACATTCCTGCCATATGAAAGGCTTTTATAATAATGGGGAAAAGCCAGGGTATGTCTAACTTCACAGACTGGTTTTCTGGTTTGTTTTCAATTGGTGATGCCTTTGCTCTTTGAAATGTCTGAGAGTTTTTGAGACATTTTTTCTTCTTTCAGTTTAGCAAATTTTCAAATGCTCTTAGTTCTCAGGAAGAACAGGATCAGGCTCTGAAATGTAATTAGAATTTTTAAAGTTTCTAGGCTGATTTTCTTAAGTACAAAAAAAAAAAAAAAGGAAATATGAAAATAGGTTTTGCTCAAGTGTTCAAAATTTTCAGTGGCTAAAAAAAGCCACAGTGTTATTAACAGCTTCCAAGTTTTCAAAATTTTAAGCAGAATCCAGCATAATTTTTATGAAACAATAAACCTTTTTCTGACAATTTTATCAGTGAAGCTTATAAAAGGAAAATCTAACAGACAATGCATAGAAAAAAGGCTCTAGTGAGACTATCAATTAAAACCACAAATACTGTACTTGGCCCAGAAAATTCCATTTCCACAGTGAGTGGATATTAATTTCAAGGATACAACTTAGCAACTACAAACAGCATTAAATGAATCACAGAATATCCTCAGCTGGAAGGGACCCACAAGAATCATCGAATCCAACTGCTGGCCCTGCACAGGACACCCCAAGGTTGTAAAAACGAATTCTAATGAGGACAAGCACTGCTGGTCCAGTCCCTCCAAGAGACCCAGACACACAACTCACTACTGAGTTCCCCTGGCTGCCTAACTTGAGGGTGCAAGCACAATTTTCTTGGTTAGAGTTAGCTCAGGTCCCTCTGTGCAGCTTTTCCTTGGGACACAGAGCTGCCCTTTGGTCCTCCCAGTCCACTGGGTACTGAGACCATGGCTCTTTTAGGGTTAATAAATCACCTGGTCCTGGCTCTGGGGTCCCACTTCCCTGAAAGGGGGAAGATTTAGATTCCTTCAGACTGAAAGATGGTGGATTTAAATTAGATATTAGGAAAGAATTCTTCCCTGTGAGGGTGGTGAGGCCCTGGCACAGGGTGCCCAGAGAAGCTGTGGCTGCCCTGTCCCTGGCAGTGTCCAAGGCCAGGCTGGACAGGGCTTGGAGCAACCTGGGATAGTGGAAGGTGTCCCTGCCCATGGCAAAGGGTGGAATGAGATGATCTTTAAGGTCTCCTACAACTCAAACCATTCTGTGATTTCTGCCCTGCAGCCAGAGGAAGCCATGCTCCAGCTTCTCTGCTTACCAATGAAGATGTTCTTCACTTCCAGCTTCCTTCCTCCAGAAGAGGCAGAAGGAGAAATCTTCTCTAACCATGTGTGACCTTAATGGGAAGCAATGGTCATCTTCCACTTATGAACAAAAAAAGCAACTTCAGCTTCCCTGTGTGGGGGTGGAAATGTCCTTGGGGTAACCTGGGGGATTCTTTTCAAGCAGATAAGGGAAGGTTTAAAATGGGAATAATTGAGATTGGGCCTTGATGTGTCCCTAACTACGGACACTAAGAACACACAGGGAAAATCACTGAGGGGCTAAAACTTCAACCACTGGAAGAAGGTCTGGTATCATCTACAAACCCTGCCAAATAACATCTTATTAACCCAATTCTGCCCAGGCAGGCATTCACCTCAACATTCCACTTGAGCTACTGACACCGCAGCAAATTCAAATACTGAGTTAGCCCCCCTCTCACACAGACCAAACATATGCTACATCCCCCACAAAGGAAGGAGACTTTTCCACAGCTCCAGAAATATTCATTTGACAGTTTCCCCTTCCTTGGCTACAGCTCTAGTAATTGATCTGCTCTATTATTTTTCCCTATTCTTTCTCTCTTACATTTAAATATGTCCTTCATACTTCTGGAGGGTTTTTTTCCCCAGTCTGTATCTCCACTGTTACATTATTTTTTATCTCTATCCTCTATTCTTCAAGTGTGAAAAGGGTGCTCTGTTCTCTAATATTCATTTTTCTTTTTTTATTCTCCAAGTACTTTCTTTCCCATCTGTAACAGCCCCTAATATGCACCTCCATTCGATTTTACTTACCCAGCTTGAAACCCTCTCATTCTAATTACCTTTTCAGTTTTCTTCTATTTCTCCCTTGAGATGTCTCAATTAGTGTACTTTTTCTTACTGGCTGTCACCTCTGAGCTACAAGGTGGGTCTAACTCCAACTTAAACCATGCAGAAAATAAATGAGGAGCTGTTCTTGGCAGCCCTGCTGAAGGTGGTGTTACTTTACAAACTAGTGCACCTTTAATAGATGATAAATGGGCAGAAAAGTGGCCTTGTTAATGCAGCAGCCCTTGATTTGGTTGCCATGCCGTGTCCTTTCATTACTCAAAGATACAGGGAAGGCAACCTATGCTAAGTCCTGGGTGATGTAATTCCATACAAAGAGAGTGAGTAGAGGCTAATTAACATAGTTCTGGTCAAAGCCTGAAATTAACTCTTGTCTTTAAAGACCAAAGCTAAAGATGTCATTTGTCTTGCCCATAATTATGTTTAGAGGTAATTATGGTAGCAGAATAACAGCAAGCAAAATGAGCCTAGGAGTGGGTTTTTCTACCCTTTCTATTGCTAGCAGGACTCTATTTCTGTCAAAGAGAACTGGATAAAAATGCAGGTGACATCCACAGTACATTTCTTTGATTAAAATTGGCACCGTTATATTGAAGTTCACACAGAGCTTTCAAAACCTGAGGAGTAAATTCTCTCTCCACATGTTCCCACATAATGGAGAAACGAGCACCCTCCCCACAGCCGCCGGCACTGCCACCAAGGGGAGATGTGAGCCTGATTAAAGAGCCAGCTTTGGACCCCAGGACCACATCCACAGGGATGTGTCCTGCCACAGATTCCTGTCCCAGGTCCGTTCAAATGACCCAAGATATCTACAAAGCACAGAGAGCTTCCCTTTTCCTGTGTTAGCACAGCATTCTCTCCAAATTAAAGCATTTACTTGCTGGAGTAATTAATTCATCATGCAGGTCTGACCACATCATCATTTGTCCAGAGCCAGGATAACTATCTTTGTGTTCTGCATAACAGATACATAACCCATGTTTGAATCCACTTATTTAAATTATATATATGTATTTTAAAAGATGTCATTGTTGTTATTATTGCTGCCATTATTAAAATCCCAGTGGCATATGCTGCTGTCACCATTCAGGTGTCCTGAGATCCATCTACCTGCAGTGCCTGCTTCACCACCATCCCTGAAATTTATGGACACATCAGCCATTAGTGACTTGGAGGATTTATTTGTGAGGTGTGTAGTGCTAATTTAAAGATTTTGAACTAAACTTTCAATTTCTTCTGCGCTGGGGATGAAGGTGATAAAAATGCACATATACTGGGCATTACAGCATGGGCTGCTGGCAGATGCCAAGGTCTGTCACACAAATGTAAGCAGAGCACATTCACTTGGCCCAAATTTGTCTGTTTCTGAAATTATTACACTTTACAGTGTAAATTCAGTGAATTCGCCCCAGGGCCCACAATATCATTTTTGGCACAAGTACAGACTAAGTTATAGCCATGATTTCACGGAGATGACGACACTGCATAAAACATGTTACAGCAACTTTTATGAAGTTCTGAAGGTGAAAAGATCACCTCTGCAGACTTTTCTAATGGTTCTAATGGAATATCTCTGCCATTTTGACTGGTATCCTTCATGGCAAGAAGAGAATGAGGAATAAGTTCCTCTGAGGGAATCAGACCTAGGGGTTCCAAAGGCATTCTTCCACCGTGTCCCAGAAATCTTAGTCAGTCTTAAAAGATCAGCTCCACTGGAGCACTACATTTTAAGCACCAATTTAAGGACAAGGGTACAGGAGTTCTGCTTTAAAAAAAAACAAACAAACTCCCTAAATTACAGTACTCTTTTGAAAGTCTCACTGTGTTACCAAAGCTGAATTCCAAAAGACCTATATAGCCTTTGAGCTGTCTCTTTTCAGAACCACAGAAAACTTCCAGAAAGTTGGACTCCTGTCCCCAAAAGTTCATGTTTTTCCCCCAGCTATATCAGTTACCCAGTAAAATGTGTCCCTTCTCCCTACAGAATTGCCTCACATCCTTTTTTAGACCTTCACAGCTATTGCATTACTACCACTACTTTTACAAGTGCCAAAAGTACCTTTATGATGACATCTGCCACTATCACCTGACAGACACAAGCACCAAAGCCCATCTGTAAAAATTGCCTCTTCCCATAATATTTTTGCATACTTCATGAGATTTTCTTGCAAAATTTTTTAATGATTTGTTTAAACACAAAAAAAAGCTCAAGAGTTGCATGTTACACTGACATCTGCTACATTCAAACTCTCTTTGGGGTCCTGTTAACTGAGTTTCATCCCTAACTAGGTGGAATTCTAGAGATGCAAACCTTGCAAAGTTGCCTTTTATGGGACCTTCACTGAGATTACTCTCTCAGCTCCTAAGAGCAAAGACACTTCTCTGCAGCACACCCAGCCTGGCTTGCCCCCCCAGTGGAAGTGCAAAGAACACAGAGTATAAACCAAAAAAACAGATTGTGACTGAAGTGACCCACAGACACCAAACTAAACCAAACCAAACCACCCTCTGCCTCTCCCTGGCACGGCACAGAACCAGCAGAACCAAAGATGTGCTCTGAAAATAGAAAGCTTTTGAGTTCAGAGTCTGTCACCAGGGGCACGTGTGACACTCCTTGGACCTGTACCTGTTCCACACTGGACCACGAGCTGAATACAGTGGGAGCAGTGCCAGGAGGTGACCATGTCACCTGAGCCCACCGGACCCCAGCCTGTTTAGCCACGGTAGCCCAGGGCTAGTAAGCAGCCTCTCTTCACATGGTGAGCTCTGCATCAGGCTCTCAGATGGCTTACACCTCGTTTCTGAAGGATTTCCTCGCTCTGCATTGCCCCAAGGTCTGGTGTGGCTGGACCCACCAGTGCACACATGTCACAAAGACTTGTGTTCTACAGTCTCACCACACTGGAGAGATCAAACTGAGCTCACAGGACCATTATTTCCCTCACCTTAACATCAATGGGATACCTAAAATGGTAAAAACTTTTCATGAAGTCCCCAACTCTTGCTGAAAACAAAGATTTGTACTGGAGGGTGAAGGAGAGGGTAGAAGCAAAGAACCCAGTTTGTGCTCAGAAGCCAGCAGGATGAATCCATCACTGCCACTTGGTTTCCAGATGTTAATTTAAGTGAAGGGACTCTTATCCTCTCTGGAAATCTTCTCAAATCAGCAGGAACTCGTTTGTTACAACTGCTTCCCCATCTCTACTGCATTTTGAGAGCACCTTGGTCTTTGCAGAGCAGCACAAAACAACAGAGACAACTCTAAAATGTCTCACATGGCAGCTCCAAATGCTTACAGTTTATGTAAAGCCATGGAGCCAGCATGATAAGATCTAATTACCAAGCGAATTAGTAAAAAAACAGCTGCAAGGTTTGCAGAAATGTCTGGAAGTGCAGAGTAAATGGCCACAATTGATAGAGTTATTGCACAGGCATCCTGAGGGCACAGTCTGCAGCACTCCAGTCCTAACCAAAATCACTGTCAACAGTTGTTGTTTTCTCCATTCTGTTAAATGAGAAGAGCATGAAAATGATCCTGCAAACAGACATTTAATATTCTCATGCACGTGAACTGCAATTATCAGCAGCAGCAACAACAAACTCTGCTGTAATGTGTTCATGGTTAATCAATTCAATTGATCACTGTTTATTAAATAAAAACCTGCTCTCTAAACAGTTCTTCTCTAAATGGCATGTTCTGGGGCTTGGGGTTTTTTTCCTAGCTTTCTGTTCCTTTCTTCTTTTTTAAAACATGCTTCTGGGAGAATCAGGAGACCAATTAAAGCTCTTACTTTAAATCCAAGCTAAGAGAAATGTTAGCAACATATAGTGCCTTCACAAAAGCATTAGCTTAAAAGAGGTTTGAATCAGCCCAGCCACTCCCTGGAAGAGCTGCACTGGATCTGATTCATTCCAATTCCAAGGGCTTTCAAGGCAAGTTAGCAACAGGCAGCGTATTTATCTGTGTAAGAGACAGTCATGACCAGGTCAGCTCAGGATATCAGAAGTGGGCTGTTGATAATGCAGATTAGGGGACACACTTTATTCACATCAGCACTGTAGCATTGATCACCCCTATTCTGCACCTTTACAAAGTAGATCGGAAATCAATGAATTCCAGGCTGGAGAGATGCTGTGGATAACAGAAATCCTCTATAGCCAGTTATCTCCCTACAAGGAATAACGATCCTGCACAGATCTGAATGCTTCAAACCTACGAAGAATATCCACTACATCACAAGTTCAATGGAGACTGATACCAGGCACAGTCAGGGTCTGCCTGTGCCCCAGCCCAGAGCCAACTCCAGCACTCGAACACCACACCCAGAAGTTCCACCTGCAGTGCTGTAATCCTCCCTGCCCTTGGGCTGCTCCAAACGCTGCAGAAGGGAGGAGAAGGGGAGTGTTGACACACAAAAATAACCTCGTGGGATTTAATTAAGACCACTGAACCTGTGTCACTTGTAATTTATGGCAGATTTGAACCCGTGCCTCCAGAGGGGGAAAATGAAGGCATTTCCAGTACATTAGCTGACTTCAATAGCAAAGTCAAATCTGACGTCCTGTGACCCTGGAGCGAACGAAGACTAAGGAGTCCCTGTTATCCCAATTATTTCTGACTAGATTTGTGAGATGTTTGCACTACCGTGGAATCCAGCCACAACCAGGTACCTGCCCTAATGGGGGAAGCGCAAAGCCTCCCCATGCCATGAAACCCTGGTAAGAGCATTAGAAACCTCCAGCAAAATTGGGTAATTAATGGCATGTTCCACAGAGAAAAAGGGATGTGGGGCATATTCCCTCCCCTGCCAGCAGACACCTGGCCTCCACAGGAGCTAAGAGAAGGCTTACAAATAAAGCTCTGCAAATAACCAGCTTTGCCTTTTATGGCCAAAGTGAAAAAATAAACTTCACCAAAACACTTTAGGTCAAGTAAAATATTTTGTTCAGTCTCATATCTGGTGTTTCACCTTTCATCCCTTCGGAGACTGGGGGGAAGGGTGAGAACTTGCTTGATTTATTGGTCAAAATTAGGCATATTTTGCAATGGAAAATGTTAACATTATTTTTAATTTTATTTCCCTACTTTTCAACCAGAATTAATTGCTAACTATGCAACCAACTTGCAAATAGATTCAGCTGACCCAAAGCTATCAGTCTCTTTAGGAATAAGAGAAGAAATCACTGAAATCTTCCACTCAGAATAACTTCTACAGAAGTATTTCAGGGAACTGAAAATTATGAGTGTCCCAAGTAAAGGAGTTCAATAAAATAATACTAAAAGGAAAACTTTTCCCCAAGATGAGATGTCTTGCCTGACTGACCAGCCCTGATACCAATAACAACACCAGGGAGGCTGAAAGCTGCAGCAGTAGCAGCAGCCTCTCTAGTCTGACCTGTTTGAGAGAAAAGGGATTATTAGGGAATAAAATTAAATCCTTTCGTTATAGGTTCCACAGCCAGTGAGTTTAGCACACAGCTGTCTAGTGACTGTGCTCAATCCATCTTTACCCCCAGGCTTGCCAGGCAGCATCAGCCAAATGAATTCCTGATGCTGCCGGTCAGACAGCTGACAGCCGGGAGAGGAGCAAGGCAGGTACAGACACTTGGAAAGGTGCCCTGGGGGACCCTGTTCAGCCCAGCCGGGCAGAAATGTCCCCAAACTGTGCTAAAAGCCCAGCCCTGTCCTGGGTGCTCGCATGAACACGCCTCTGAAGGGAGCACGTTGTTCCCCGTAGGAAATTGGCACCTGAAGTTAGGATAGAAGCGATGCCGCATCAAAGTGCTTCATAATGAGCTACAAATTTTGCTTGTAGTTCAGCAATTTATACGGATTAGCAGCTGCTGACCTTCCCAAGGCCCCCAAACGCCAGCAGGCTCCATCCCTGGTCACAGAGTGACCTCTAGTGTTCCCTACAGCCGCGCAGAGTCCAAGGGCTGCGAGCAGCTTCCCCGCTGGGCTGAGCCGGCATCCTCCCACTGACGCTCCCGGAGCCCTGTTTGTTTAAGTGAGATGACGAAATTCCTCCCAGAGGCTGCTCCAGATGTGCTGCACTCGATACCACGGCAGGGTGATAGAGAAGTACCCAAAAACCTGAAGCTCTTGAGCCTGATCATAGAATCACAGACTGGTTTAGGTTAGAAGGGACCTTAAAAGCTCATCTTGTCCCACCCCTGCCGTGGGCAGGGACACCTTCCACTACACAGGGTGCTCAGAGCCCTGTCCAGCCTGGCCTTGGACACTCTGTCTTCTGTTTCCCACTTGTGAGAGCAATCTGCTGCTCTTACTAATTGGCACTCAGAAGTTTTACTGAATTTTTAAAACCCTGAAGAACTTTAGTGGAGAAAGGTAAAACAGAGAGCTGAGCAGAAAGGTTTGAATTTATGTCCTACAGTGCCCAGGTGTCTGTAAGCAACTAAACAGAGCTGCTGCTGAACAGGATCCTAAACCAGCATCATCCTCCAAAGGCTCCTTATTTCTGCGTCTTCCTAACTCCCATCTGGAAACCCAGGAGCCTGAGCACGCTGCCAGGAGGGGACAGACACGTGGTACCTCCTAAGCCTGGCTTTCTGTTTGAGTCTGGATGAGCACTGAGCACACCCAAATCAAGGCAAGTGAAGGTCACTGAATCACTGCTCAGTGACAAATGCTGGCAGTGAACATGGTCACACAGCTTCTGATAATCATTCCTGCAGCAGATTTTCTGCACAGCTCCTTTTGGGCTGGGAGCTCCATTTCGGATCAGAGGAAGGAATAGCTTTGAACCTTTCTTCTTATCCATCAGTGTCCCCAGTAACCATGGACATTGGACTTCCATGGAGCAGGAGCAAAACTACACTGCAGACAAACCCTCCAGATCTTCTAGTAGGGTCATAAGTGTAACATAACATAGCATAACATAACATAACATAACATAACATAACATAACATAACATAGGATAACATAGCATAACATAACATAGCATAACATAGCATAACATAACATAGAATAACATAGCATAAACATAGCATAACATAACAACACAGCATAACATAGCATAACATAACATAACATGACATAGCATAACATAGCATAAACATAGCATAGCATAACAACACAGCATAACATAGCGTAACATAACATAACATGACATAGCCTGACATAGCATAAACATAGCATAGCATAACAACACAGCATAACATAGCATAACATAACATAACATAAAACAACATAACACAACACAACACAACATAACAACATAACATAACATAACACACCACAAAATNAACACAACACAACACAACATAACAACATAACGTAACATAACACACCACAACATAACATAACACAACACAACACAACATAAGCAAAATTCAATCAGGTCTTATTGAGATGGCCACAAAATGTCCTCAAAACTTCACACCACAGCCAGTTCAGGTGCCTGAAGATTTAGGGTCCCCATGTACTCCAGAGGGGCAAGTCTAGCACAAAATCTCCATGTCTTTCAGTGACGTGCAGTAAAACCTCACCTCTCCAGGCTCACAAGGTTCACATCCCTTCCCTAAAAGAACATTCTGGATTAGCAAAAGTTGAATAAGTGAGGTGCCAGGAGCTGAAAGGCAAAAGGTAAATGGCAATGGGAAGAATCAGTATAAGGGTGGGAGTACAGAGGTACCAAAAGCTCCCAGGAGAAGAGGAAAGAGCGGAGAACAGCAGTCAGGACATTGCCAAACTGGCTATTACTGTGATCACGGAATCTTACAACTTCAGCTTTTCTTGTAACAAAAATTAATGCAAGTATTTTCACTTGGATGGGCAACTGAGATAAGCACATTGGCACTGCTGGAATGAAGTCAGGGCTTACAGGGCTTCTTTGGCATTTCTGGTTCCTCTGTGCTTTTAGCTGCTGCCTTTTTTGTCTTTTCCCTCACCTCTAAGGACCACTTTGTGTTCTGATAGTCTGCTTAAATCCATGAGCAGGTTTTCACCTCCACAGACCAACAGCCTATGATACACATCTCTTCTCTCAGATCATGGAATGAAGAGAACATTGCCTGAGATTTAATAAATAAAATAAACAAAAACATTTAATTTTAAAACCTTGCCCAACTCCTTTCACCTATACAAAAGAGTTGAAGGGACAAGTGACTATTTTAAGCAGGGAAGGCCAAAAAGTCCACCAGTAGCTGACACAGTGGCTTTTCCAGACGAAATGAAGACATGAGCTGGAGTGGCATGAACGACAGGGTTGGCACTCCTTGCAGGCCATGATTATCACTTATCAAATTACCCATGAGCACAGCAAGCCAAGTGGAGCAGCACATCACACTCACACTCACCAAACCAAGAACCAAGGCCTCAGGAAGCTTCAGAACTCCCTGTCCTCACCTTGGGGGGAAGAAATGTTTTTGTTAGGCATAAGAGAGTGACTCAGTGTTCAAAATTACCTGTTCTCTTCTCAGAATCATAAAAGCCACAAAAAGAATGTGCTGTTCAGAGAAAAATATATATTCTGATATTATACAGGGATGAGGAATAGAATAAAAGAAGGGTTAAGGAAGTGTCAGCCTGGAAAACATCTGGTAATTGCTTGGTTCAGTGTTTCAGGGATTAGCCCAATTGTTCTTGGAGTATTGGAGTGGTTTCCATCAACTTTGGGAAGCCCTTAACACCCAACCAGTCTGATAGATGGATCTCCACCATACCTCAGGTACCTCTGCACCTGGAAACAATCTCAGCTGAAAGAGAAAAACAGGTCTGAAGGCTGAAATTAAGCCTTGTTCAACACAGGGCACTGAGTTCAAATAGGAGGGAGAAAAATTAAGGATGTCTGAAGGCTCCCTGACAAGGCACACATTCTGGAATAACAGTACAAATACCCTGCATCCATTTCCAAAGGGCAAAGGAGCTTCCATGGAGTGATAATCCAGAGTTATTCCTGACTGATATCTCGTCCTGTAGACAAACACTTGTTAACAGCAAAACTCAGTGTATTGACAGGAATAAACTGTAGAATTCAGATACATTTGTTAGGGCTAAGAGAAGTGTAAACCTCGAGGATAAAATTAGGGAAAGTGTCTACTTGTAACTTGTTGAGGAACCAAGGGAGAAAGCTAAAATCAAACAGTACCAGACAGACAACTATCAGTAACCCAAACAGAGAGGTACAACAGGGCAGAGAAATAGCAGCCCAGATGGTGGTCATGTGAAAAAACACATTCCACAGATTGTAAAGTACTTAACTTATTTATGATTACATGAGACAGAGAAGGATGGCAAAGTTAAAAGAGAAATTAGCTTGGGCCATAGTCATCTCAGGCATACGCCAGTTGTGCACCTCTCTGATTTAGACTCATTGTTTCTTGACTTATTTTTCCAGCAAGATACCTTTGATGTTTTAGATATGTCTAGAAGGAAAAGATATCTTACAAGATGATTTAGAATTTTGCAAAGAAAGTTACTGCAGGAAACGGTGATTTTTGTTAACAGAGAAATTCTAGAAAACATTAAGATGGTCAAGAGCTACTTGCCACAGATCTCCCCAAGAAAAAGACTGAGGTTATTCTGATGAGTAAAGTGATAATATTGCAGGTTTTCTCAGTACTGCCTGAGCATCAGTGCCTGAACAGGAGAGAAGAATAGCCATGTCAGGAACATCTCTCCTCTTTGTCTTCATTAATTTACATTTTTGGCTGCACACCCCAGAGGTGTGCAGCAGAGAGGAATGTGCAGGCTACAAAGGGCTCAGCTGGAATTGCAGCCCAGTTCTACCATAAAATGACTCAAAATTCATTAAATAAAATAAACCTGTTGTAGCCCAAGGATTGACGGACTTGCAGTTTCCCCTGCTCCTGGGTTAATACAGCAGAGCTGGCACATTGATAGAACACTCAGCAGGACAATGGGGTGTGCTGAATTCAAATGAGCCTTCAAGGCTGGTAGGACTCTGCAAGGGACTGTGCAGAGTCTGCAGCTTGGAGGAAGGGAACACAATACCAATTAAAAGGGCAGAAAAATGTAAAAAACAGCAGCAGTTGCACACTGGCATAGATTTGTCACAGGAAACAGAGGATCCTGCACACTTTGAAATGACTGCAAACTAGAGAAGATATAGAGAAAGGCAGAAAAGAGATTCTGGAAGCAAAATTGAGACTCTGGGAAAAGGAAACTGGAGACAACAAGTGTTCTCTGAAAGCACTCTCAGTAACTCCATGCAGGACTGGAAAGAGGCAGAAAAGCCAAGGTTTAACACTGGCTGAGAAGAAGGTGGAAAGAGCAGATTTGTCAGGAACTGGGGACACTCCTGCAAGGGAGGAGGCCCATGCCAGAGGGACAGATGTCTCTGCTGCATTGCCCAATAGGCTCATGGGCAGTTAAATCCAGGAAGGTTGTGACAGGCTTTTACCCTGGAGAGCAGGGGGAAGCAAACAAGAGCAGAGGCACAAACAGCTTCAGCCAATGCTGCTCTGGGGACAAAGCCATGGAAATCGTGTATCCTCACAAAGAGGATACAGCAGGGAACAGAACAAGTCAGACACAAGGACAGAAAAGAGAGTAGGTGCCATTTGTGTGGAGTACTATGAGAACCAAAACAATGATACAAAATGCCAGAAATATAATAAGTGAGAAATCTGGAATGTCTTCACCAGGGGAGGACATCAGCTAAATGTGTATTTCAGAAATTTGGAGGGCAGAAGACAACCTGAAAGATTCTTCCTACACACCACCCACTCCATTTATGCACAAATCAGATAAATATGGGGTGATTTTCCCTATGCACAAGAGAAGACGCTCTGGGAGAAATGCCCAATGGCTAATATTTGTTCCATGCTAGATGCATGAGCAGCGTTCTGGCAGCAGCATTAAGGCACAAAAGCAGGGTTTGTGCCTGGGTGCACTCAGTACCTCCCCTGGGAGATGCTGCCACCTCTGAGTAGCATTTGGGTCATGTTCAGCATGCACGGGTTGTCACTGCTGAATGCAACACACTTCCCGAGCCATCAGGGGAACAAAGGCTAAATGCAAGTGTTGTGAGCTGGAGAAGAGACTGGCACTTTTGGAAATGCATTAATTCCATGAAACAGAAATAATACTCTAGGTAAGAAGTCAACATCCCAAGGTGGGCAGTGTATTACTGAAAGGTCAGCATCAGCAGGTGTCCTGCCCCGGGAGATCAGGAAGCAACACTTGAAATGGTGACTGACACGAGGAACTGAGAGTTTACAAATTCACACCTCTGCACAGCCTTGTCTTTACACCTCTCCCCATGCTGACAAGAAAAGCTGTTCTTTTGAGGAGCTTCTCCACTTTGTCTCCTCGGTTTCTGCATCCCTTTTGTCCAGCAGCCCCATCACTTTGGGCCACGCTGTCCCTGGTTAGTTCCTCGGGGATGCTGCAGACACTGTGTTAACCTCTGATGGGTCTGGGATGAGCAGCCACGAGAGCTGCACCACGAGCTGAGACTGGCCTGGGTCTGAGGGGTGAACTCAGGAGTGAGGACCTGGAACACCCCTGCTGGAACACCTCAGTTTTTACTGTAGTTAAAATTACAGATTCACAGGTTTTAAGGGACCCCACGTGGGGTCATCCAGTTCTTCCTCCTGGCCCAAGAAAGGACCTGCATCACTACTGAGAAATGAATTACCAGAACAAAATATTCTGAGAGCAGAAAAACAATTGCTTAAATACCACTTCTTAATGCCCATCAGCTCTCAATCTGTATCTGTGTCATGGTGGGGATGTTTAACACAGGACTGTAAAATTCCTAGAGTAATTTCAAGAACAAATTGTACCAGAGCTACAGAAAGAGAGTATATTCCCTAGGAAGTATTTGGGTAACATAATCAATTCATACAGAGGGAGAGAGGGTGTGTGTATGCAGGCGAGTACAAAAAAAGCACATGGACACACACACCCACACATCACACCAGGATGCTGCAGAATCCCACAGACAGCAGCAGCACGAAAGCCTGCTTTTGCCTGCATTATTTCTGAAATTTCTCAAGCCCTCCTGCTTTGCAAAATGGAATTATTTAAAACCAATCCAGAGAAGCAGGATTGCACTTTAAAGAGGAGGGGAATAGAGCCCAACCTTACCTGTATCTGTGCAAATCCAATTTTGTTTTGCACTCACAAATAAAGTTTATAACCCTGACTTCACCCCACCTAGAGCTGCAGTTTTCCAACTCACAGGGTGACAAAATTAAATTGAAACATATATCTGAATACACTGACAGCAGTTTGACCCTGGCTTGAGTTAAACTGATTTTCATATCTAAAGACAACAATCATTTTTTGTGTCATCGGAAGTAAGGGGAGGGAGGTATAACAGTGTGAGGAATGTCACAACATGGGGTGCTACAGACTGGAAACACAACTCCTTGATGGGGCTCCCTGGTCTCTGGTGTGCCCCTGGTAAAATGATCTAAGTGGTTCTGGCCCATTGCCACGAGCCCTCTTCTCTGCAGAGAAATGTGCTACAGCATTATGAACATGTCACTGGCACTGTTAGCAGGGCAGAGATAAAACCTCACTCATCTTTAGTGCAGCAAGTAGGAAAGGATCACTCCTTTAATTATTAAGCACAAGTGAGCCATCCTCCCAAAGACAGCTCACACTGGGGTGTGCCCTGCAGGTTCAGCACTCTGAGTTGATGTTGCAGACCTTTAAAAATATTTTGTTCTCTTTCTCCAGCCATTTCTCACTTCTTTGTTTGGTTTTTTCTCCCTTGAACTCCCAAGCCCTCTGAACCCAAGGACAGTGAGCAGCAAGAGGGAAACCTGAAGAAAGCTGGCAGCTGTCCTGTCCTCCCCCTCACCCCTGGCCAGGGTGAGCCTGCCGGGCTCGGGAAGGCTCTGCTGAGCCTCCTGCACCTCTCACGGAGCGTGGGGCTGACCCAGCTCAGGGGAAGGAAGGGCCAGCTGCAGCAAACAGTGTGCCCATCACTGTCCCAGGACTGGGCTGGATTGTGTCCCTCAGGAAACCATGGCTCAGTAACATTTCTCCAGCAAACGCATCTCCACTGGTACATCAGCTCCTGCAGCCCAGGCTGCAGGGCCAGAGAGGGCCAGGGGAGGATCTGTGAAATGAAAGGCACAAGATCTGAGTTTTGGCTGAAAGATTCTTCAAAGTTTTCAATGCAGGCCTCAGCTGCCACCTGCAAAGATCTGTTTTTTTACCACTTGGCTCCTCGGCTGTTTGTCCACCGTGACTGGACCAACTCATTCATTTGGAGGTCAGAAGGAATAGCATTTCATGGAAGAAGGCCAGATTCAAAATAAAGAGGAAACCAAAATTAATCCTTGGAGTAGAGGCCAGCCTAAATCTTGATATTTGGATAATGAATCCCATGATGTCAACTACACCAAAAAAACTGTGAGCATTCAGGCTCTGGTTTAGCATCTCTGACTGGGTGTAAAACCCTGTGCTCCTTCCAGATCACATGTTGCCATCTGTCTCTGCTTCTCACCAGCTCTGTTTGGCCACATGCCGCTCTTCAGGGCATATGGATGGATCAGCCAGCAAAGAGGAGCATTACCTGAGGTTTTCTTTTCCCTGTACTGTTTTTGTGTTTCCTGACCTCTCCTATCCCTCATAAACATGGAGCTAAGTTTGAACTAACTCCAAGTTCAGGGCATTTCAGGATAGAGGAGAAACAGCCACAGTTCAGGTAGTGCCAGACAAGAGAACCTTTGCTTTAGGAAAGATAACTGTGGAAAAAGTGGAGGAACAAATTCATCAATATCTGCTGTCTGGCAGGTGAAGCTGGATACTGATTCCAGTAGAAGTGGTGCAACAACTGGGCTTCTAAGAGCAATCACTAGGAGACAGAGGAGCGCCCTGTTTCTAGGTAGGTGTGGATGCTCAGATTCCAAAACCTGGCTCAAGATCTTCTAAGTACAGGGTACAAACATAGTAACAGCTATGCCAGCTTGTGCAGCTCTGAACAGCAGCTAAATCCCAGAAATTTCAGGAGCTCGGGTCAGACTCTACACACTGCACAGTTTCATGTGGTGGGGCTTTCCTCCTACTCACCTCCAGGCCTTCAACCACCTTGCAGAGGTAAATCTGAGCCTAAGGCACAGGGAGAACTCCTTACCAACCCCATCCTCTCCATCCAGCCTTCCAACACATTCTCACACCTCCTTTTCCTCTCTTGGCTCATTTGCTGCCTGATTGAGCTCTGTGCCCTCCTGTGCCAGTGCCTGCCCTGCCAGGCAGGACACCACCCATGGGCTGTAGTGCCCACAGCTGCAGGGGAGTGCTGGGGGCACAGACACGCCATGGGGTGGCTTTGTAGCTGATCCCTGTCAACTTGCATCATTTCAGCCACCGAGCTGTCTGCTCCTGCAGTCTGTCCTCAGAGAGCCCCACACGTCATCCCCGCTGCCAGCTGCCAGCCACAGGACAGCTTCTGTTTACTACTGCAGCACACAGCCAGATCTGGAACCCTCTTGTTAAATCCTAGTGTTGGTCCCAGCCATTCCACGGCTTGGACTAAACCAACACATCCCTTTTGTTATTCTTTCTAAGCTCAGTCCTGTGTTTCTCTGCATATGTTAAACTGGGTGGGGAAGAGAAAGATTGACAGTGTCTGTACTGGATTTTTTACTCTGTCAGTTTGTGCTGAGTGAAAGGGGAAGGCAGATGCTTAACCCCCAGCAGGAACTCACCACTGAAGTTCATTTTGCAACCTCCTCTTCCTTGCCAATGTTCCTGTGAAGATCCTCAAGGCAATCTGCACGGAGCAGGCTCTGGCTCACCTGCAGTCACTTGCATCTGTGAGATCAGCTGCTTGGTGGCATCTCATCCCTGTGAAGGGCTGGAGCTGCTTCATCTCAGCTCCTGCCGAGTTCTGAGGTCAGCAGAAGTTGTGAGTCTCTGCTACAAGGGGAAGCTCGGCGAGTAGCAGGGTCTCACAGCCTCTGCTCAGATGAGATTGCTGCTGGAGATGTAAGTCAGGAGCCCCTGCCTATTAGCAGAGACAGGATTTTGCTAGCTTGAAAGGCAGATACTCCTCCTTCCCTTGTGCTGCGTTGCTGGGAACCATATTCCCCTCCTGCTTACACCTGCAGCCTTTCACTGCCTGCCAGGGATGTTCATAGCTAGATCTCCGTGCTCTGCCAAACCCCCCTGAGCATTAACCACCTTGCACAGGGTAAAGCAAAGCCTCTGAAAGCCTCTTATGTTCCATGGATATTACCTGCAAGTGAAGAAACAGAGTAAGGACCAAAACCAGCTTTCAGGATTTCAATCAGCGCACAGACAAGAACAAATCCAAATCAATTTTTTTTCATTCTAGAAAGGTTTTCTTTGCTGCCAAAACATTTAGAGCCTTTTATGGGGGAGTTATCTCAGAAACAAGAGGTACAGTGGCCTATGATTTTTTTCAGGAGGAGAACTGTGTTTCAAGACATTTATTTGTATTTCTGAACCAAGGCACACCTTTTATCAATCTCCTGTACAACTGGAAGGGAGCCAACACTCCCACAGAGCAAGACCCACAGCACAGCACAATGCTCCATCAAACACTGGCCACCTACCCATTGTCATGGATCCCGTGGTTGTCACCAGCCAAAATCAATCCCATGCTGTTCAGCACATTTTAGGAACTCAGGCTAATAAATCATTTAAGTGCCTCTCACTTCACAGATGGTAAGTGCAGTTCAATGAAGGTAATTATAAAAAAAATTACTTCTGGAGCAAAAAAATCAAAACATGGGAATATCTGTCTAATAGAAAAGGCCTGCAAAGAGATTTGGGAGTTCTAATAATTCTGAGGAGCAGGTTAAAGGTCTGCGAGTCTGACAGTAGGTTTTCCTTCTGATTGACTGAATCGATCCTGTCCTCATGTAACAGCTCTGGGCCCCTCTATCTACCAGATTTCAGGTCCTGAAAAAAAGTGTTGAGAAAAAAAAACTATACTGGGCCTCCTCTCACTATAATGTGCTTTTTTTCTTTGTGCAAATGGCAATATCCATCATGAGGAAGACAAGATGATGGAAAGGTGCGGGTACTGTAGGGAGCAGGGAACACAAGAAAGCAAGACCCAAACTCTGGTAACAGTGGCAGATTCAGTGAACTCCCAAATTCCATCTGAGTTTTGTTCCTGGCTTTTGACATCACATGCTGTGACTGTGCCATTTCAACTCATTGCTTACATTGATCTTTCTAACAGGCCAGAATAAAACTCCTTAGTTCTTAGATAATACAGATAGAGGGAAGAGGCCCCTCTCAGCCAGAGTCACTGAAGATTTATTTACAAATGGTCAAAACACCCTCTCCAGCTAAGAGGCCACAACAAGTGAAGCCTCTTTTGTCTTGTCATCAAGGCCACAGCCACCATCCTCTCTGGGATGTGTAACCCAGGCAGAGGAGCAAGTCAGACTGGAGGGAGCAATCTTTCTGAAGCTTCTTCTGCTCCAGGAAAAGCTGAGAAATGTGACTGTTCAGGCCCCTGTCCTGACCCTTCACTTCTGCTCTGCTTCCTGTCTCTGATTTCTGACTGTCTCTCCATATCTCCTTGTTCCAGCTTCACATAAGGGCTGTCTCACCTTTTCCAGTCTTTATGTAGCAAAGCTAGTTCAGCCATGCTTAGGATTGAACCAGAATCTGTGCTCCCAATACTGCTGAGATAGAGAACCAAATACTAAATGGTTGGAATTTCTTTTATATGTAGCATGGCAAAAATTAACTTAGCAACTGATAAAGTTCCTCCAGATTTCAAAGCAAATTCAAAACTAAGACACAAAGTAATCAATCTACCACTGTTCTTTTTTTTCACCTCAGTGAAAGATACATTCACAGCCCTGGAGCAGTTCACAAAGTTACTCTTCTTAGTCCACCTGCTTTTGTATTAAACTATACACCCAACTTTAATAAACACAGTAATTTAAAAAAAACCCACATAAGTCCTTCACATAAAGGTTTCAGAGTAGAGGGTGTTTGCTTGATTCTCTTACCACCTAACAAACTGTGATCTTCAGCTTTATCTAAAGACATTATGCTGACTATCCAAGGGTAAAGCTTTGTTTACAAAGCACCAGGTGAATACAAGTGGCTGTGTCTCCCTTCAGCACTCAGAACAAATAACCCTTTTTTGATTACAATTACAATTTTAAGAGCATGACATTTAGTAATGCATTCTAAATGTCCTTAAATTATTATATAGAGTAAGATGTACAGGCCAATGTGAAATGCAATTCCAAGAACTGTTAGGAGGTTAGAGATATGAATAAATAAACTTGTTGAAGAGCTTCCTGAGACCTTAGAATTTCAGCTGGCTCTCAATAGCAGGCAGTCACAAGGCCCTTTTGATTGTGCAGAGTGGTTACAGCAGCATGAAACAAAGTAGCTACAAAAGAGAAGAGTTAAGTTGAGGACAGTTCTGATGAAATTTGTCACTGGGCTGAAGGCAGGAAGGACTAGCTCTATAGCCAAGACCTTGGAGCTGCTATTGTTTTTACACACTCCTGGAGACTCAAGAGATCTTACCCAAGATCAATCCCTGGCATTTGAGGATGCATCCCAACTGAATCAATACAATTTTGAGAATTATCTAGGAGTTAGAAGTTTTGTGATTTCATAAGTGTTTGAAGCTTTCCTGTTCAGTTTCACTGAAGTCATCAGCTAAACGAGTGCATAAACGAGGTAGCCCTGAACTCTCACTCCCTCTCCCACTTTAATAACAACTTCCATTTAATTAGCACCTCACCAGGCTGTGACTTCGCAAGGGACTTTATGAAAGCTGTCCAGTCATGTAAGCTGCAGTCCCAAGGCAACAAACAAAATCAAGAAATTAAAAACCAAGAAAAGCCCTCACTTACATTTACAGAGCAAGAGAGCAGCAAAGCACGGCACAGGATGGATTCCCAGCAGGCTCATAGCAGGGCCTGGGTCCTGTTCTCCATCTGCTGATACCCCAGTACACCAACTTCAGGAGAAGTTTCTCCTTTCACCTCAGAAATGTTTCATATTTGCATTTCCAGACACTAGGAATGTCTAATTAGGACCCTTTCAGTTAGGAATTAGGAACCTAAGAAAGAAAATCTGGAAACAAAGTTTTGCTCCTGCTGACTGGTAACTCCCTCCCCCCGTCTAAACCGAGCTCCAGAAGGCTCTGCGTGTGTCAGCACTATGATGAGGAAATGACACCCTTCAAATGACAACTTGAACACTTGTCCAATCTGGATTTCTCCTGCTCATCCAGATGGATACTGAAGAGGGCACGACACTCTTCACAAAGCACAGGGGACAATGCTGGTGCCTTGACCAAAATTCCGTGCAAAACAGCAGGGATATATCCTGACCTGTGAATTCCCAGCAAACACATGCTGCTTTCCTCTAAAGCACTATTGCCATTATCACCCTGGATCACGGGGCACATCCTGATGTTCCTGCTCACATTCTGTCCAGGTGAAATGCCCAGTAAATGCTGAGCATTCCCCTGGCCCTGATTCATTATCTTACCAAAAGCCCTATTTCTGGAGGTTGTTGCCTTCAGCAGGGAGGCAGCTGAAGCTCAAAGAAGACCAGGAAATATCAGAACTAAGGTTCAAATTGAGGAGTCTGCTCCAGCTTGTCAGCTGGGCCAAACTGTTGTTAGAACCACTGAAATAAAGGAAATAAATACATACTTTCAAACATAACATTTCAAATGCCTTTTCTCATAAAACTCCTCGCTAGGCATTGACCTCACTGGGTTTTATTATATGTTGCATCCAGCTACATTAATAGAAGTGATGTCTAATGCATTAAATTCATGTCAAAAGAAATTATAACTTTAAGAAAATCTTTTCTAAGGGGAAAATGCAATTTTAATGACATTAAAGCAGAGATTCATATGAAGAACATGTGCTCTGGTTTGATGAAAAGAAGATAATCAAGAGCTCAGGCATCTTCTTGATGTACAACAATGAACCAAATAAATTATACATTTGAAAAATGAAAATTTAAAAAAAAAACCACAAGAACTGTGATTAGAAAACTAAAATCAGGCTAATCTCACTATTTCTGTATACTCATACTAACTACACACTACTGGAAAATATTCTAATGCAACAGAGAAAGAAGTTAAGAAATCAATTAATAAGAATCTCACTGCTTTAAATATACTATGTACAAAATGAAAGTGCCATAAAACAATTTTTTTTTAAAAAAAGCCACAGTATTTTTCACAGAGCTTCACTGATGTTATCAGAACTGTGTTTTTAAACCCAGATTTCTCCTCTTTTCAAAAAACAATATTCAAAATCTCACCGTTTGTTGCTGTAGAAAAAAATCATCCTTGAATAACATTTCTTATTACTCTCTTTTCTCCCTCTCGGTTTCTGTGATGCCACTAAACCCAGAATGTATTTTAGTTCAGAAAGATCCACTGGCCTGTAAACTTTCAAAATATCCATCAAGTCATTTTTTGTAACACACTGGGGTGAGGAAAGGGGAAACCAAATTTGAGGGACTTGTCAAAGCTCATTGTAATTTATGACATGGATGGAAAGCACCTTTGGCAGGAAGAAACTGCTTCCCATGAAACTCCTTTGCAGTGAAATAAATACTGCAAACTAAACGGGGATGCCAAACTTCTTGGCAGTGTCCTGCCAGGGGCTGTGCAATCCATTGCCCTCTTTTGTCCCCACCTCTGAAAGAAGACTGTGAGAATCCTGACTCTGAAAAAAGCTCATCAGCAATAATTAGTGGAACAGGCTCAAGGAAAGGTAAGAGCCATCTTTCACCCTTTACTGAAAGCACACCCTTATTTAATACTTAATATTAAATACTTACTGAAGTATCACTCAGGTTGCTGCAGCACAGAGAAGTACCAACAACAGGAATTCTGTTAAATTTGGCACCATGAACACCTAACATGAGATATGGGAGATGTAAAGCCTTGAAAAATCATCTTCTAAGATGACACAGGAATTCTTTCTGTCCCTTATTTCAAGGTCAAGAACTGAGAGCACTCAATTTCTGGCAAATGTGGGAGTCAACTCCAAGTCTCCCAAGTGCCTTAATTAGAATTTTAATTAAATAGGACTAAAACATCACACATGGCAACAAATGCTACCAGGTAAATAAAGTCTACAGAAATAGGTAAAGAAAATGTGGGACTGGGTAGAAATTTCCCATGTTGGAAGAGCTCTATTAAGATTTGGGTTTTAATAAAAGAAAGCTTTAATAGAAATGTCTTTTTCCTGGGAAAAAAAAAATTGTGTGGATAACATCACAGATAAATAGCCTCTAGCTCTGATAAATAGCCAGTCACAACATTACGTTCAGCAAAATCTCTGAAGTGAACACATTACTTTATTACTGATGTTATTTCTACAGAAATAGGTTTGTACCAGAATTGTCACGGAGCAGCCTCACCTTCCCCAGCTTTTTTGGGTCAGAAATGAATATATTGAGGAAACTGAAACACCTCCACACCAGTGAGGTGGGAAAGGGGTTACAAGAGGCTGCTATAACTCAATGCAAGTATTACCCAGCTAACACTGAAAAGAATTCAGAAGAGTCAAGATTAGGTGGCTCACAGAGCAGCCTAAATCAGCAATCTGTGGATTGTTCCCAAATACAACTGAGACTGGAAAAAAAATTCAGCTGTGAGAAAAGAGTCAGAGATTCCTTTTGTGAGCCCAGTGGCTGATTAGAATTGCAGGCAGCAGTTTTGGTCATTGTTTGTTCATGTTTTGTCTGTAAATCTGAAAACTGTAATAACATTTCATACTCGTAAGGAAGATTCAGAAGCAGAGAAAAGATAGTCTGAATGGTCCATCCAATGACTTCCATTTCTGAAGCCCTTCATTCCTTATCTCTCTCATTTAATCAGTGAAGGTTATTAATGGGAAAAAACCCAGGTTTTATTGGTCCTTAATGCCAGTGTCACTTTTTAAAATTATTCAAGAGGTGCCAGTAGGCAACTCATCTCATTCAGCCAAGTTACAGTGAGATTTAACTTCCAGTGCTAATAGTAAAGCTAAAAATTGTCTTTGCCATGAAAATTTTGAGGGTTTCAAATAAGTTTTAAATAGTGAACATTACCTTAGGCTACATTTTTATTTTCAAGTTTCAGCTATTTGTCTTTTTAATTGCTCCAGAATTCAATCTTCAAACTAAGTTTGACAGGGTTTGGATGATTTTATACATTTGTCAGCCCAAGGTCGGAGTTTGGATGAGGGCTTTATTAGCTCAAGGGTTTTAACAAGTAGCATAGGAGCTGGAGATTCCATTAGTAGCAGACAAGACAGAGTCTTTTAATATTTAGGATGTTTTTTGGGATCCAGCTGTGTTTTGGTTGCTATGGAATGAAGTCCCCCATAGAAAAAAAAAACACCTTAGGGCACTGCATCCACATTCTGGGATGTACTGGCAGCATAAAAATGACACTGTGCCAGTTGTAGGCTTTTGCATTTTTACAGTGTTTTGCATGCAGAGGGATGGAACCAAGATAAATGGCTGCAGATGGCTGACACAAGACTTGAGAAAACAAACTGAGTTTACCCAGGGCATTGCACATTTACACTGCAGATGGGCCCTGGTCAGCAGGTCCTGCTGAAACCAGTCAAAAGGATTGCTTGTAAAACTGGGCCGGAGATTAAACCTGCTAAGGTCATTAGTGCATCCCAATTTTAAAATATCATCAGTCCCAGGTCATTTTCAAGGATTTGTGATCAGGATGTCATTGGAGCTTTCGCCTTCACCTTCCTTTGGGTTGGCTGTTTCCTAAAAACTGATGAATAATCTGATGAGGGCTATCCCTCACCATGGACACAGAACACAAATGAAGACATGAAGATGTTAGAGGGGACTATCACACATCCTTAGAATCAAAACTTCCATAAGAAAATCCAGATTCTAATCCCACTTTTCTCTGATGAGGAAAATTCATGTCAGAGAGGGAACTGGAAAAGATTCAAGGAGGCAGTAGGGAAAACCTGTATGAGGAAGAATCATACAGAATTTTTAGGACTCCAGCTTCAAAAAGGGATGACAAGGAATTTATTTTAGGAGTCTATAAAATCATCAGTGCTCTAGAGGGCTTGGACAGAAATGGATTGTTCAGTATCTCTTCCAAAGTAAAAATGAGAGGCCATGAGATAAAGCCTGTGAAAGTTACGTGGGAAAAGCGAAAGGAGGTTGTTCTTCCAGTAACAGAAAACAAACCCGTGGAACTCCACCAAAGGCGTTCTGAACACGAAGAATTTACATGACTTCAGAGGGAGACTGGGCCAGGATTGGGAAGAGAAAATCGATCAAGAGATTCTGAATTTATCCACCTCCATCAGTGACTCCAGATCTGCAGCCTGCCAGCGCATTTTTCCCAGTATGGAGCATATCAGCTGATTCCAAATAGCATTCCTTGCTCTCTGTCTCCTGACTGCCCAAAACCCAGAGCCTGTGCTTATCAAGGACAGGGATCAGATAAAGATTGCTCTTCTTCTCACTTTTGCCTCTTATAGCAACTTCAATGCTTGTAATGTAAGAAGAGGTCACACACTGAATATAATTAAGGACTTCAAAGGGGATTTCAGCAACTTTGAGTAGATTAGTAGTATTCAAGCATGAGAAGGAGGCTTAAGGAAAACAAAAAATGACCTGGGAGATGACTAAATTCTTCTCCAAAATTAAGAGTTCTTTGGAGGGTAGTTAGTAACAAGAAATGCCTCAGGACAGAAGTGCATAGGGGAGCAGGTTTATGTAGCAACACACAAATTTTAGGGAGAAGAAATTCTAATATCCCATGAAGTATTGCCTGTTTCTAATAAAAGACCTTGTTTACAAACTAGAAGATGATTCAGTAGCAGGAAAAAAAAAAGACAGAATTGTCTGCTAAAGTTAAGATTTTTCCCTGTAGATCCAGAAGGCAGAAATTATGGGTCTTGTAATTCTGCACATACACAGAGTCAAAGTCAACATTCCCAGGGTATTTCCAGGTACAAGAGTTCATGACCAAAATGGTGCATAACCTGGTACTGTTCATCACTGAGAGACTCCAGTCAGGTTATTCAAGGCTTCCTGTGATAAGATTAATAACAAGGGACACACCAAGCCCGGAGCAAAACAGCGTCTAGGTCAGGGCAGGATAACTTCCAGTCTATCACAATGGCTTCACAAACTTTGAAAAACCTAAAGGAGATGCAGAGAGGTAATGAATAACTCAAACTTGTCAACAGTTCCTCAACACAGTATATATTTTCAGGTATTTAGGAATTCAAAAGGGCATTTTCATTATGGAACTCAGGGAAAACAGCTTATTGTTCATATCTAGCAGCTGCAAGAGAAACACTGTGCACTGATTATCCAAAGGTACCTTTTGCTCACAGAATTTCTCAGTAATGCAGGGACAGAGAGGGGATGTTTCGTGTAGGTCATGGAGGGGTGGAAAATGTTCTTGTATTAAAGAACCAGTAGGTTTTGGACCAGCACATCACATTCACCCCAGTTCATGCTTTGGGGGGCAGGGAGGCCATTGACCTGCCTTTCAAAGCAACCTATGCCTGAAGTTTCAGAACAAAATGAATTATTCTTAACATATGTTGTGCTACACAATAAAAAAATAAATAAATAAATAAATAATTTTTTAAAAAGGCAATAGCAGAAGAGTTAGAGATACTTCTATAGGAGTAACTTTTTCCAAAGATCAGCAATCTCACAGTTCAGGTCTTGATATCCATCCACAGCATTTGCTTCTGTAACCTCCTATGACAGCAAGTTCCTGTGCTGAGAAAACATTTCGTTTTTGCTGCCCCATATTCATTGCCATTGATTTCATTGATTGGCTGACCCTTTAAATCAGTCAGTGCAAAAATATAAAGGGCATCTGATGGGGTTCCGGAATGACATAACTGGACATAATATAGCCTCATGTGACAAGCTGCTGAAGTCTGAAGGAGAAGATATTCCCAGTTCCAGACAGATCTCGAGGGTGAACTGAGCCACTCCCAGGTCCTTTGTTCAGACCCGTGTGATTCGGCACCACCTCGTCAGCTCCCTTCCCACCGCAGTCCTTTGGTACCAGCAACTTCCAGGGGTGAGATGAATGAGGGAACCGATCACTTTAATATTTACCTTGATCCAGAAGGCTGTTGATGCTATGCACTCCTGCTGAAAACCCGTGGGGAGGAAGTTCCAACACTCCAAATCTCACCCGTCTTTCCCCCGTGGCGCTCCCAGCTCCGCATTCAGGAGCTGGAGAATGTGGAGTGAGCAGTTGCACTGCTGTCAGAGTGGAGGTGGAGGGACAGCTGCTTTCTCACCACAAGCACATGCTGCTCTTGGATTCTCACAACTCCTCCAGCATATGGAGCACGTGCTGCTCTCTCCGAGCTGCGATTGCTGACAGGAGCTGATGTTTTCACAGGTTGCTTTCTTCCTGGAACGAGGTCAAGACTTGAAGGGCCGCCAGGAAATAAGGAGTGTCCTGTCTTTCATGCAAAGCTCTTAATGCTTTTCTCAAATATCACATCACGCCTTATAATTCAAAGAGTTTGCGACTGCACATGCAAAGGTGGCTTCAGTGTGATGGGGCACGCTCAGCCGTGCAGGCACTGAGTGGACGCTGTGAGAGGTTAACAACTCCAACACTTCATTGAAACCCCAAATTTCTTCCCAGGATCCTCGTTGCAATCAGATGAACATTCCAGTCTCTTCAGACAGACGTGGAGGGGATAGCTACAACTCAATGCACACCACCTAAATTTGGCACGAGTGTAGGTGTCTCACCTGGAAGATCACTCCCTAACAGTAGAAAGACACAGTCTTCTCCAAAGAAGGATTCAAGACCTGATATTAAAAGCAACTCATCTTTCTCCATTGATCATATAGGAAACAAAGAGGAACTGGCCTTCCAACCTCACCCTTTATAGGCAGTGTCAATAGTCTCAGTGTTTCACAGCACTAGAGTAGCAATTTTTGTTTGTTTAAGAATTATTTCCTGCACAGAAAAGAAACAGGAAGGCGTAGAACTGTTTGCATAACAGCAGTTTAGAGACTGCAATGGATTTTCATTGGTTACATGCACTCACACAGCACTGTACAACAAAGTGAGGACAAGAAAACAGGTTTTATCACCTTGTCAAAAGTTTGTAAAAAAATTCTCTGTGTCAAGGAAAAGTGCACACTTACAACTTGTGTTGTAGCAACACTGAAGTCTGGAGACATGAAAGAAATAAATAGAAAGCAAGTTCAAGAACATGCCAAACTAGAGAGCTTCTTTTATGTCATCTGTCTAGGCTGTCTACAATATCCTCCTATGAAAACTCTAGAAGAAAGAAAAGACACAGCCAGACAATCCTACTGATGCAGATAACGTAGTTCAGTACTTCTGAAAGCAGTTACCCATCACCTCTAGTTCCATACACCAAAAGCCAAAGGCCCATATATCTAGAATTATAATCTTGCATATTTGAAACACCGTAAAACACATCTTAAACTTCAACTTATGAACTTATAAAATTCAATTATGATTTTTTTGCCATGTGCTTTGCATGTTTACAACTTCTGGAGTTTTTTACCTGCAACTTGAAGAGATAGCACATACTGAAGTTATTTTAAATGGTTTCCTAGTCAATCCCCTGAACCCACACTATCCAATACCGAGGCTAAATTCTCCACTTCAGAACAAACAAGCCTCAAAGTCCTCATTTCTCTCTGACTTATCTCTGATCTGTTTGAAAAACCTGACCTGATCCTTTTTTTGGTCTCACAAAAAATTCACGCCAAGAGAAGTAACATCGCAACCTGTCAACACTTAGAGGCTAAACAAAGAAAAAAACAGACCAAGAAAACAGAGATGAAAAGCTTTGGTCCCCTTCTTCCCAAACTAATATTCCCAAAACGTGTTTGGAGAGAGCGGGAAGGGCCCATTGTTTGAGCTACCACATCAGCCGATGTGATTATTTAACTAACTATCTCCATCCCCAGACATATCAAACGGAATGCAATGCCAGCTGAAAGTATTATGTAGCCTTCAGTGATGTGAAACATCTAAGCTCCAAGGCACACAGCTTGGCTGGAGACTCCAGCTGGCACTGGTAGTTTTATTGTACTGTGAAAAACATTAAAGTCCTCAGATGCCCTGCTGATCATGGGATCTGAGAAACTTTCCTTTCGCTGCCTGACATGTGCTCACTCTGCAATTAACACACTCCTCCCTCTCTTCCCCCTGGCTGCAGATGTGCACACACATTCCCAATGTTATTTTGTCCAGGAACATTTGTGTTGGGAGTCCCTGCTTCATTGTGGTTGGGAGGGGGAGGCAGGCTTTTCTCCAAGTGCTAAAAAATCTGGTACCTCAACTTTCACTTGGAGGTGGCTGCAGCACATGTAGGGACCATTAAGGGTATTGTTTTGCTTCCTAACTTTTCACACTTTTTCCTCCCTTTATGGCATGTTTATTGGCCTTGAAGGGCAAGGAGGGATAACATAGGAAACCAAAGTCCTCCATTCAGCTCTGACTCAACTATTGTACACCTCGGCCTCATTTAAGGGCAGGTTGCACTCGGCATGGTGGCTTGGTAGTGTGAGCAACTGGAACCATTAATCCCTGTTCACATCTGATTTTCGGCAAAATCTAAGCCAGTGGGCCCAGGGTAGTTAAATGTGCAGCTTGGGCAATTTAAAAAAAAAAAAAAATTAAAAAAAAAAGGTTACAGATGAATATTACTTAGTCTGAAAACAAACCTGCAAGGGGTTTTGGAGACTAGTGCCTTGAGGATTAGAGCTTATTTGTGGAGCTTTAACAGGAAACTGCTAATTATGACACCTGGACAACTTCCCTTGAATTAGGCCCTGGGGATGCACTGCCTTGCCTATAGATGTTAGCCAAAGCCTCGGGCTCTTAATCCACAGCCATCACCTAAAGTGAGAACAGAACAGCCAGCCACAGGGCATTTGCAATCTTAGTTAAGAAAGGCTATTGCACCATTTAAACTGGATTTTTCCTACCAAGACAAACTACTTGAGTTCTGAACACACTTCCAAGGAGTTTTACCCTTTAAGCTCCTGTGAAATCAGCAGGCTGATCCACTAAAATGGCTTCCACTCAGAGCGAATATGCATGCAGCACTGCAAAACTGGTGGGAAAACAGATTCAAACTATGGGAGTCAAAGCCAATAGTATAATGGATATGACTGTAAAACAAGGGAAATTTACACTGACTCTTTATTCCTCTTTAAAATGGGCATGTGTTTGTCAAGCCTTGCCTTGGTCCTCTTGCTCAGATGAATACTAATTTCCAGATTTTAGCAAATAGTTTTAGAAATATTTTCTAGAGCTGCTCTGCTTGCACAGTCCATGCTTTTCAGTGTATGTGTCTCACTTCATAAAGAAAAAAGCCAGGATTTTTTTCAAGAAAGTTTCACTTGAGGGTTTAAGTCAGGCAGTGGTTTACCCAAGATGGACTTGTAGAATCAGACAAGCCTGCATGTCCTGCAAAAATTAAGGTTCAAAACCTGCATGAGCAGCCACATTCTAGGTGAGACTTTGGGAACAAGTTGCCATTACAGGCTTCTCTACACCAGCCACTGGTTTTGTGGGAATGAAACCAGTGCCAAACAGGCTGGTGTGTCTCCACAGGATGATCAGTACCTTCTGGGCTAAGATGATGTGTTAACCCTCCTCCTCCTCAGCAATTGTCCCCCCTTTAGCCTGGGCATGGACCTGGGACACAGAAAGAGGCTGACACAGCTGGATGTTCTGTTCCAGTGCCACACTGGGTCTGTCTGCCTGGTGCTTTCACCCTGACAGGGCACTGAAACACCAGCAACAAAGCATGTGACACGGGACAGAGCTGCAGTAGGAATCCAGGCAACCCACAGCATGCAAAAAGCCTCCTTCACTGTCCTCCAGCGACTTTCCTCCTGAAGTGCAACACAGACAAAAGCTATCCTGATGGCAAATACTGACTAGGACATTTTGTGGTTTAAATTCAAGCTGGTCAATGGCAATGACCATGGAAACTGCCCTCATCCTGGTGACTGTAACAGCCACTCCTGAAGCCTCTCTCAAGGCAGGCTCTCATTTTATTGGCAGGAACATGCCCAGGGTAATAACTGATCCCTGGGTCTTACACAGTGTTTCTGAGCTGCAGACTGCAAAGTTGTCTCCAAAAATACCCTGTCAGTGCCGTGCTCAGACAGCAGAGTCCAAGCCAGAACCAAACCTCTCATCTCTCAAGGTCCTGACACTCCCTTGTAACATCACAGCGTGCCTCGCTCTCTGGCTTGTGGATTTGCTGCAAGTGTGCTCTGACCTTACTGAAAGAGCAATATCCAAACAATGACAAAGCACTACAACATTTTTTCCTTCTTGGGGCAGCCAGGGTTGACAATTGCGTGGCAGGACAAGGTTAAGCAATGCATGCACAGAAGAAAGCACTTGTGGGCTTATTTCCTTCCTTCTACCAACATTTTTCAAATGTCTCAGCTCCTTTTTGTCTCAAACTGCTTAAAACATGGGAGCATTCCAAGTAATAATAAACTCCTTGTCTTTAATTTATAACTCCTAAAATTGACAGAAGCCCAAAACACTTTTTTAAGCCTGAAAAGGTGGCAGAGACGCATATTGTGTTCTCAGCACAAGAACTTGTGTGGCTGCAAGGAGAGAGAGCTGCCAATGCGCTTGCAGAAATAGCAGCAGTATTTTATTTATCCCTGTAAAGCTTGGCCAGTCTATTTGCATGAAGGAGCAGATTTACCATGAGGGAGGGAAATGCTGCCTCCATCCCTTTCAACATTGCTCAGTGTGGAGTCCATCCCAGCCCTGGGCTGTGAATCCTGCCCTGCCTGTGTCTGTCCAGCTCGTGGCCAACATCTCCTGCAGGAGCCCTGGGAAGCGATGTTACTTCAGATGCTGTGAACCCTCCTACTCGAGTTTAGAGCCCAGAGCCTGTGTCTCCTCTCCTTCCCAGATTTCCTACTGCAAAACCTGGGAACCAAACGTCAGGCAATCCCATTGCACCCTCTCATCCTTCCAAAGTGTGCAGTCAAGGGGCTTCTGCACATTGGGGTTGTAACAGAGGCATGGGAAGCAGGGGCAAATGCAGACACCAAATCCTCCATCTGCAGCCCAAAGTAACAGTGTTGGAGGGCAGGAAAGGGAGAGGGAATGTGGTGCACACAGCAATACAAAAAGTAGGTTTTGTGCCAGCCTCATCAGTGTGGCAGGGTAATAAGGTCAATGTGAAAACAACTGGAAGGCACATTCCCCAGTAAACATGTGCTGAGTGAAAACGGCCCGACCTTATGTTGTAGAATCCAAACCCATTGAGTCAATTGCCAGAAAACATGACATGACCTTTCAGATTCAGTGAGCATCAGTTCCAAGAGCAGGCTGCCGTGCTCTTTTCCATTTCACTGCTGCCCCCGGAGGGCCTCAAGTCACCTGAAATAATAGCTTGGGCTCAAAATCTGCACTCCTTTAATGAAAAAAAAAAATACACATGGCATCAAGTCTGACCCTGGTGGCAGATTTTTTATATGCTTAGCTCAATTTCTTTAAACTTAACAATTGTGCTTTGTTTTGCTTACTTTTTTTTTTTTTTTAAATCTTCCCAGAGCTCATGTTTTCCCACAGACAAGCCACTTTTGGCAATGAAGGAAACCTCTTTTTTTTTGTGAATGATGAAAATAATTAATAGCTAATTAGGTGCTCATTCCAACCCACAACCTTCCCTCCCCAAATAAGTAAAGAAAAAACTATTTCAGTTGGAACATATTCTCTTCACTTTCTAGCCTGAGAAACACATAAAGATGTTTTTTCGCCCACAAACCTTCAGAATCTTATTTTAATCCTCAGAACTCAAGCTGCCCATGAGAGGAGTAAAGCTGTACAATGTTCCAAGCATCAGCAAGATGAGAGCTTGTGATATTAAGTGCAATTCAAACTGTACTTTCCCTCCCACTGAATTACTTTCCCTGCTAAATCCTGATTAAAATTTTTCTCCCCTTTTACTGTCTTCCTGACAGACTGATGGGGCTGAGATCTGAAATAAATTCAGCTTTTAGGTGAAATATTTATTTTGGGGGACAAACAAGAAAGGTTTTTTTATACTATTCAGATTTTTCCCCTCCTCTGTCAAAAAAAAATAAAATAGAAAATGCAGAAAGGAGAGGATCCTAACCGTCTGGAAATTGTATTTATTTTGACTTGAGCTGTGCCAACCTGCAGTATACAAATACTCAGTCAAAACTGCCTCCCATCTGTGCTTATTGTGGAGGAATAGCAACATCCAATGGCCAGTTCAATGCAGGTTAATTGCAGGCGTGTATTGAATTCCCTAGAGAGCCAAGTACACAGTTAGCTCCCCTGGTGTAATCTCTTTCTGTTCCATGAAGGAAATCAAAAAGGGAAAGAACAACAATGCCAACCCACAGAAGAGCTTGATGCCTCTCTGCACAGAGGGGGGGAATCTGCAGGGAACAATAAAAGTCTATTAAATTCTTTCATTGGCACCGGAGAAGTAAAATGAACATAAATTAATCAGCTACAAAAGATGGGACAAGTGTTGGTGCAACTCTATTGAAGTCCGTGGAGTTGTGGAAAGGATAAATTTAACTCAGGATCTTGCACTGTCTGTGTACTTGAAAGTGGCTTGTTGAAAAAACTGGGCATTCTTAGAAAAGAAGAAAGGAGTGGGAGAAGCTCCCTGTGAAATGCCTGAACACTCACATTTTCACCACAGCCATACTGTCATTTACAATTTCATTTCCTTGCATTTATAAAGCCATTTAGCCAAGTTTTTCAAAGACACTGACACATTGTGGGCCTCAAACTTCGGAGACTAAAAGACCCAGACTGACAACAGTGGCACTGAAAATCAGTGCCCTGCAGGGGTGTGTCAGGTTGGGCAGGGCCAGGTGCACATTGGAAGATGGAGGGGGCAGCCTCTGGTCTATGTGAACCAGAGAAAACACGGCAGATCCAGAGAAAGAGCACAGAAAAGGGATCTGCAGCTTTGCTACAGTCACAGCCTGGGAAATCCACACCAAAAAGGCACACAAAGTTCAGGCTCCTAAGGTTAACCTTGGTCTCCTTCCCACAGCTGAAGTTCTACTCTGTGCACCACATGCAACCTAAGAAAAGCCACATAACGCTTAAAAAATAAAAATATAAATAAAGAAGAAAAGTATGGTGGTCATGGTGTACCCAGGAGACAGAAACTCTGGGTGATGCCCGAAGGGCAACACATTCCCCAAAGCCTGCCAGCCAATGTCCTTCTACATCCACACTCCTGGCACCCACAACACGATGGGGATGAGGATCCCCCCCAAAAGTACCAAACCAGGAGCTCTAAAACCAGGACCAGATGTGCAGGGGAAGAGAAAGGGAAGGAGGCACTCAAGGGACTGCAGTGTCACACACCCTGGAGGAAAGGCAGTGCCCTGGCACACCTTCCCCACAGCAGCCACGGTCAGCCAGGCCAGAGCCCTGGAGGAGATGAGGACAACTGCTGAGAACACTTCAGCTGCACAGTAAATTGCTGTCACAGGGAGATGCATCATTTCCCTGACATCCCCTTTTGCTCTGGGAGTGGGAATCCACTTTAGCCTTAAAATACCTCCTGGGTACCTCCCTAGAGAGCTCTGCAGCTGGCACAGTGCCCTGACACCAGTGTGACCCCCCTGTCCCACTGAAGGAAAAGCTGCTCGCCACCCACGCACCACACCAGCTCCAGAGTGGCTTCATGGGGCTGTCGGTGCCTGCTGCCCCCAAACTCCTCGTGTGTGCTCAAAATTTCATTCTCTGAACTGTCAGCCTTGGGGGGTTAAAGCATTTTCTCCTTCCTTTCCACATTGCCAGTGGCGATGTCCTTCTCACAGATCCAAATTCTTAGGGGCATTTTCAGCTCTTCCTCCCTCTTCTCCCAGATGTCAAAGCTGCCATTAAATCCTCCTGCCCAATTTACAATGCTGAAGCCTTTCAGCCAAGGCTTAGTCATCTCACGCCTCATCTCACTGAAGCTTTCTCCCCTCCAGGCTTCTGCCCTCATCCCCTCCAGTGCATTTATCCAGAGTCACCTACCTTCTCTGCCATCCTCAGATCCTTCTGCTTCCCAGCCAATGTTCATCGCATCAAAGCTTATTGTTTTCACATTCAGCACCTTGCACAACTTTTTCTTTTTTTCCCCCACTCTTTCCACTTCCCCCTCTTTTCCCTTTCATCCTGGCCCTCCTCAGCTCTCCCAGGAGACAATTTGTTCATCGCTTTCTTCCAATCTCATACCAGAGTTCCTTGTATATGCCAGAGACTTGATCAGGTTTACAGTTCTCTATCAGGTCAGATCCAGCTCTCTTATATCTATGGGTAAGTTTAGTTCTTCCTCACTTTGCAACATCAAAATTACCATTACCACAACGAAAAATAAAATTAATGTTACACTCTTCTGCTTCCTTTAGTTACATCCCAGCCTCATGTTCACACTGGCTTCACGTGACAAGCTGTTCTTCTCAGGCCTCACACCTTTTGGCCCTAACAGGACAAGTGTCAACAACTGTGCACCGTCTCCCTAAAATCTATTTCTAAAATTTTACCCAAAAATTTTTAAGTATTACAGTGCTTAAAATAAGATAACTGTAAGCACCGTAGGGTTGGATTCTTAAAAAGCATAAGACGATAAGGCTTTGTTGACATCCATGAAGGATAACCGGCTTTATTAAAGTGTGTTGAGCAACATCAGCTAGAAAGCTGGCCCCACACCCAAACATTTGAATAGATCTAACTCACTAAATCTGAGTTCAGTTCCAAAGGCACCATTGCAGCCTTGGGATTTCACATTACCAAATCTCTTTCAGAAACTCAAGAGTAAGAACATGTTTCTCTTCACACCGATCCCTGAGTTCAGAACAAGCTCGAGGCAGAGGCTCCACACAGGCTGTTGTTCAAACTGCTGAGCCAAGGAGCTGAGCCTTTCAGCCTGGAGCTGACACCTATGGCCATGACCCACAGTGCCCTCATTTACCTCTTGAATTAAAACGGAGCACAGCGACACATTTCCTGTCTTACTCCTTGGGTAGTCTCTCACACGAGGCTTCAGACTGCAAAGTTCATCATTAAACACAGATTTTCACCCCCAGGAAGTTCCAGAGGCCCAGAGAAAGATGCTACAAGCTTGAGTTCCTACAGTGGATTCAATTACAGTATGTAGGGGACATTTAAACAAGATTCCCTGGGATAAATGAGAGAAAAGAGCCAGCACACTCAGCATGAGGAAAATAAAAAGCAATCTTCAGCTGGTGCCAGCCATGCATATTTTGAAAACCTTCCCCTTCAGCCATTACCAACGAAAAGTCAGCAAAAACTTATTTTAGAATCTGAAAAGACAGAAATTTAAAGCATTTGGTGGCACAATCTGTTACTTAGGGACAAGCTCATTAAAAATGCAGCACTATTTACTGAAGGCAAAATGCAGACATGCACTTTTGCATGTAAAGCAAGCACTTATGGAGTGATAGGAGCACCTTTACTCCTGATTGGAATGGGAAGGAGAGCTGGTTAATTGTTCTGATGGATGGCCCTCTGAAAGAAGGTAATAACTGGAGAAGCCAGTCCCAAACCTCTCACAAACCTAAGGCCAATGAGTAAGAGATTGGATTCAAAAAGAAAAGAGCCATAGGGAGTTAAAAGAAGCTTAGGAGGAGCTATGGAAGGGGCCCTGTCTGCAGGCACACTGAGGAAGAGCAAGGGTAAACTCAGCCAGGGAGCAGTCTGAGCAGCACAGCTCCATGGCTTTGGGAGGAGATAAACTTGAGAAGGGAGATGAGGGACCAGGAAACTGAGCTGCAAAGGCAAATGTCAAAAAATGCAGAAAGAGGAGCAAAGGAAGCCAGGAATCGAGAGAAGTGGCATGGTGGGAAGATGAGACTAAGGGAAGAACACTGAGACTGTCACCCCAAATCAGAGGGAAAGGAGAGGGGCAGGACCCAGAGTGGAGGAGGTTTATTATTCTCCTTTCCCACTGAGATATTTCTTCTCCCTGGCTGGCTGCTGCAGACTGCAGCTAAAGCTTGTTGGGGAACCTCACCTGCTGGAGCCAGAGACTGATCTCACCATGGATTCACACTGCCATGACTCTCTGGCTTCAATTGCAGTTACTCCTCATCCTGACGGACCAGGAGCAAGCCCTTGGGAGCAAAACGTGCTATGAGAGCATGAAGCATTTTCTTAAAAGACAAAGAAAAGACCCTGAGCATAGAGAAGCACTTCAAGCCCACAACTATGTATTCCCTTGCTAGATGAAGCCATCAGCCATTCCTGCGATATATTCCTGATATATTCCTCAAGACAACATATTAGACACATTGTATATACTCTCTGAAACATCTGAAACTAAGCACAATAATCATTGAAATAATCATTACCAGGCTAATGTGCTCTGAGCCTTTCTAGACCTTTCATATGGTGATTATAATCTCTGGTTTTCATAGCCCTTAGTATCCATGGCTCCCTTGGAAATTCATCTATGAAATTAAAAAAAAAAAAAAAAAAAGAAAGCAAGAGAGCTCTCAAAAGGCTTAAACCCAAGAGTTCCTGTCCAAGAAGAAAAAAGGGGCAGATTGGCAAATTGAAAAGGGTTAAAACTTTGAGAGACTTGCAAAATGAGTAGACCAGCCCGCACAACTCCATGGCAACCGTGTATTTCCACATATGGAAAAGAAGGAACAGTGGAAGACAGCTTCCCAGTCAAATAATATCTTTTTCTGGTCAAAGAATTTATTGTGGCATAGCTCCACAACCCCACATGATTCAGAAGACTGAACATCATTCCAAACTACTCTGGCTTCACCAAAAAATCTCCAGAAAAAAAGAGATTTCCAACCCCTACACGAAACCCACTTGGCTACTTAACACTGCTCCCAAGCTTTCAATCTGGCTGCTACAGAAGCATCTTCTCTATTGGATAAGTGGAGACACATGCTAAGATTAATTCATTTCAAATAGCACAATAATAAAGCAGAGGTTTATAAAGAAGCCAGTCCTTTCCAGATTGTTTGTTTTGCTCCTTTAAATTTTCCCAGTCTGGCAAATATGAGGGAACTGAGGGGAAAATTTACAGAGGGAGCACAAAAATGTTCCCTCTAATACCAATATTTGATGCAATAAATAATTAGAATAAAATTTTTAAAAGATTATCCAAAAAAGCCCTTATTTCTGTGGTTTTGTTCTGTGTCTTATCCTCCACTTCCTTTTCTTTATCCCTTATATAAAAAATAATTATTTTTTTTTAAACACACACTGCATGGAAATTGAATGGAAAGGAAATAAAAGAATCAGTATTCCTGGTGAGTAATTTGGCTAGAGGAAAAAGACAGATACAGATCAGATTCTTTTGATATGTTAAAAGCATCCCAAAATGCCAACGCTTTGGATGCTTTTACACAAATTATGTTTCATCATAAAAGTACAAAATACATATAATGGACAGCTCATCTCTCTCCAATGAATATGTAGCCACTAGCTGATATGATAATAGACTAAACACTGACCTGTCACAGACTTGACAATCACAAAAGTAGAGTTTAAAAAGTTGGTTCTCACGTCTCAGGCGTTTAATGGGCAGGCACTAAGATCTGCTTCCAATCTTCAAACCCTTTTCCTACTGTTCTGCCTTAATAAGCACAGGCATAACCCTCAGACGGGTTGTATTTGAAGAAAGACACTGTTTGTACAAATAATTCTCCTACAACCTCAGTTTCCCGGAACTCCTTCCCACTTAACCTTAGAATGACTTCAGTGTCACACAGTTGCTGCGAAACAGATTAAAAATCTCTTTATTGAGAGCAGCAGCCCAATTTAGTTTGTATTCTAATCTCGAGAGGCAGCTGAGGCATCAGCTGATGGATAGGCTCCTAATAAACAATAATTATTATTTTTGCAATGTGCAAAGCAGCTGAACAGTTGAGAACAGAGCCTCAGAACTGGAAACTCTTTACTGGTGGCCTTCTCCATCTCACCCTGGCACCCAGGCCTCCTTTCCACTGTGCCAAGCTATTTTCCTGCATCTCCTTCCCCTGCCACTTTTACCAAGGCAGCACAGACAATGTATTTTTGGCCCTAATAATCAACCTAACACACACCTTTGTTCCTGCCCATGCACTGCACAGATCTCCTCCTTTTCCCTCCTCCTCTGCAGAAGAGCCCGTATCTGACAGCCTTCCTTCTCTTTTCTCAGTATCTCCCTCTGGAACCTCACAGAATTCTCCTGTGGATAGAAACTCCACCACAATACAGCAGCTGAATTTATTTGAACTTGGTAGGACACATTACAGATTTCTTTTGCATAGCTCAGTGTCCTGCAAGATGCCCCATTCACGCCAAGTTGTTCGTAAATATTGCATTTCAAATCAACAGCCAGCCTTAAAACAGCCCATGGTGCTCAGAGCTCAGAACTGATGGGCCTGGGTTCTTACTACAGTCCCACAACAAGTCCACTGTGAGATCACTGGGAAGTCACTGCCCCTCACTGCCTTTGTTTTAAACCCTGACAAACAGGAACATTAGATTAAAAAAAAAAAAGATAACTTAATAATGCAGTTCTGACAGCAGCCTCATACAGGTACCAGCATCTCTTCCTATTAAATTAATAGAAGTTCAGCTGTTCAAAGTGACTTAGGTGCTTATTTTCACTATATAAGATAAAAGTACAGGAAAATAAGTACACTCGGACACCTCCTGGGGGAACAGACCTGCATCTCTCAAGGCTTCTCTTTTCCTCCTCAGTTCACATCAATACTGCTTGTGTAGCACCTAACACTCATTTAAACCAATATTTATTGATTGATTTAGGTGCTTTTACAGTCACAGAAGAGCTTTTCATTCTCCTTTAGTGCTATGTAGACATAGCCACAGAACTCAGAGCAACAGCTTTTAGATGACAAAAATGCAAATGCTGAAAGCATTCAGGGTGAAGGCATGGAGGCATTTGTAAAGCGTTGAGTTCCTCCCTGAGGAACAGGTTCATATATATGGTAGGTAGCTCACTTTTGTTTATCCTGGTTGTAGTTTTCTTTTTCTCCCTCACTTAGAGCAGGCCCTGGGTATCAACTGTTTTCATTCTGTAAAGTCACTCGAGCACTTGTGGTTTTCCATTTAGGAGGCTGTGATGAGAAAAGGGGTTGCCTTTATATTTTCCTATTTATTGTACTCAGGAGTTATCACAGTGGGACTCCAAATCTATCCCATTTGGGTTAAGAAAAACAGCATGTGATTCATTTAGGCAGTGTTAGGGACAAACACTCTGGGAGTACAAAACCATTTTTTAATTATTTTGGGGCAAGTAATCAGACAGCACAATACGCCTGAAACCACCTTTTTGCAGTCTTAAGAACCTGGTCAAGCCCAGGCTGACTGGGAGCCAGGTGAGAGCTTACACCATCACACCACTGGCTTGTTAAGACACTTTCACAAAGGCTTTTTGATTTCACTTGCACCAGCAGCCTCACGCTGAAAGGTTACACTCACAATCAAAGAGAATCCATGAGCTCAATGCACCATGAGCCATTTCCTAGTCACAGAAGGAAAAAGACAAAGATTTTCCCCCAGAACCAGTGGGGTATCATTCAACATAGAATTGGAACGTGAATACAGCATTAATAAGAGTATCAGATACATTGATCTATAGTTGGTGGGTTTGTGGAGCTCTGTGAAGCCCAAACCCAAGAGGAATGAAAAGGCAGACAAAGGGATGAAGCTGTGGCCTTTCTGCAGACAAATATACAGAGACATATTCACCCTTGGGAAGCAGTTTTTTGGAAGAACAGAGGATTTGCTCAATGTTGTGCAAGAAATTAGTGCTGAGGCAGGATCTGGCTCCTTATCTCCAGGACTGTACCTCGTGCTGCTTGTTCCTATCCCACAGCTGTGGCAGGGGTCATTTCCCTGCTGTTCTCCATTTCGGGACCATGATTCCTGCAAACCAATCTCTCTGCCTAAACTCAGCCTCCACAGATGAATTAATGTAACCCATAGATTTCTACAACTGGAAATTACGAGAGAAAAGTCCTGCCTAGAAATGCAGCACCTTCCTTTATAAAGGTGCTAGGCAGGCTGCACAGCCCCACCAGTGACTGTTAATCTTAAAGTGGTCTAAAAGGATTGAGGCAGGTACTCTGGAATTCATTCCCTCCCTTTTTCTGCCAGACCATGAATTGCATAGCTTCCTGCAAGCACTGAACTGCTAATCTTTCCCATTCATCCATGTGGGCAGGGATGGGGATGGGGAACCTGTGTGTTTTGCCACAGGGTTAATTATGGTGGCATTTGCATTACTGTGCTGTCACGACAGCAGGCTGATACTTTGTGCTTCATACTGTGCAATTAAACTATTGCCAGAAATCAAACATCCAAATTACAACAGAGCCCTGCAATGAGAGGGAATTAAACAATGTAATACATGGAATACAAGTGATGCCTAAGGAGGGATAAATAAAAGCTTAAGAGGAACAATTTTCCATGGAGGTCTGAAACCCACACTAAGGAGCAACCCGAAGTGGTTACTCAGAGAAAGACCAGAGAAATACATGAGGCCTAGAGTGATGGTTCTTCCACCTTCCAGCTTCTGGCAATCTGCCATAGGGGGATTTCCTGAGCCAGAGGTTGCATCTGCATCAGCGTGTTTAATAGCCCCTGCTGGACCTATTTTCCATGAATTTGTCTAATTGCTTCTTGAATCTATATCTGTCAGCAATAAGTTCCGCAACTGAATTATGCACTGTGTGAAAAAGCAATTCTATTTGTTCTGGTCTAAAGTAGCTGCCTTCAAATTCCCTCTATTGCCCCTTTAGTCTTCTGTTATAAAGGTGGATAGCAATTTCCAGTTCATTTTTCCCATGCCATTTATGACTTTACACACACCTGTATTACATGTCTCTCTTCCAAACCTAACTCCCTTATTTTATTTAATCTCTTCCAGGAAATCCATTTTAGAACTTTACACATCCTTATTGCCCTCCTCCATATCTTCTCTTTTTCTATCACATCCTCTATGAGAGAGGATGATCAGGACTATGTGCTTGTTCAGGACATGGGTGGATCATAACTTTGCAAGCTTTATAAGGGTATTATCTATTTTGTTGTTGACTTAGAGAAAACAGTCACACTGGCCACGTACCTGCAGGGTTAATCCCAGAACTGCATTCTACAAATGATGAGTAGGTAATACAAATGACAGAAACTATACAGGCAATAGTAAACACTTTTGTTTTAGTGAAGTGCTAAAATGCTCAGCAACTCGTGGGGAAAATCCATTATGAGCAATTAATAATTGCTCCAAAACTCCATTTCTGACTCAGGAAATCCTGAAGCCCTGCTCACTTCTGCCAGGAGAATGCATCAGGGATTAGTGCATAGTTTTATCCTCCTCAGAAGCTCTGCAATTGGCCACTGTTGCTAACAGATAAAGGTATAGATACATTTTTGGTTCCACTTACCATGCTGTCTGTCTATATATTATAATTTCAACCACCTTGACCGCAGTTGCATCCCATAGAGCAAACCCATGCATCGGGCAGCTGCTCTCTGAGTACATTTCATTCCAACCAGGCACAAAAAGATCCAGGCTTTTGTGCACTGTGGCTAAATACATTTCTTGTTTGCTATGGAATTGCACCTATTGCATCCAAATGTCCTCAACCATGCCTTTCATACCCAGCATTGTCTGTCCCTCCCTATTCCTTATCTCCAGCACCCACAGGCTCTGTATCTGTACTTTGGAGAGTATTTGCAAACAGAACCTGAATTAATTTTTAGAACAGATTAGCTGAAATGCATTGAATACCTGTGTGGACATACTCATTCAGAATTAAAGCAGGCCTAATTCAATTTAACTTACTTCACTTCCAAAGTGAATTAAGTAAATGTAATTGAAGCTACTTAAATTCTGATTAAGAGTCTTGACATCTGCCGCAAGTGAAGCTATATTATCCACAGGGAGTTAATTCGCCACCATAAGTGTGGAAACACAACCAACTGCATAGCAGGAAAGCTAGAGAAAAAGGAAATAATTAGTCCCTGAATTGCAATAATCACCACGGTGTATTTATGCTAAATGCATATTTAATTTGGGAGGCAACATTTCCGCATGACAAAAAAGGGAAATAGGCTTACCTGCTTAGAAGAACAATCCTATTAAATTTTTCAGTAATTTTTTAAAATTTTTGTAACAGAACTATAATTGTGCCAGAACCCCAGAGAAGCTGGTTAAGGAAAAAAAAAGATGAAGTTGCATCACAAGAAGTGCAACAGCAACCCAATTTTCTTTGCTAACTCACTGTTGTGCAAGTATCCATCTTTATGTGGGGAGAGTAGAAAATGGCTTAGAAAATGACCTCAGTTTATAGGATACACCACAGAAAACCCCTGTGTGCCCTGCTGGGCTTGTTTTCTCCCCATCAATTTGCTGCTTAAATGCACTTGTTTTCACCTGAAGGCAGAATCACAGAACCTCAAGCTCTTGGTGCCTTGATGCTGCACCTGTTTCAGGCCACATCTATGGATAACTCTGCTGCTATTGACAGTGGGAGATAGGCCTGTGGGTGCTCTGTCTCTTTATTATCTGGTTTTGCTATCAATCAAGAGTTCCATTACTTGAAAAAAATCAAGGCTTATTACACTTTGTGCAATATTCAGTTCATCCCATGCCCTTATTACATGACTTTCTGTGTAAAGCAGCAGTTATTTACAACTGAACTTGAATCTAAAAAGCAGTTTTCCAGCTTATTCTTCACTTCCCTGCTGACAAGCACAGCAAAAATAGAATTGCTGGGGTTGTTGGCCCAACCTGGGCTTAAGAAGATTAGCAAGTGAGTGAATAAAGAGCACAGCTCCAGAGCAGCAGAACTTCACTTGAGACCAAAACAAGGCAGTAGGGAATAGGTACCTTTCAGACTTACACAGCCTAGCAGCTGTCTCCATGCTCTCTCCATGTTTTTCCAGGTACCTGAAGTCCTTTCGGTCCAAGGCTTTTGTTGTCTAAGTCCCAAGTCCTGCTGGTCTACATTCAGACTGGAGGGACATGTGTGATTCCTAGGGATAAAGAAGAAATAAAGTTGTGACCTTTCCCACCTTTTCTGGGTCAGACTCGAACCCAGTAATGAAGGACTGAAGTTCCCTTTCTGCTATAAATATATATGTATTTTTCCTAATTGTATCTTCTAAAACTTCACAAGGTTTGACACTTGTTCCTTCCTGGACTCCTCATCCCAACAGTTGCATTGCCAGTGGAAATTTCTCCAGAATCTCTAATATTAACACTGTACGTGCTGAGAATGCAGGCTTTGGCCAAGAAATTTGCCTCCTTTCCCTTCATTCTGCTGACTACAATGGTGGGGAAAAAGAACTCATGCCTGGAACCAAAATGTTTTTTTCTGAAACTTCCCTTAACAAAGTCCATATTAACACCAAGTGAGAAGAGGGAAAAGGTGCTTCAAAATATTTCTGAGAGATTTATTCCTCTGAAGAAATGTTTGTTGACAAAAACAGGGGAGAAGAAAAACAAAGCAGAAAAAAAAACACACAAAGAAACCTCAAACCCCAGAAAGAAGTGGGGGAGAATATTTAAAGGCCATAAGTGATACAAGACCTTCCTACCTCATCTCCAGATCATTTCAGAGCAAGACTAATAATACAATTTTAATGACATCCATGTAGGAACCAGTTTTTCTACCTGGAATTTCTTGCCTGACAAAATGATCAAGGGCTCGGCCTCAGGTAACTCATAGAGGAATAATATGTGAGAAAAATATAATTTTAATGTCTTCTACCAACGATGACCAGCTCTGCCCTCTATACTGGTGTTATTAGTTCACTACTTTCAGATAATGGGGAAGGAGCTTTGCTGTGTGGTCATAAATGAAGTAGACTGGAGTAGTTAGTTCAAAAGTGACAGAAAAAAGAATTCCAAGAACTCTACTGAGAAGCTTACTGGAAAAGTGGGGCTGAAGATCTAAATGCAGGAGGTGGATGATTCAGTAATGAATGGAAGGCTCATTTTGACAGCTTGGGCTGCCATCCAAGCTAATTTGTTTCCAAGCCTTCAGTTTGCCAACTGAAGTGCCTGAGGAATAATAGGCCCCCAAAAATATTTCTAAGGAAACACAATGCCCATTATCACTGAAGGAGAAAGAAACTGCACGTTTCAAAGAGGAAAAAGAAATTTGAGATCTGCCAACTTTGGCCAGTTCCAAATGACACAGGAAAGTGTAGTTATAACTGAAAGAAGTAGAGGATTGTTAAATAAAATAAATTCAAAGTAAAAGTCATCATAAAAAATAGACACAATAAATAGAAAGATGTTTCTTTCATAGAGAGATGAGCCCATGCAAGCAGCCAATGATAAAGAAAAGAGTTAGAGCCATAGGAAAAAATGAAAAAGTAATTGGTAAAGAGAAGCGGTATATAATAACATGAAAAATAATGAAGCGGTATCTTTATATTTGAATTGGTCATCATAGTTTTTTTTGTAAACTGAAGAGGGAGATTTGATAAATATCATCAAAAATTTGAGAGGGTTTTACAGATTAGAAGAACCAGATGATCCCCACTAGAAAAAGGAGTTAGCTTAATGTGCAGTTAAGCAGAATATGAGATTTTTTAAGTGTTGAGAAACCACTGAATGGACACAAGAAATACCTATAGAGGTTGTATACTCTTCTTCAACACAGATTTTTATGAAGAGGCTAAATGTAGCTGGGTATATATAAAAAGCTGGAGGGTTTTGTTTTGCTTTAGGCAAACACAATAAAAAGCTTAATATTTGTAAAAATATTTCCTTTTTTTTTTTTTCCCCACCTAAGGGCAAAAAGATCCAGTTTTCTGCTCTAAAACCTATTCAGCAAAATACTGAAGTTACTTGTTATCCTTCTATCCTTCAGCTTAGATTTTCCTTCTTTCAGCAGCTGCCAAACTCACCTTTCTCACAGGCTACACACTTGATGCTACCAACAGCCTCTCTTCTTGCCAGCACTGCACACTAAAGCAAATTAACATTTTATTGTGAGGCTTGCCAGCCTTTTGAACCACACCACATCTGTGATGGCCCAGCAACACATACCTACAGAAACAGCTTTCTCAGCCTCCCAACCATCTTCCTGATTTGAAACCCCTTTCCCCCCCGCCCCCTGCATTTTTAAAAGAACGAAGAAAGAATGAAACTACTGCAATTTTCTTGCACTAGACAGATTTCTGTCTCAACGGGTTTTGGATGCACGTTTCATGGTAGATGGTATTGAGGACCATTCCTAACAGATTTATACAGGTGCTCACTACCTCCATTCCCACTGAGAAGGGAATCTAGCACTGAAGGTTGGTTTTTGCTGTTTCTAATACAATTGTACTACAAAGCTACTTAATTAAATGGGCACTGAAAGCTAATGTGCTCCCTCAGGGTAGATCTAAAGTGCAATGGGAAGGTGTGACTGTAACTTCAGTGGGCTCTCAAGCCCAGCTTCCACCCCAGGAGTATCAGTAGCCACAAAGCTACACCTGAGCAGGTTCCTTTGCAGGCTGAATCACTGCACACACTGACACAACTCTGGCACCTCTGTGGTTTTACAGCAGCTCTAGAAACAGCTATGGCAGCATCAGGGCCAGCACTGGACTCGTGAAATATTTGAGAAGATAAGATATGCAGTCCCTTCCCCTTCCAACCACACGGTGAATTTCTACATCAATTAATTTCAGAGCCTTTGTAACTGTCCCCATTGCTTATCCCTAAAGCCAACAGTGTTTCCATGTGCTCATTTCCAGCAAACACAGACTTTTAATGAGTATGCACTGCCATACCTTGCATTGTTTTCATGTCAGTTGCTTTCATGGGTGGTCACCTCCCCACAGCAGAGCCGAAGGACTTACTCAATACCTTGCAAATTGATTCTTCCTCATGAGAGGGCACTGGCGGGATGCCACTGAAACAGAAATAACCATGTTTCCAGAGGTAAGATTGTTTGTGTTTATTGAACAAGCTCCACAATATTCTGCCATTGGAAATCCAAGTATTTTAAGAAATTAATCTTTCAACAGAATTCTGACAAGGCAGGATGTTTTGCTGATAGATGAACAGTATCTTGCCACACTTAAACAGATTAGTATTTGTGAATTTTGACATAATTACTGATTTCCTCAACAGATTTAAAGTCTAAGTTTATCTTCATGTTAATCCAATTTCATGCCTAGAACAGAGCAAGCACAACAGAATGTCTTTCGTAACCTTCTGATATCATTAATTATTGCTACATTGGGAGTTACAGCATGGAACAAACAGGTTTTTAAATGGAAATCATTTGTCTCTCAGCAGGGAGACTCAACAGTTTTATTTCCTTCAACACCAAGCTGCATTCAAGTAATCTTGTTTCATGGTGATCCTCCCTCGACAACCTGCAAGTCAGTGGTGAAATCCCATCTATTTTGTCCCTGGATTGGTCAAATACGCTGCCCATAAGGGGAGGTGTCTATTTCCTCTCCTAATTGTGGAGGAAGGGTTTTGTATGTGTTAAGGCCATGCTTTCCCCAAGCTGTGGGCATTTGGTCAGGTTTCCTGGTGATTTTCCACAAAAGGAAATCCCCTAACTCATTAAAAAAAAAAAAATAGATTAATTGACCGGTTCAGTAACAAGCTGCCCCAGGACCCAATAAACTTTACAAAGGGTACATTCCAATTACGACTGGGCTCAGCATGAACCTGATAAGTAAGCCAGCAGAATCATTCTCCAGCATTAAGAATTTTTTTTTCCATTTCCTCCATTAATTTAACTCTTTCTTGGCACTCATAGATTGACTAACTTCTTATGTTCCCTTTTCCTGTGAATGTTAACCCTGCTGATTGACTCCCAGCAATGTGATCTACCAGGCTCAATAAAGCCAGCCCCTGTCTCCAGTCACTTTCTCAGCCCTGCTGTGGCCTTGTAAGAAGGGTCAGCTACAGTGCTGCCTTCTTCCACGCTTTGCCTGGTGTTATAAAATGAGTCCAGCTCCCTGACCAGGCCAGGGCAGAGGGAAAGTTATTTTCTCACAGCAGAAACGTCTACTGCAGCAACTGGCAGCACCTGCTAGCACAGCACAGCTACAAGCCTGACTTCACTGTCACTGAGAGGGCTGGGAGGGGTACAGGGTCTTCTGGTACCAATCATAACTGCAGCAGCAGGAGAAGAAAAGGTAAGGCAGATCTCAAGTAAAGGAGATGAAAACATGGGTTACTGGCTACAAAAAATCTGTTATTTTATATTCTCATGCATTAGTCCATCATGGCATTAGACAACACAGACACGTAAGAAAGTTAAAACTTAAAGTTTTAATGTAAGAAAGGGCACCTAAATTAGAGTGCTCCCAGCCCTTTTGTGCCCAGCCCTGTTCTAAGGCACTGTCCAGAAAAGCCTGATCTCAGTAACACACACGTGTCAGATGAGAGGGAGCCTGCTTAGCCAAAAAGAAAAGCTCCTTGTTTTAGATCTTCGGAGGGCTCCCCGCCCAAGGCACCAAGCAGCGAGCAGATACAGAATCCCACCCCCACTGACTCCACCTCCTCTCTGCCTGTGAGGGGCACCCTGGAAGCTCAGACTGACCACATGGGTGTCCTCAGGTACCAAAGACATCCTTTGACCACTCTGGTGGCATCTGGACATGGTTCGGACAATCATTAGGCATCTCCTCCAGCCACAGGATCCAGGGATCAGGTGGAAGTGACCCCCAGCCTGATCCTGCTGCCACACAGCCCGAGCTGGGGGCAAGGCAGCCTTTATTCACAGAGGTTTCTTTAGGAAACATGCAATGATTAGCTTACTAGTCATGTAAAGCAAATTTACACACCTGCCTGGTAACTACTGCTACTTTTAACACATAAAAATGCACAGAAATTCATACAGAAGACATTTAAACTGTTTGGACCTGCATCTACTTCTGCTCAGATTTTGAATATCATTTTCATACATTTATTATGCCTAGCCTGCACTGTATTTCTTAGAGGAACAAGAATAACTGTAATTATTGTTGTCAATCAAAGTTTCTCTGAAGTCTTCAGCTTTACTGTTTCAATAACTCATTTTAACCGGTGGCAAATGTCTTCAACAAGCACTAGAGCCTAATTTGCAGTCTGGCTCCCTTGCCATTTTCTGAGTCATCTTGGTGGAATGCTGTGAGGCAAGAGATTAGTTTTAGGACTTTTTTTTCATCTTCCTTTTCTTTACATCTGAGGGCTGTTAAGAAGTTCGGTTTCAATAGTTCAGACACATCCAAGGCGTACTACAGGTACCGAAGGTGCAATGAAATACAAAGTTTATTCTACTTCAGTACAAAGAAAATACCTGATAAACTGTTCTAAAGTCAGCCTTAGTACACGCAGGTGCAGATATTATTGGTTTCACTGGAATTACAGTTGCTTACAATTGGTGCTGGATTTAGCCCCTTACAAGAAAACTCCTCAGCATCACATAGAGATCAACCGTGATTGCACACGTGTTGGTGTAAATCTGGAGTAATTCTACCAATGACACACAAACCTCGAGGCAAACATCAAAATAGCTAAGATGCCAAAAGTAAATGTGATACAATGCTGATGGATTTGTAAGCAACTGACAGTTTCCTCCTCAGATTCTTAATCAGGTGTCACTGAGAGGTGCTAATATAATTAGGGATGAGATATGGATTAATAGGAAGAAAATATCATAACCTCCCTCTTACAATAAAATGGTTCGTAGACTATACTTACCCACAAACTGCACCATTCTTCTGGTAGCATGACATTTGCTAAAGCTAAAGCCTGTTGATAATTCTCTGTAGTCCTATATAGCACTCAGCCATGGCTGCTCTTCAAAAGGCCATATTTATCCCCTGGGAAATATAGCTGTATTAATATGACATTTTGTCACAAATTAATCTTAAACAGGGGTAATATTTTTGACACTGAGTTGAAACTGGAACTAAAAGGCAGTTCAGGTGGTTAAAGTGGCAATATCCTGTAGCAGACTTATATTCCCTGAGACAATACTGTTATGGTGTAAGTACCAATGTACTGGGATGCACCAAGGGGGAGAACTGTGCAAGTCTTTCTTCATTTTAACAACATACAGGATCATTGGCCTTCTACTCTTTATTACAGCTGGCAGTAGAGTAATGCCCACTGATCCCAAGGAGCAGAGCCTGTGGTGCCAGGTGCAGTACAGAATAAGAAACCTTGTGCTCAGAAAAAGCCGCCAAGACAGATAATTAGCACCTCATCTCCCATCACAATGGGCTGCACTGTTAGAAGTAGACAGATAATTTTAAAAAGATTATATTTTTTTTAAAAAAACTGATTTCTCATTAAAGCGATTAAAAGTGGCCTGGTCTGGTTTTTAATTGAAGTCCCATGGCACAAGTCAGTTGTGACGAAAGGGATTCTCTGTGATGTGCTCTCTTTCCTGCTGTGGAAGTTCCCAGGCTTTGTACAGTTCCTCAATGCCAGGCTAATTAGCACAATGTAATCTTGCCACTTACACCCACTTCCCAACTAATTTGCACATAGCTCCCACTATTACTGAAATCAGGGTTAATTCATAATACAGATTTCCACAGGAGATGACCCTATTATACAAAGGATGCTATAAACCTCTTTTTATTCCATTCCTCCAAACTCCATGGTGCTCACGGTCACCGAAGAATGGTTGGTGGTTTGGTGTACCCAAAACTACCTTATGGGCACTACAGGGAACATCTCAGCTGTTCTTCACCAATTGCATGTCATTTGCCCTTAATGGGATCATTTTCATTAAGACTAATGTCTCCTCCCTGGCTGTTTAACTTAATTCCCTTCTCAACCCGAAGGCTGCAGCCACAGGCCATCCAGAAATATTTGTGTTACGTGACAGACTGAAATACCCACGCTTCCGATCCGTTTAATATCAGTCTTGGAGATGTGATGTGAAGCCTGCTGACCACTAGCAGTCATTAAAGATCCTATGACACTTTTTGCAAGAGCAGAGGGTATTATTAACTCCAGGATCCTGGCCATGCTCCAGTTTGGATAATTACATTCTACCACACTAAATTTCCCCCTGCAGTTTCAGATGGGGAACTTCTGTTCTTCACTTCCTCCTGTAACAACCAGAGCAAAGTGTCGCTGGCGCTGAAATGCCAACATGTCCCAGCCCTGAGCCAGGGAACAGGACTTGGCCCATGGGCTCACATTCTGCAAAATGCTCTGGGACTCCTTAGTAAGGAGGTGCACAATGCATGATCTAGAAAACCATAAAACCACAGCTCTGACCTCGGTGATTCTGCAGGTCGGTCAGGCTCTCACGTTGCTGGATTTTATTTCTGGCAGTGCAATCCACATGAAAGGCTTGGGTATCTACCAGTGTTGCACTCAAAGTCCTCAGGCTGGACCAAGAGGTTTTGCTAGTGTGTGTTTTATAAACTGATCAAGTAATTCTAACTAAGATCTAAAATTCAGGCCTTTCTATGCCTAAGAATCACTTCATTGTGCTCAGTATCCACGAGCTTTTGGGTAACAACTGGATCTTCTGGAAATAGATGGTAAATATGAGCAGCCATAATTTCTGTATCAGGGAACACCAGAAAAGACTGAACTAAGGGCAAGATTTCTTACTTGAACAGGAAATTATGTGTGTTTATCCAGCTGAGCTGCTTGCTCCTTCTAGGTACTATGAAACTACGAGGAAAATGCATCTGCAGTGAGGCAATGAGGGCCCATGGGGTACCTTTGCCATGACCTAGAGAGAGAGAAAGACCAGAAAGAGTCAATGTGAGGGAGAAAAAGACTTCCTGTAACTTTGTTGGGAGAGGCAACTTACAACATATTTAGTTTTAAAAGCTTGTTTGATTGATTTTCATATGAAAAACATTCCCAGGAAATCTAAGTCCGGGAATAAGAAATTATGATGGCTGAAGGGACCAAATCACTGAAATATTAAAGAAACCTTGAAAATACTGTTTCTGTGTTCATTTGAGAGCAAACAGACAGAATTCTCTTCTCTGAATTTCTCCAGTTTAGCATAAGAAAGATGATACGCTGTAGTTTCTATTGCTCCAGGCAACTGATGAGGAACATCTTTGATGTGCTTTGATTAATGCTGCCGTCTTTGATTCAGTGATATTTGGTTCCAGCTCCACTTTAAAAATAAAAAATCCTTACTACCAGAGGGAAAAATATTAAGGACATTTGCTTGGAAAACACTTTGGGCTTATGTTAAGAGTTCTTATTCAAGATCAGAGAGGTTTTTTTGCCTGTATTTTTCTCTCTCCTTTGAGCTGGTCACCTTGACTGCAAACCTGGACACCAGGTACCGCCTCCTGGGGCAGCACTTTCCATCTTTTAGGATGATAGAAAAATAGGTGTGAAAGGGACTTCTGGAGATCCTGCTGCTCCCCCTCCCTCCAAACCACCTGATTGTTTCTAGCAGACACCTATCTGTCTTTGTGATGGAGACTTCACACTCCCCTGGAACGATCTATTTTGGGATTTGACTATCCTACCCACTCACACCTTCAGACAAAGAGATGCTTTCAGGAAACATCAGGACTCCAGAGAAATACAGCCGTTTCTGTAGTAAACTGGGGAAGTTTGTATAAAAATACGGAGAGGAAATCACTTCAGTGATGTTTGATTAAAAAATGAAAATTGATCATGCATCCAGCCCAGGTGGAAAGGGATCCAGTTAGAATCAGAGCATCTGGAATCTGCCAAGTTTCCCTGGCTATTCCACAAGTTTTGAACTTTATCATTGTTAATGTTGCATCCAGCAGATTTGGATTAATCAGACAAGATCACAATACCCTTGGTCACAATATCTTGGTCTGACATCCAGTTAACTGTACAAGGAACAGAGCCAGAAGGAACAAGAACCAGAAGGAGCAAAAGAGGGACCACCTATCGTGTTTCATTCACTGGGCAGACATCCTCAGACTCTCAGTCCAAGAAAACTCCCACTTGTTTCTGAACGAGCTGTTCAAAAGCAGCGTTTTCCTGAATGGATCAGTACAGTTCAGTACTAAAGGCTATTCTAGAGCGAGCCAATGGCATTTTTATACTGCTCTGAGTTAATATTACTGTATACATGGATACAGAGAGTGGTTTAAGTTTAGTTTTGAAGGGTTTTTCTGGGTTTTTTTGTTTGGTTGGTTTTTGATTTTGTTTTGGGTTTTTTTGGGGGGTGTTTTTTGTGGGTTTGTTTTGTTTTGGGGTTTTTTGGGGGGTTTTGGTTTTTTTTTGGTTTGGTTTGGTTTTGTTTGGGGGTTTTTTGGGTTTGGTTTTTTTTTTTTTTTTTTTTTTTTTTTTTTAAGGAAATGTGAATTCCCGTATGCCCTACTTTGGTAGCTTAAAAATTGTAGGAGGTCAAAAAAAAAATAGGTCAGTGAAAATAACATTGCAACAAGAAATTAATTGCAAAGAACGTTTAATATGACAGGGGACTACATAAAATCCTATTATATTTCTTCACTATCCTACTCAGTAGTCTGTACTATTGCTATACTCAAAGGCCAGGGCAGTCTCCCAGGGTAAATTGCTACATTAGTTTGACATTTCTGGCTCCAATTAACCTTATATTTGAGCTATTTTCCGAGGGTTTTTTAAAAAAAATCTGTGATAAGGTTATGTTTTTCTATTAGAGTTTCAATTGCTTAATGGCCTGTTCCTGATGCCAATCCCTCTTTAAACACACCCTAGGTAAGTAAAATTAGGCCACAGTTTGACCATACATTGCTTTTGGCAGCAGGACCAGCCTAAGGTACACCAAGTTCGTCCTCCTTGCCCCTGTCCCCTGCACCCTCATCCAGGAACCAAACTGGCTTCCACAGCTTGCCAAAACCTCTGTCTTATCCAGGGATTGTGAAGGAATCAGAACATAGAGGATCTCTATTTCACAAGAGGGGTGCCAGATCCCACTCTCTTTTCCTCACACTTTAAGGTGCAACTGCACCACACTTGTGACACGGTACCTCCTTCCCATGAGGGAGCAACGCTGCCATATTCCCGTCATGATCCCTAGGGGATCATGCAGGAACATTCCAGGAGGAATTTCTTCATGGAAAGGGTTGTTAAGCACTGGAACAGACTGCCCAGGGCAGTGCTGGAGTCCCCATCCCTGGAGATGTCCAAGGAACCCCTGGACCTACCCTGCACTCAGTGCTCTGCCCTGGGTGACAAGGTGAGGATCGGCCACAGGTTGGACTCGTGGTCTCAGAGGTCTTTTCCAACCTCAGCGATTCTGTGAATGGTATAAATTGGATTCCAGAGGTCTTCCACATGCAAAGCAACTTTGACAAAGAAGAAACAAGATTTACCTCCCAATCTATATGTTATACCAAAACAACACGGAAACAAACAATGCAAACAATTGTCTCCCGAAGGAAAGAGCAGCACTGAAGTCTTGCTAACACCTTAGGCACAGGGGAGCAGCACGTTCACTCTGATGCTCCTTGTAGCTCTTACTGGCCCTTTGAACAGGTAATTCCAATTCACAAAACACTGCCAAGAACACGCAAAAATTTGTTGAGAACCAATGAACCCTGCCCACAGCTGCAGATCCAACCAGATCAGTATCTTCCAGGGTCAAGTCAAAGAGAACCAGAAGGAAATTCAAGAAAGCTTTTTCTGTGGCCTTTTGCCCAAATAATGCTCAGTGAAAGACATCAGTAGTGAAATCAGCTTCCTCCCATTCCACAGACACAAACATACATTCATTATTTGAGCTGCACCAGAAAGTAATGCTTGGAAGTAAGTCTTGGCCTGTAATTTGCTGGCAAGCAGCTCACTCCAAGTATGAAATTTTCAAAACATGAAATTCAAGCTCTGTGACCTACAGTCTGACAGACGAGTCAATTTTAATGTTTTAATCACGATCCTGCTATAAATGCTTACATTTATGAATGCAAATTCATTAGCTACAAGCACTGGCCAAAAAAAATATGTATTTTTTGAAACATTCCCAATGTCAAGTCTGCTTATTTTAATATTTCCGGAATAGAATTACTTGGGAAGTGAAAACATCTTAAATTTTATTTTTATTTTCATATTAATGTATTTCAAATGGAAAGAATAATAGCTAGATTTTGCAGCTCCATCCAGCTCCAGCATTAGGTGAGGGGTAATAATACTGCACAAAGCATCATAGAGACAACTACAGAAGTGGGAGAGCTGAGATATGGTTGGCAAGGAAACCACAACTGACAATAGCCTGGATTTTCACATGCAGAACCTCCAGCTCTGTGATGTTAATTATGTACAGCACGGCTCTGCTGCTGAACTCACCCCATTGCCTGCCACATGAGCCAAACTAAGCAAATACTTCATCACCTCACTGAATTTCTCTGATAGACCCAGTGGAAGTAAATGATAAAATATTCCTTTACTTCAGTGGATAAAGAGCAACACCTTGGGCCTTATTTTATTTATTTCAATCCATTCCTAGTATCATTTACCATCCAAACTCAACGGTACGGTAAAATCCACATGCTGTAATTCAGTACTCTACTTAAAAAACAAAAATATTTTGGACACACAGAGTGAGAAAATAATCATGGCTAAGATTTTCAAGACTGATACTTAAGTGAGGCAACTTAGTAAGTCAGGGTATAATCTTTAATAGCACAGCAGCTCTTGAAATCATGTAACGAAAATGAAGACACTTATTTAGGTGCCTGAAGAAAGTTCAAGTTAGTTTATTTACCATCAAAAAATCCAAGCACTAAAATGATGATTCTGAACTACAAAAATCAATACAGAAAACATGGTCAATATCTTGTTAAAACAGGGCATTTACAGAAATTAATAAACCAGATTAAAGCCACTATTGAAACATAAATCATGAGCATGACTTGCAGCCTATGTGGAGCTGTACAGAGATCAAACTTCAGGCAAATTTCAGCCCCAGTTGCTCAGAGCAATTGTCTGTTGCTCTCTCCCTTCCTCTCAGGACCTCAGAATCAAAGAATCACAGAATATTCTGAGTTGAAAGGACCCACAAGGATCAAGGAGATCAATTATTCCGTGAACAGCCCCTATGAGGATCAAACCCACAACCTTGGCGTTATCAGCTCCACACTCCAACTGAGAGTTCATCTCAATCCCAAAATTTGGGGAAACCCTTCCAGAATGTAACTACAGCACACATGGATGGTGCATTTTGAACCTCGAGGCCAGAGATACAGATCCTGCTGCCAAACCCACAGCCAGGGGAGGTCCTGCCCTCCATGCCAGCCTGTGTGCGCCGCAGTTATCCCACACAGAGCAAGGCGTTCCTGCCAAGGCACGAGGAGCTTGCAGGGCCGAGAAACCCAAAGCTTGACCCGGAATTCCCCTCGCCCCTCCCTGCTCATCGCTGCCCAAAATCGGCAGAGGTCACCATTATGTAATCTTCTAACAATTTGCATTGGAAATGCTGTGTGAGCACTGCTTTATCCACCGGGAGATTCCCGGCGTATCATTTATTTATTGTGTTGTCTAAAAATTACCTTTAGAAATAGAAATGCTAATTTGACCGGGAAAAGACTCCATCAATGCAGAGATTTGGGCTGGGGGATGATTTCTACATTCATTAATGCAAAATAAACTGCTCTGGTTTTCAGGAGCGAAGGATCAATGGCTGTCTTTTACATAATTAAAAACCTGAAATTTTCACATTATCTTCCCTGCACAACATTTCGAATTCAGGAAACACCTCTCTGAGTATTAATTGTGCAGAATAATATGGCTGACTGTCTGTATGATCTCTCCATCCTTTGATGTTTAAATTGATCCTGGTATTCTGGAGACAGCTTCTGCAGAACCGCTTTCCTTGTCTTTATTTTAGCTAGGTTCATTCAAAGGGCAAAATATCTAAGCATTCAGCTTTTGACCCTACTAGCAAATATTTAATGTATGAATTAAACTGGACAGGGCTTTGCCAGAAGCTCTCTTCATGTTTTATTTCTGAAGCTATTTTTACCAACATTTAATCGCTTACATGTAAGGAGATAAAGACATCTCTGACAAACTGTGTTTATTGAGCTAAATGCCATCAAGGAAAGCCCTTTTATTTTTTTATAATGGGTTCAGTGCACTTTGTATCTCTGGCTTTATTCTGAAACACACTGTTACCATCCTGGAGGATGATACAGTACCTAATATACTCCTAAATAAATGCACAAGTGGATGGACACAGGAGGCAGCTTGACAAAGAGACAGATGGATAAACTTGAAACCATCTTTAATAGGCTCCCAGAAAATAAAAGAGTGGTTACAATCTCCAGTTACTCTCCTGCCCTTTGTGTATATATTTACAAGGGACCATTCTGTAACAACCACCAGCAAGCAAACAACAGCCAGACACCTGATTAAAGGTCAAACCAGCAGTGACAAAGCACAAATTAAAAGGGAAGACCCTGATTTTCACACCCCCTCCCCTATCAACCAGGAGGCATTAAAGACCAGATTGCTGGGAGTCAGAAAAAAAAGAAGAAAAAAAAAAAGGTAGCAAAATATACAAATATTTTTGGATATTAATGATGGCCCTTGGATGACCAGTAAGAGGAGGAAGGTAGGAAGGAGGGGAGGGTTTTAAGAACAAATAGCCAAGAGGTGGAGAGGGCAACAGCAGAACTGGAGAATGACAAAACCAGGCCACTGCCAGGTGGAAAGAGCTTTGGGAGAGAACGTGACTGGGTAATTCGCAGGTGGAAGGGGAAGTTAAGGGTGAAAATCAATCCGTCAGGGGCAGCAGGAGGGTGTAACTACTGCAGTGGGCTCTCGCCTGACCAGCACAGGGGGTCCACGGGCTGCTGGCAGGAAATTCCAGCCAAACCTTTGCCTCAACTCTGCAGTGGCTGCAGCACAATTCCAGAGCAGCCCAAACTTCCACTGCACACCCACCATTGCTGCTTGTGCTGCACTGGCTCATCTTTGAGGGGAATCCGGACTTCATTTAGCCCCCAGAAGGTAAACCACAAACAAACAATCTGCTATGATAACCAGGTCTTCCTTTATCTAAACAGGGGAACAGACATTCCCAAACTAATTGCAGTTTAGAAACTGTTTTAATGGGAAGTAATGAAACATAATGGTCCCCTCACTTCCCAGCCATCTTTGACCCCAACTTGTTTCTGTTAAATTGTTTTTATCAGGACCTTTCATGGCAAAAGGAGCAACACAATACAAACAGCAAACATGAGCCAGACCAAAGGGGGTGTTTTTTCTCCAAATTGATGAGGGGGATTTATGCACCCTTCTGATTTCAAGAGCAAAACTATGTCTCTGTCTTTCTGAACCACCCATCCTTTGATGATCAAATCCATCCTCAAGGACGGGACAGAGCACTGCAGGACTGATTTTCTTGCCTCTATTTTTTGTAAGGTTCATTCAAAGGTCAAAAATCCACATACTCAGATTTTGACCCTAACTAATCTGCTGGGCAGTACCACAGACAGGCAAACTCTGTAGTAAGAAAACAGAACATCAAGAGCTGAGCCAAATTTCCCCGCCACACACCCCACAAAACACTGTTGACAAATTCCCATTTACTGTCAGGGAGAGAGCAGTGCTGCAGCAGGTGAAGCCCTCCACCACTGCCCAGCCACTGCCCTTTGGTGCCCCTGCAGAGGCCAATAATTGTGCTGATTTTTGTTACGGGGCAGTGATCTGTAATTTAAGTGGAGACATTCATCATGCAGAAGTCACAGTCGAACAAGCTGCTCAATGATGACCTGAGGGCACTCCCAGCCATGAAACCAGACTCAAACAGCAAGTGGGGATAGAAACATTCATGTTTAGGGATGGGTGTTTACATCCTGTCTCTCTCACTACTTCTATTGTTTAATAAATGGGTTCAGACCTCATATGATATCATTCAAGAGTCCATCAAGAGCTACATGAATTCAGCAATCAAAAGAAAAAGGAGACTCTGTTAAAGCCACACCAATAATCCACTCACATTCATCATAAACACAAAAAAAATTAAGTGTCCAAAATTCTGAAGACTAAATACACTGCTTTACTGCATATAGGTGCATTAATCAACTGTTCTCCTACTTCCTCAAAAGCCTGTTCCCAAATACTGTTATTTCAACAGCAACTGCAGAAGTATTTGTTGTCCCCAGGGAAAAAAAAATTGGGGGGAAAAAAAAAAAGG
>VZTX01002844.1:674795-688398 GCA_013400915.1 Pardalotus punctatus | reverse complement strand
AAGGGAGGGGCAGAGTGAAATCTTTTCTCCAAGATCCTCTAAATCCATTTTCAGGCAGGACTCAGCAAGAATGCTGAGATTTTTCAAGGTGAAGGGCTTGAAGTCAATAAAATTTGGAGAACATTTCATGGCCAGCACGCCATACATGGGACATTTGTGAGTAGATGATCAGGCATCTTTATGACTGTCTAGTTACCATGCCCATCTAATTACCCACTGGAAAAATTCTATCCATCATCTCCCGACTACCTTCCGTGAGAACAGTGCAACTGGCCGCTCCCTTTTCCCAGTCAGAGCAGAGTGCCAGGAACAGCAGCAGTAATGACATCCCCTTCTGTCCTCGCAGGAACTCAGCACAGAAATATAGCTGCTGGGATTCTTCTGTGCACTCTTGCCAGCCCTCTTGCCAGGATCTAGCTGTAAAACTGACTGGATCGAGAGATGGCTTCGTAAGGTGAAAAACAAACAAACCAACCCACAGCAAAAATCCCCATAGACCAGTTGTGGCAGCTAATTGAGAAAAAAGTCCCTTCCTCTCATACAGCTGCACGAAACTTGCAGCATCATGAAGGAAACAGCTTTAGCTAAAACATAAAATAGGACATCAGAACTCTTAGGATTTTGCTCCTGCCACTGATCCTTGATTCCCTTCACTCATCTGTGCCTTGGTATCCCTTGTCTAAATTAGGATGACAGTACTTTCCCATGCCTTGGTGGTTTTGTGAGGTTTAACCCTTATTAACATTTGCAAAGCAGATTGGGACCACTGAATGGAAGGCTGAATAGAATTTTCAAAGCTTTATTACTTGAGAGAAAAATACTGGGGGAAAAAATATCCCAGTTAGGAGCAGAAGACTCTGTTCCCCTTCTTGGTGTGGCAACATTCAGCTCTGCAGGACCAGTTTAACCCAGTTCTGTAAGGCCATTCCCTGACTCCAAACAATCCTGCTCTGCAGCCACCTCTTTTCATCCCCTTTACAAAAGGTGAGCAATATTTATTGGTTCAAGCAGGGCCAAGGGCTGACATTAAGCAAATTTCAAGGGTTATTTGAAGTTAATTGAGTTTAATCATGTAATGATTTTATAATTAGTCATAGTTCCCAGTCTTGTACTGAAAAAGTCACACTTAAGAATTATTTAAAGGAAAATTAAAGCCAATTTAGAGCAAGCAAGAGGAAGCTGCATCAGTGATTGGTGGGGCTGGGTGAGGGATCAGAAAGTGCTGGCTAAATGCACTTACTGCTTTAGTGCACTCAGCCTCTGCCTTTCAGGGCAGGGAGCTGTCCCAGCTGGGGATGCGCAGCAAGGACAAGGAGAGCAGCAAGTTCCCAGTGTTGGGCATCCATACCCGATGGTGTTTCTCACTGGCAAAGAGCTGGGCGGATCCTGCCCCAGGGGAAAAGAAACTTCAGTTTTTCCACCTCACTGCAGCCAGGTCCATCTAGGTAATTCAAAAGCAAAGACCAGGAAATTGTGTTTATACACCCTTAAGACAGGACATTCCAGAAACAAACTATACTCCTTAGGGGAAAGTAAGTCTTATCACCATGCACAGAAACATAATTATTATTAAAATTATCCTTCTCCTCACCCACTGATAATTCTTCTACAACCATCTTGCTTATTTTTACCAAATTACAGAACTGATGCGTTCCCAGCCACTTGGCAATGATGAGCCACAAGGAAGACTAGCTGGGACAATATTTTTCTTTCAAATACTCAAATTGTGTGGAAAATTCAGCCAAGGAGAAATAAACAGATGAACAAAAATTCAGAGCAAAAGTAAAGTAGAATACTCTCTAACTACAATATATTTAAAATAAAATTGTTTTTTCATTGCAGAAATAAGGTTTTCAAGTGATACCTTCCTAACTTTGTTTACAAAGTTTTATATCCAACCTGGCCTTGAACATTTCCAGGGATGAGACATCCAAATCCGCCTCCCAGGACCTTTTCCAAAAGCTAATGCCATAACTCCAGAAGGCAGTGTTTGAAATTATGAGCCTCACACAAAGGCTTCTTTTCATTTTAAACACAATCTTATCCACAGTATTCTTACCCTCTCCCTACAGCCATAAATAATACCAGTGTATTACTTAATGATATTACTTATTTATTATTTAAATGATTTATGTAGAGCCTATAACCTTAACAACTATAATGATAACGATTCAAAAACCAGAAGCAACATGAAAAGGAGATGTTTAAATAATTAAAAGCCTCCCTCCTTTCCCGAAACAGAGCTGAGGAGCAGTGTGGTTTTCTTTCTTTAGGCTTCTAGTTCTCCTGCACGTGGAGGAGCAGAGTGCCATTGGCTAAATGCTGGCTTAGCAAGGGAAAGCAATAAATCAGGATACCCAGTGCTGCCGTAGCTCCTGTGCAGCCCTTCCCATCCACGCAGCTCAGGAGGGAAAGTTCCACAGGACCCGTTTTACACAGGGTGAAGCCGAGGACAAAGAGGTGATGCAAATGCTCCACAATCACCCGGAAGTTCACGGGCAAAGCTGGGCGTAAATCTCTTTTTCCATCTGCTAGACCAGACCTCATCCACTAAGTCCCATTGTTTTCATGGTCCCTCTTCTAAATTTTTTTTTTCCTTTCATCATTCTCTGCCTTTACAGCTTTTACCATGTTTCTTCTCTCTCCTCCAGTGCCTCTGTTCTCAACCCCAAGCATTTCTCCTCCCCTGGTAGTCTTTCCCTCCAGGTTTACCCCCATCCTGGCATTCACTTTTTACCCATTTTTTTCCAAATGGGTTTTATCCCCTGCAAGTAGGCAAATACTTGGCAACTCACAGCCCAAGTGGGTAATTGAGCACAGTTGTAAGTGGATTATCATGGAAATGACTGATTATGCCCAACGCAGAAAGCTCAAGGCAGCAACAGGGTGCTTTGCAATTTAAACATTGTAAAGAGAGGGAAAGTATTTTCAGGTTTCATTTTAAAACTTTCTAAATGCAAAAATGGAAGCTGATTCCCCAATGGCAAGGCATAAATACACATTGTAAACTCAAATCACCAAATGTTTGCCTAGTTCTATTAAGGGGAACAGATGAATTATCAGAATCAGACTTAACAGAGCAGCTGGAGCAATAAAAAATAAAATGAAATTTTAAAATATATTCTGGACTACTCTTCAAACAAGCCAAAAAGACAGAAGTTCCTTGACATCAATCTTGGGGCGCAATGAAAACATTACCAAAGTAGACAACAAGCATCTCCAGGAGAAAAACCCAAATACTTACTGAGATCTCAAAGTTGACACCCATGTTGTGGGGGATTCACAAAAATAGCATTGAGAACTCATAGTCTTGACTGGAAATTCCTAAAGCCAAACCAAGCAGCTCTCCAACCTGGGGATCCTCTCTCTCAATCTGACACTAAGCTAACTCTTTAGCAAAGGGGTTTTGTTTTGTTGGGGTTTTTTTGGGTTTTTGCTTTGGTTTCTTTGCTGTTTTTGTTTTGTTGGTGTTTTTTATTTGTTTGTTTTTGTTCTTTTCTTTTTTTATTTAATTGGGAGGGGAGAACAATAAATGCTTATGGATGTTTTAAAGTCTTTTTTTTTAAAGAAAAAAAAAAGAGACCAATATCCAGCTCTGTCATGGACATTGCGTGACCTTGGCAAAGTCGTTCAGGTCTGCACATCCACATTAGGCAGCTAATCCACCTAGACAATGCAGAGAGACAGAGACAGGCACCAAAAGAGTGGGGATGCAGACCACCTAAATAATACATAAACATATTTTTTTTCTTCTACTCTTCATCTGCTCTATTGAGTATTGCTCGTTCAATGCTGCATTATCTTTATGGCATAGACTTTTCTCCCACCCCCAACAGGATCCTGATTTCATAAACCATCCTGAAAAATTGCATTAATACAAATAAAAGTAAGAATCTGAATTCCAAATTGTTATATTTATCTCATCAGAGCTGCTTACATTTAAAAGATGTAACTGTCAGAGTGAACAACTCACAAGCAATCTGCAAACGAAAAAGGAAAATAAATGTTTTGTTAAAAGTTATTTGAGGAATGATTCTAAAAACCACAATCAACACAAGAAAACCACAGTCTGCTCAGTGACCCATTGAGAACATACAGAGATATGAAGTTTGAATGAAAAAAATTCACAACTTAATCTGCCAAGCTACATTCTTTATTCTCAGAAATAGCAAATAAAGGAAAGCATTTGTGAATAAGGACTATTCATGACTGGAAGCAGGTACATTAGATATGGTGGACTGAGAAAGCAGACTCAGTCTGCTGGAGACAGACAGTCGCAACAATTTCCAGTGTCAAAGAAAAATCTGGCACCTTGTTAAATATTAATAAGCTGTCGGGGTCAAAATGTTTAGGTCCTCCCGACTCAATCACTTTCATTTCTACTTCTCAGAAGCCATTCAATTGGAAATACCCTTTCCTGTCTTGCCCCTCCTCATCCTGCCTTCTCACCAAGAGCCATGCAGAACCAGATGAAAACGGACAGCAAATGAGTTGGCAGCCAAATGAGGTTTTTGTCTGCCCTGCCTTTGCTGCTATGAATTCTGTTATTGTTAGTGAGGCATGGAAAACTTAAATACAAGAAAAAGAACAATGTGAAGAGTTGGTTTAGCAAACCTCTGCTGCATTTTCTGCAGGTTAGTGTTATTGATTACTGACACCTAAGGGTCTGACACATAATCGATAGACCCTGTGACCCACATATGTGACATGGCCTGTGGGGGCTTTAGAAACAAGAATGAACATGGCAGCTCCATCCAAAGCTTTTCATATAATATTTATTTATTTATTTGCTGGCAAAGCTGTTTCTACTCAAATTACTGTCATGGTGAAAACCGGTGTCACAGGGGTTTGCTCATATTTTTCTCCGGAACTTGAAGACTTGGAGCAAAAAACAACCCTGTCAGTGAAACAAAAATCTAACTCCACACCAGCAATCTTACGAGCTGAACTTCCCCTTCCCTCATTAATTTAGTTCCTCCAAGTGAGAACTATCCACCTGAAGGAGAAATAACGGCTTGAATAAGAGAAAGAGGCAGAAGGTGTCTCACCAGCTTACCTTTATCTTTCCGCAAGGTGCACAGAGCAGCGCAGAAAGCACCAGTTTGCCTTCAGAAAACTGGGCTGGAGGGGCTCTTTCCTGGTGCACAGTCCTCAAAGGTGGGCGGTGAGAAAAGCTTTTGTACTGCAGATTGCAGGTGAGGGTCTTCTCCAGGCATAACTCTTTGTTTCATTGTGTGTTCTCCCAGTACAAAATGGTCACTCAGGATCACGGCTGGGACTCAAGGAGCCAGATGTGCTCACTTCCTTGACTGCAGTGTTGGTTTTAGCTGGGATTTTACACTCCCAGAGCTTTCCTTCTTCTCACAGTTCACTTTGCTGTTTCTGAATGGGTGTTGTCTTCACTAAGCATTGTTCACTTTTAGTTTGAGGAGTCTCAGTGCTGAATTCCTATCCCTCTATTATTCAAATGAAAGCAACCATCTGAAATTCTCCATCTGAATTTTCAGATATCATGAAAGACTTTCCTCCAGTTTCTCCAGAGTATTCTATCAATTGCCTATTGCCTCTTAACTTTTCTATTTTGTTTGACTTTTTAGCCATTAAATTAATAATGCAATATTTTAAGACCAATCCATACACACAGACCACATGCAGGCTGCTTATGAAGGCACCTGAGATAAATGTAGGCATGAACACAATGAACAACTGAGAGCACTCTCTGTAGAGAGTTCAGAGATCCTGGCTGGAAGAAGGGAAACCAAGGAAAGTTAAACATGATCAGGTGGTGTGAATCAGGCTCTGGGTATGCACTTTCAGCCACAAAAACTCATACTGTCCCATAGCAGGGCTGACACTGAGACTGAAGACCAGCAGGGGCAAGTCCTAACCTAGCCTGATGTTACTGGAGTGCTCTGCTGCACAAGGGCAATTCCTCATTGCTTTGGAGATCTCAGTATCCAAAAAGAATAGCTGAGCCTTTTCCACCAGTGAGCAATGGCTACTTACAGCAAGCAACATAGCTTGCTTTCAAGCCAGGCCCCAGGACTCTCTTGGAGGGAATGCCTGAGGCCACAGAAGGGATCCTGCTGCTCTCTTCCCTGTAGACTTTTTGCCCTGCTTATGTTGCATTGACACTTTCTTGGCATATCTTGAAGGAAAACATATTTCTGACTCAAATCTATATGGACTTTCAATATTTCTTCCACATTGCAAAGAACCAAACTGCTGGAACCAGAGTTCCCACCAATAGCAAACAACCAGGACAGAAGAAAAGACCTCTTAACAATCCTTTCTCACATTAAATGCCCTACAATAGCATCTAGTCTTGAAATATCAGTCAGCAAAAGTCAATTGAGAGGCTGTTGACAAGTCCCTCCACAGTCCTGTTCTCCATGCCAGCTTCTGTGTCATGCTAGAAAAATTTCAGTTCTAATCAACTCTTTGTCAACATGAGCAAAGTTTTTATTAGGCCAGTGAAGCATGAATTTCATCATGCATGCAGGGTACCACACTCTGCTGTTAAGGGACAAATGCAGATTAAGACTGAGGCAGAAATTAAGAGAGAGTGGGGAACACACAACCCACACTTACCTGATGGCCTTAGAGCCACTTGCTATTTGAACTGCCCACTGCTGAGCTTGGCAATTCAACCCTTTCCACTCAAATAATTTCCTGCCCTCCCTTAATAAAAACACCAGTTCCTGATGCTGGGCAGCTTCACCTCAGTGTTGTGCTTCACATCAAATACAGCTGGCTGTATTTAAGGGAGGGTGACACAGAGAATTCCTGGTCTGTAAAGGGTTCTGAATCCTTCAGGATAGAACACACTACACATTTTAAATGCACACATGCACACACACATTATACAAGTCAACCACCGACATTTTTCTCTAGTTTTCGATCTCTTGCAAGACACTGTTATTTTATGGAGAGCTGAAAAATACCCCTAAGTTGCAGACAAATAATAATACCCATTCAGTTCCACACTAGAAACCCTATGAAGATTTTCTCTTTCCAAAAGACCCAGCAATACCCTGCAGGAGAGATGACCTGCTGCTATCATTTTGGAGGTGCAATCTCTTTTTTGTTGTTTTTTTTTTTCATCCTTCCTGCTGCAGAAAATTCTTCATCAGCTCCTGATAAACACTATTCCTGTTCTAGCCTGTTGTGCTGCATGGGGAAACGCAGTGCTGGGTGCAGGAACTTCCTGGTATCTATTTTACGCCTCCGGGAGTTTTCCAGCAGCCAGCAATAATATAAAAGATCACCACGGGCTGTGATATGACCAATTACAGCAGACAGCAGTTATTTATAGAAAAGTCAGCAGCACTGAAGCTTTAACACCAGCCAGCACAGCCCTCTGCTTCCCATCACTCTGTGTGAGCACCAGCATCCTGCAACACCCCGCGTGATGAGGAGTTTTAAGGCAATTACCTTGGTACCTCCCAGGACTGTGCAGACACATGGCATATGCCCACGGGACAGGGAGGGAGTAGCACTTTACACACACTGGATCCTGGAGCTGCCACAGTGGATTTCATTTTCATAAATCCCCGACCCCAGATGTCACCCACGATCTGGAGTCCTTGTCCGCCTGCTCAGCAGCACAGCACGTTAGGGCACGGCACGGCCTGTTTAAGACCCTGTAACACACACCTTCCTCAATCCTGGCTCCTCTCTTCCTCTCCAGGACCTGCTATAAGGTCTGGCCAAATATTACAGCTGAAAGGAAGACAAGATGTGAGCTACAAACCTCTCAGACCTTGCCCAATTATGATACAAGCTGAATGAATTGGTTCAGCTTACACTCCCTTGATACAAAGGCGAAAAAGTCACTGAAAAGGTGGGAAATTCACCAAAAAGGAAGAAGAATCACACCAAAAAAAAAAAAAAATTTTGAAAATTCACCCAAAACCTAGACAAACCACAGTAGCCAAGTGGGAGATGCTACTTCCAGGGCTCAGATACTGCCTCATTGAATCTCTGTCACATGACGGAAAATGCTGACAGTCTCTAACATGCAAATGCCCCTTCTCAGAACTGACAAGCAGGATCAGGACTGGTTGGGTCCTGCAGTTTGTAGCTCAGGCACTTGACACCAGTCACTAAAGAAATTCGGGTTCAAAATGGAATTTTGAGTTATTTCCCTTCTGGAATACTTCATACAGTCTGTAAGTGCAAATGTGCTCTCGGAAGCTGAGGGGAAAAGTTCACGGCCCCTTTCTGAGGTGAGCATTTCTCCCAGAGCTGCTGCAGACTGAAATGCAATATTGCCATCTACCGCCCTGCCGTGCAGCCAGCCCCTCTCTGGCTGACACAGCCAGCTGGAGATGAGATCAATGTTTCAGGACAAGGAATCTTTTAATCATAATGAAAATGTGATCTTGACTGATCCGAGGTCACATTACATTAATACAGTCTTCAAAGCTTTTTTAATAATACAATTAATGATTTCTGCCATACCATTAAGAGAATTAAAGACCAAAAAGCTTAAGGGGTATTGACCTATTCAGTTCCAGTTTTTAAAATAACCTCAAAGCAACACGGACTTTTTCCTTTCTTCACTCCCCCCTTTAAACTCTCACATACATAATTCTTGGATGCATTTTTCTATTTGTGTTCATGGATATCACAATTTTAGTAAAGATTTGGATAAGCCAATAGAGGGGATCTCCATTCTGATGAGTTAACCCCTTTTATCTTGTGAACCAACAGGTCAGGCTGGGACCGCTTGCACTGCAGTAAGAAAAAAAACAACAACATTAATTAGGAAGGTCAGAAAGTAGTTTGATGCAGAAAGAGACTTACTTACACAAAGGCACTGTAATTCCTCACCCCTTTTTCTCCAAGCCAACAATCTCATTTTCTTTTTTAACCTACTATCTTGCTAAAGCTCTCATCCGCGCCTTTGCAAATGACTTGGAAAGCTTTAAAGTAATTCAATAAAGCCCAAAATACATCCTGGCTTTTTTCTCCCAATGAGTTCACTCCTCAGCACCAGAAGCTACAGATTCAATGGGTATTTCTCAAGAAGTGGTTTTATTATTTGGCCACTAACAGTAGCCTGAGCATCCCTGGGTTCACACTGCTCCCTCGGCAGCAAAGCACGGTGTGGGATGCTGACTCCCAGGAATATCCACTGCCAGCACACAGTGGGGCCCAAACTACCCAGAGGCTGTGATCAAGAAGTCAGGACTGATGTGCCCTGGTATGACTACTGAACAAGCAAGGTCAGCATCAGAAAGCAGCAACACAGTGACTTTCACACTAGATGAGTTCCAGCATTTGGGAAAATACTTTAGCCAAACTGGCACCATATCATTTGTCCCTGTATCAACTGGGTTCTCTTCTGTGCTTCTTTACCTTCTTTTCAGCATTATACATAAAAGCTGTCAGTCCATGTTTATGTTTTAGGACAAGTGAATCCTGGGTAAATCATACTGAATTGACTGCTGACACTGGCAGGGATCTGTGAGTGAGAGCAGCCTGCTCTGAGGATCACTGTTACTCCTGAGCAGGATACAAGAGGGGAGAGGCAGAGCTGTGCCTGGGCAGCAGAAATTGCAGATGAAACCAAGGGGCTGTGAAATATCTGTAACAATAGTGAAGAACACAGCTCAGCCCATGCCACCACCATATGAGCTTAGTGTCCTGGGCAGGGGTTCAGCCACGGGATTTGGCAGAGAGGATTCTTTCTGATCAGAGTTACACCAATCCACTGCCACAAATACAGGGAATAATCCAGTATCAAAGCTGCCAGGCTTGTATTTCCCTGCATGTCCAGGTCCTGAGCAGTAGGATACCATCTGCCTCCTGGATTTCTAATACCAGTGGCCTTTTTCCTTGGCTAGGACAGGCAATATTGGTCGTCCTGACCCTGCTATGTTGAGAGGTGAACTATCCAAGCACGTGTTACCTCCCCTTCAGATCCCATTGCTGGAATCATCTCTCCCACTGTAATTACGCTGCATCAAAGAGACCGACTGGTCTGAGAATAAGTCACTGCAAGGCTGCAACCTGGCAAAAATACAGAGGCAAAAATCAAGCACTTCTATTGCTAGGAACTGATGTCAGCTCTGTCTTTGGTAGAAACCTGCCTTCCCCTTCCTCTGCAGGCCCACAGCACCACTCTGTGAGCTTAGGCCTGTAAGTCAAAAGCCAGGCAAGGACAGAGCACAGCATGGAATATCCATCTGTGGAAGCAAAGGCTCTCTGAAGCTCTCAGTCTCAGTTACCTCAATAACTAGAAAGACATAAGGTCCCTCCCTCCCATCCCCAGCATGGCAGAGCAACGTGCTTTGCAATCTATTTGACAACTCAAGAGGATATTACCTATCGAAGTGCTTGTGTCTTTGATGCCTTAACTGTTCAGGCAGGACATGCTAAATATCATCTTGCAGAAACTTCTGATGTCTACAGGGAGCAAGACCCCTTCTTGACCTTTTCTCTTGCTATTTTGCTGGTTTTGTTCTGTGCTTCTCAGAGCTGCTCCTCCATCCCAGATGCACAAAAGGGGTCAAACTAGCAGAGGTGGCTTGTGCCAAAGGCTTTGGCTTCTACCAAGAGACACTTTAAAAGGAAGATATTTGCGCTTGTGACATAGAGCAAAGAGGGACAATGCATCTTTCACTCCAATTGATTTACCCATCAACCTTCTACGCAAACAAGGATAAAAGCAGCATTTCAGTCTGTATTACAGCAGATGGGCTCTGCATGCAGCACAAGAGAAATAGCTTTAAAAAAGATTGAACCAGCCCCAAGATCTGGAGAGGGCGGGGGAATCAGAAGGCTCTTTTATATCATGAGGCTTGAAGACAGCATTTACCAAAATGCATCTTGGTTAAGATACTTATCAAAGGCTTAGATGAGAGGGGACATGCCAAGCAAGGAGAAACTCAGAAAATTAGTCAGTTCAACTAATCCTTTTAGGAAGGGTTTTTCTCTTCTCCTTCCCCACTCCTTGCAGAAAGCTGGGACAGGATTACTGGTTCCAGGTAGGAGGATTGAAGGTATGCTGCACATCTGTATCTTTTAAAAGCAGCATGAAATTAAAGCCATTAAGCCAAGGCCACTGTGCTGACCAGAGGGCACACACAGCTCTGAAGTGTTTCCCCTCTCATGGTCACTGACCTTTAACATACCATAGTCCAGAGAGGCTGAGCTATTAATTTACAAATCCAATGCTGGTGAATGAATACCGACATCCCCAAAAGCCTCATCATGGTGACTGCAACCTCTGATCTCCTCTCCCTGAGAATGCAAAAAAAAAAAAGTTCAACTTCATCTAAGTGTCAGGTGCCTGGGAGAAAAGACTTCTTCCAGATGGAGCTTATTGATCTTCCAAAAGTGGAGCCTTCAGTTTAAATTAAAACCAAAAAGACCTCTTAAAAAAACACCACAAAAAAAAACCAAAAAAAACCAACAACAACCTTCAAAACAGAAAAAGGGAATAAAGTCTAATACAAATAAGGGAGATTAAACTGAGACTTCACCATCAAGCTGGATGGCAAGAGGAAACAAATTGCAAAGCAGGCTAATTAGAAACTCCTAATTTTGTTTCCCACATACTTAAATTTTATTGCATGCTCATCTGTAACAAGAAATAAATAAAGGAAGGCCCAATGAACTACAGCTGGATGCATTCTTTGTTTATGCAGTTGAGCAATAAATTTGACAAAGCAGAAACTCAATTTGGACACGTTAATTTCCCCTTTTTCTACAACATCCTAAATATGCAAATATTAAGAAGTATCTCAGTAGATGAAGTTTATGTTGTTCCCTCCCTACTTCATCCATATGAAAGCACACTAAAATACAGACTTGAACATCCCTGATTCTTTTGTACTTTGGCACCTACTTGTTAGGGAGACTTTTGGAAGGCTCACTTCTCAGAATCAAGTCATACAAGTCACAAGTGGTTACTGAGTCTTAATTTCTACTCCCAAGCATCTAAAAATTTTGCACAACAGAGCCAGAATCATCTGCTGGGAAACAATGAGGCACAACATGGAAAGTCACACCCAGGATTCCTGGTGAGACAAGAGCACAAAGCGACAAAATCTGGGTATAATTTGCATTTTGTACTACTCTGACCTCACCTTGACTTCACAAATATTTGAAAAAAAATCATGCCAGGGCCCACTGGAGACAAACTCCAGATAAATGAGCCTGGAAAGACAAACACAAGACAAGCTTTACCACACCCTCATCCTCCTTCCCGAGGAAGTCAAGCCAAGCTGCGACGCATTTAAACCCCGGGCAGGGTCTCCAGCCCCAGGAGATGACGGCGGAGTTCCGCTGTGTAATGGTGCCATCTCGTGGTATTGAGACAGGTGACGCTGCAAACGCTGCGTTTTCAGTGCACACATCACACACCACACATCAAAACAGACCGGTTGAGTTTTACAGGGCATGGCCATCCACGAGCACAAGAGAATGCTGTGATGATTTACAAGCACAGGTCGCAGCAGTCCCCCATCGCTCAGCGTCACTGGGGCCAGAGCGGGGGCTCTGATGATGTTCTGGCTCCTAAGAGGAATTTGAAAAATTGAGAATCTATCTGAAAGGACAAGAAGAATGAAGCAAAGTCAAGAAAAGCTGCCTCGCAGAGGCAGATCCAAAAACCAGCGCTGTTCACTGATGACATGACAGACCACAAGGTCTCCATCCGCACATTGAAATCATCGTGGTAGTGCCAGAGCCACAGCTCAGTGTTAAACAGAAAAGCAAAATCCATCACAGGAGACTGAAACAAAATTAATTCAGACTGAAGAAACTGGATGCACTTGTAAAGACAAAACTTTAGAACAACTTGCCAACAAACATGGCAGATTTCCCACTGCCCAACATCTGAAAATCAAAACTGCCAAATCAAAACAATCCTCCTAAAAAATGGGTTGTTTCAACCAAAACCAATGATTTTTTGACACAGCAACCATGCATGAAATTGTCTGGCTTACATTATGTGAAACATCATGACAGATTAACGTAATGAAATTTCTAGCCTTAAAATCCATATGTTTACTTGTCGTGAGAGCAAATCAAATCCTTTTTTCAGCTGGCAAACACCCACCAGATCACTGCTAACACTAATCTTGATGTCTAGCATCTTACTTGCAGGCCAGACTTGAGTGCCTCTGCTTGTAAGAACCATAGATACAAACTCCCCCTCAGCAGATCTGCCACCCCTCTCACACACCCACCCTCACCTCCTCGTCTCCTAAACAGAAACAGCGCTGTCCCATCACTACCAAAGCATAGATTCAGAAAGAGATTAAATCCGAGCTTTTGAAAAGTTCCCTCCAAAAACTGGAATGCTCTTTCACGCCTTTGCCAACTTTTTCAGCACTCTTAAACCATCCTACCTTTCAGTAAATGCAGATTTCTTTTAAATAAAAGAACTTCCACTGAGAGAATAAAAATATTTGTTCTGTTGGGTGCGTTTTTTCTACTCTGTTCTATTAAGACAGTGAAAATATTGCATCTGTTTCTGCTTCAGACCCTCTTAGGATTCTTGTGATCTCATTAAGTAGTGCTTCAGACTGCCAGGAACACATTGCAGGTCCAAGCTTCTGCATTAATCAGATACCCTAAAGCACTAATA
>VZTX01002844.1:640245-674783 GCA_013400915.1 Pardalotus punctatus | reverse complement strand
AAAAAAAGAAAGAAAGAAAAAAAAAATCAATATTCAGACTAATTGTTCTGTAAGTCAGCATTTCTGAAATAACATGGAGCAAGCCTCTGTCCTCCTGGAACCTGCAGCCCTGGAGTTAAGTAGGACCTCAGAATTCCTGGCCCTAATTGTCACAAATTTTGATGAGAAGGATGATCTCTTTGATCAGAGAGCACCAAGCACCTGCCACCACAACCTCAGCAAATGCACCTTTGCTCATCTCTGTACGATGTCCAGTTGTCATCATGAGACTTTTTGGTACTTAGAACACAAAGAGATACTTAGAAAACAAAACCCTGAACAAAATCAAGGAAGGAGATCCATACACACAGGAAAGAAGTGACTTTTCTGTGAGAGCAGCCAGTAAAGTGGTTGTAAATGCAGCTCTGGATCACTGGCTAATAGGTGAAAAGGAAATTCAGTTTGGGGATTTAAAAAAATAGATGGTTTTATTCTCTAACTGAAAGTGTCTCCAGATACAGAATGAATTTAATTTGTCATCTGCCCATCCCACACAGTACCTTATACCTCCCCTTTATTCTAACATAAATTCATAGAGAATTTCCTCAGGCCTTCTTGGACAAAATTTTGTTGAAAGACCTAATTCAAATTAAAATTCTCGAAGTTCCTCGCTTGCTGGAAAAACCCATTTACCTTACTCTGCCACTACAATGTAATGTGCAAACTGGACATGAGGCCAGTTTGCCAGGCTACTGCAACTCCAAAATCAGCTTTCATGAACACAGATACAGTCATTTTCTATCATATTTCAAATCAACTGGCATTGCAACTCTTCACAAATATTTTTTTAAAAGAAAAAGGTATGTATTTAACCATACATTTAACAATACAGGCTGCTGCACAGGAGGACATGGAGTTTCTAGAATTCTTCACAGCACACTCTTGGTGACTTTTCAACAACCTTAAGATCAACTGACTATAAAGTTAGTCCTAAAGGCACTTTCTTTGCGACAAGAGAACCATAGCAACATGATTAAGGCTGGCACACGATCCAGTGTTTTAATTCTCTTGGCAAAAACTTGTAAGTTCCAATTATAGCATTTCTTTTATTTTTTTTTTTAAAGAGCTGCTTAGGAAGGTCTGATTTCACTGTGTCTCAGGCATATGGTTTACAGAGCAGCTCAACAGGGATGGAGTTACTTGGATACATGAATAAATGCTACATTAAATCACAACCTTAAACAAAAACAGGGTGATGGTGCTATGTGTGAGCAATTATGCTGTACAGGGAGAAAAATATACATCCCTACAGTGCACCTAAATGCCTGCCTACAGAACTGTCTCCCTGGAAATGCTGGATTAGTTTCTGGAAAGAAACAACTACCTCTCCTTGTTCCAAGGCAGCCACTTAAGAATTATAGGCTGCTGGATCTGTTCAGGATTATCAAGAGCCTCCTGCTGTTCACCTCTTTGCAAAGCCTTTTCTCTGCCACTGGACTAAAGATCTGATCCCTTTGAGTTTCACCTGTAATTCATTAACATAACATTCAGGCTTTTGAAATTCCCCACCAAAAAAAAAAAAAAACAAACCCTAAAATATTCTAACACAGAACCAGCTTGTGTTAAAAGAGCAAGATTTCTTTACCAAGCCACAACATGAGTAATCTAGTGAAATATGTTGTATTTCCAAGTTAATTAAATGCAAAACATTACAGGAAAAAACCATGCAATATGGAATCCACATGAAGTCCTACACCCTGAGCTTGCACACAGAATTATCACAGTGCCTGAACTGAAAAGCAGTTTAATGCCTGTAGCTTGTTCAGTCTTCTTCCCTGCACCAAACTTTTTCTGCATGAATGGCCTTTGTGTGCCATCCTGTCCACCACAGGGTTTAAGGCAGATTTTTCTGCTATAAAAGCTCAAATGAAAGCAATTCAAGATCAATTGTTCACTCAGAGGAAGGTTACAACTGTCATTCTGATACCAACGTGTGTTGTGGTGTCTCTCTTCCATAATGCAGGATGTGGTTTCCATAGAAATATCTTCTTACATCAGTACCTACAAGCCCTCCAATTATCCCCCTTTGGACACCTCATGCAATCCAATAAAATCTTTTCAGAGCAGGGAAATAACTAGGCTCAGCTACTACTTAATTACTTGATGAGAAGAAAAAGAAAAGGACATTTAGTAAACAAAAGCTTTATTTAAAACAAAACATAAAATGGAGAACATGCTGCAAAAAAAATTCATCTTACCTGAAGAAATTTCTCTGGTGTTACAAAAGAACAGTCAATTACATTTTTTAAGACCATATTGGAATTTTGTTGATTTCTGAAATAGCAGAAATCATGGTGCAGTTTTAAATTGTTTGGTGGCCTTGTCTCCAACTAAGTCCTCAGAACCTGCTCTTTTCCCAAGTCCTTTATGTTGCCGAGCACTGCCTGCACCTTGTTCCAAATCCTCCTCTCCAGGACCTTGTGAGTTTAGAGTCCCTGCTGCTGTTGTGTCATCTTTTTTCTCTGTGGCATCTCCTGCCACTTTCCCAACACCAGGAAAGCATTCAACACCCTGAAATTAGAGCCAAGACATAAGGAACAGCAAATTATACACAAACAAGATAAACAGTGACTTGATCCTGATATAAAATACCTCTGTCGACCACGGCCGGCATAAACATGCAAGGCAAGACACTCAGCTGCATTGTTTGTATAGAACAGCTTCATTCCTGTCAGCAGAAAGAAAACTGGGAGCACAGGGAGCCTTGATCTGGCTGGGTGGGCTCCGAAGCCATGGCCACAGCACACAACAAGAGCGTGCACCACAGGGGCCGGAGCCGTCACAGCTCCCCCGGGACACTGAGGCCTGAAGGAAACAAACTGATTTAATGGTGTGGCAACCAAAATGTGCTGGGGAAACAACCCCTGCAGCTCTTTGTTTTGCTTCCACTCCTCTCTCCTTTTTCTTTATTACTTGGAAAAGCTTCATGACTGTGATTTGTTTTCTCTGACACACGGCTTAGGCTTAGGCTTCATTCAAACCTCACCGCCTGTTTTAGGCCTCGGTCCTTCAAAAAGCTAAGAATCAGCAGCTCAGCAGTGGGATAAAATAATGAGGACCATAAAGAGATGGCTTATTCATTCCAAAGGTGCCACACTCAAGGCCCTGCACAGAAAAGACCACAGCAGAGTTCAAAAAGCCATTCCATATGCAGCCCTTGGAATTCACTGTACACCTGCTTGGTTACCGTTTCCTTATCTCAATAAGGATGAAACAAAAGCATTTAGTGAAAACTATTCTGCATTCTTTAGCCTCTCAAACTACTACAGCTATATAAATTAGCTATAAATGTAATTTATATGTGTATATGTGTATATATAAAATACAGCTATGACTACCTACACAGATACATGAGTCAGTAGTAAAACACACTTGTGGAAATCTCTCATATTTAACCCCCTCTACTTCACTCAAAAGGGAAAAGACCACCAATGAAAAACAAAATCATAAAATGGCATATTAGACACTGTACCTTATTCATCTGGTCCACATCTGATTGTCTGGGTTTACTGGTTGGAGTCTTCTCCATACAAGAACCCACTTCAGCCTCTGGAGAAATGGGGTGAATATTTTGCCCCAGAAAGAGGTGGAAAAGGACAAAAGGTTATCAGACTTCCATGGCTATTTCCATTTTAAAAAAAAAAAAAAAAAAAAAACAAAACAGAAAAAGCCACATGACTTCAATCCCTCTTGCCTTGTTTTTGTTAATTAACCAAACCAAGGTGCCCCACAACACTACCATAAAACACTAAGGTGAACAGCTAGACTAGAAACAAAACGCCTCTGGGTCTTGAAAGCTCTGCTAAATGGATAATCTGTTCACCTCTGACACCTGGAAAACCCATATACCTTTCCACTTTTCAGAAAACACAGGTACTCTGACCAATTCAGATAAAGGATTATAAAAAAATCATTTGAAATTTATTTTAGTTCTCAGCCTGCTTGGTTTTGCATTAGCTTCACATTTACATGCTTTATGTACAGTACTAAACTACTTCAAAACAGCTCAGTTCACTGCCTGGTAGATTTAGCAACAACAACCAAACCATGTGAAATGATTTCTGTTCCACCAATCAGCCCCAGAAGAGAAATGTCACCATGTTCCTGTTACTGAGACTATTTGCTGAAACGAAATCTCTGCATTTTTCAAACAATTAGAATTAATTTAGAATGAACGACTGCAGTTATGTGCGACATGCTAAAAAGCTTTATTTTTATAGACATATGTGCATGTGCAGACAGAAGTACGTGTGGGTATATATGCCTATGTGTCTGTGCACATCTGAACTGAAGTATCAGCTGCAGCAAACAGAGTGCTGCAGTTTACATAAACTGCCACTAGATGCAGCCACACAACCTTGCAAAATTGAAAATTGTGACCTCAGAATTACAGAAACCTGTTTTGGAATATCTGTGACTGTAGAATTCTTACAAGAAAATTAATGCTATTCAATCCTGAGTACTGGTGCGGGGAAAAAAATACATAATATGAACAAAATATTCATTTTTCTTCTCAGTAATTTTGTTCCAAAACACAGCATTGCAAATGTCAACAGGAATCTAAGAAATCAGAGCAGAATAAGACTTGTCTATTTTCACAGTTGTTGCCATAGATCCTGATTGGAGCTGACAATACTGAATTACATTGTGTTTTGCTTTCCGCATAACAGAGAAAGTAGGAATGAAGCCCTTGTTCCCAAGAGACCCCCTAAAGACAGAATCATGGAATCATAGAACACTTTGGAGAAGGGACCTTTAAAAGTCATCTAATCCAACCCCCAACAAAGAGCAGGGACATCTCCAACAAGACCAGGTTGCTCCAATCCCCATTCAACCTGGTCTTGAACACTTCCAGGGATGGGGCTGCCACAGCTTCTCTGGGCAACCTGTGCCAGGGCCTCAACATCCTTACAGTAAAAAATCTCTTCCTCATATCTAGCCTAAATCTATCCTCTTTTAGTTTAAAATCATTATCCCTTGTCCTATTGCAAAAGGTCCAGCTAAAAACTCTACCCCCTTCTTTCTTACAGTCCCCCTTTAGCTACTGGAAAGCTGCAGTCAAGGCAGTTCCCCAGCCTCACATGTATTTTTTACTAACAGCAACTCTGGTGGAATGATATTTCCCCCATTCTTTGGGTCATTCATCTGTTTGCTTGTTCTTCTAGAAGATGGCAAAAAGAAGAAAGAAAAAAGAAAGCATCCTCTCCCCCAGGATCTGCTGGGTTTTGATCTGATCATAGTTCTGTTCAGTTGCCATTAATAAACTTCACTTAGCAAGATTAAAGGAAACAACAACACCAGGTTTTGCTGGTTTAAAGCATGAGCAACACAGATATAATGGCTTCAGAGGAACCCAGCCTAGGGCTAAAGTCTGACTTAACTCTCCTGTGGGTGCTGCAGACGAGATGAAAAGCGGTGTCTCAACGGAAGGTTCCCGAGCCAAAACAGAGCAGGATGGATGTGGGAAGGCATGGGAGCAATTTGCTCCAGAGCACTCCTTGCTGCACTTCCAGAAAGGGACAATGTGTGCCCTTCTTTTGGAACCTGGTGCTTATCACAGCTTGTGTGCATGCAGCAGAGGGGCCTGTCTGGGTCCTCCAACCAGCTGAACAGATTACATCAGCAAGATCCCCATATGAACTGTCAAAAGGTTTCCCTACTCTGTCGCTATCTTTTGTGAAGTAGGCAGAAAATGCTCCCAGCAAAAAAGATTTACCCCGTAGGAGAGTACTTGGAATCTTCCAAAACCCATAATGAAAACCTTTGTGTTTCCATCCAAGAATGGTACTGGCAGCAACTGAAGGTAATTAAACACACTGCCCATTGGCCATACAAATTTCTTCTTTGTAACAATTTCAGAGAAACAAACCCCTGTCTATAACCCAGACAATGTGTTGTGCAACAGGAATTTTTTGGGCTAACTTCTACCCTGCTCTAAGTGTACTGCAACAGGAGTTACAGCCACTCTATGCCAAGGCCGTGCTTTGTTCAGGATGTCTCAGATGCTCTGCGGTTCCATTCCATTACCTCATAATTTCTAAGAATTGTCCTGTTTACTGTGAAAAGCTGAGGGAACTGGACTGCACACTCAGGAGTTTCTTATGTGCAAACAAGAGACACCACCTCTCCACGATCAGTACCTAACCCTTGATTACATTTCTTATCTTTAGAGAACTGTAACACAGACAAGTTGACACTGTTTGTTTAACTCACTTCCTGAAGGGGATGTCTCCATCTGAATTTTTAACCAGATATTTACTCGCTGGCTCCAATCTCCTGGGGCTTCCACCTCCCACAGTCGGTTCTGCTCCTCGGGATAAGCCTGCAGGAATTTCTGGCAAACTAAATAGGAGAAACCAAGGGGTAAAAGTATGAATGAGTGAAAAGTACAGTGGAAGAGGGAGTGTGTTATATCCCAGAAATTCTCTCAGACCTACTTTTGGAAATCTTTCTTCTTTCTCATCTTCCTCCTTATTGTTTTAGCTGGTGCTTTTAGCAAAAGTCTCTGTGGAATGGCTTAAACAGTCAGGAGTGAATCCCATCCATCTGCTTCAGCCTAGATTATTTCCTTGTGAGTGCAGAAATAAAGGACTTGAAATGACCTACTGAGCACCTTCTCCTGGCACTGCATCACATAACAATGTCCAGACACTCAGCAGCTTTCAGACTAACAGTAGTGTGGGGTTTTTTTCCCCTCACTACCCTGAAAGGAAAGGTGTTCCTCAATCTTCCAGCTTTAACCATTCAAAATGCTACTTTAATTTCTGTTTATAAAGAAAAGTTCTGCTTCAGTTTGGTTTTGGGCCAAAACCACCCTCCTTTTCACTACTGCTACTCTGTGCCCCATTGCTAGGTTCATTTACTTCTTTGGATGTGGAAAAAAAGAAATGGGGAGAACCGACAGAAAAATTACAGGATAGCTGTGACAGATGTACAGTCACCTTTTAGAAATCATATTCCCACAGATTCCTATCACTGTCAGTACACACTGACCATCCACATAATTCGGATAAACAATCAAATTTAGGTTTGCTTATGTTATCAAACTGAAATATGTCCTATTTAGTGGTATCCTCAGGACGTGTGCAGTGTCAAGAGGAGGCACATGTTGTAGAACAGTTCAAAACATTTAAAGGGGATTTTTAAACTTCCCTTAACCACCATCATACCAGTTGCATCAACTGCACTAAGATAGCAATCTGTAAACAACAAAATTACTGTCATACTCTGTCCACTGTAGTTCATCACACAGAATGGGTAATTTATCTTCAACATTCCATTGAGTTCAACAATGGGAGGTCAAAATAAAAACCGTAATTCTGGTATGTAAATGTTTGCCTTACAGTAATGAGCAGATCATGGACATTAATTTTATCCAAGGATATCCAGACTAAATTAATTATTCCAATAAAAGCTACTGAAAGTAACATATATACCAAAATCCAGGTATCTGCTAAACAGCTTTTTACTTCCTTTTAGGCCTCTACAGCAGCTTCAATGCCATGTCCATGCTAAATAAACTGTCCACAGCTTCAGAGATTTCAGTACAGAGTTTTAGAGTAAAAGGTTGCATTCATTTGTCAAAGTATGAAAATGTGGTTTCAATGAAATTAAAAACAGACAGTGACTTCAATATGCTCAAAATTTAACTTACAGTATTGGTATTTTTATAAAAGAAAACCTAATTAGAACATGATGCAAGTCAAATTTATTCATTATTAGCTCTAAACTTAATTGAGACAAAAACACAGTCTTCCAATACATTGCAAGTGTTAACACGTAAGAAATGCAGCTTTCTCATCCAGAGTGTCTAAAGTCCTGAGGTCTGACAAAGGAAAAATGGATATTATTGGGAGAAGAGAAAGAATGCTGTCAATACTATTCCCTCCTGAATTTAGAAGTAGCAGTACCTGCTGTGGTACCTCGGTATACACTGGGGTGCCTTTGCATACACTCAATGGCACATAATAACCAAGAGAAAGAAAAGATGTAGCCAAAATTTTGTTGACACTTATTAGGAAATAACTGGAAAGCTGTAAGTCAATCAAAACATGTCCCCAGAAATGATGGTGAAGACTGTACCACACAGACAGCAACTTCAGAAAAAAATACTCTTCTAAAGAAGACAGTTTTATAAATAATGCGAGCACAGATATTTTCTGTGAACTTTACTAGCAAAACCATAACTTCGACCTGAAGACAGAGAAGATATGTGACTACTTTGTGATCTTTTAAAAGTGACAAATGTTCAAAGACAGTTGATACAAAACAAGTACTGATGTAACTGGGTGACTGAGTAGAGCCTGAGTATTTGGCTTATTAAATATAATTTCTTAAAAATGCAAGATCTACCAGAGCATTATGTGCATAGTGTGGGCTTGACAAGATCTTATGATTCTTTTCCCTGTGGTGTCAAATAAAATGTGCAAGTCCCTGTCTAGGGCAATGACATTAGTTCTAAGAGAGAACAGCTCTAGGAACACAAAATGTCAAACAGGCACTATGAGTTTTGTGCTTCTCATTGTCTTACATAAATATTGGCCCACCTTTCCCCAGGAAATTCCAGATGTCTCTGGAAAAGTAACCAGTTGCACACTAACAAGGGTTCGGTTCAGACAAGGGCACTGAACTCTTACGCAGTTGAGACAATCTTACCAAGACCATATTGAAAATCATACATTATACATGACCCTCACCTAACGTGTCCACATCAAATGATTTACCTTGATACATGGCAGCAGAAATAGGGCAGCTGATCCCCAAGGCATCCTCAGCCAGGAAAGACTGACAGAAATCATGCAACATTATCATCCCTAGGCCACCTCTTCTGTACTTTCTCCGGACAAATATAGTATCCAAAACCGGCAGCAGGTAACACTGACTGGTTGCACCATCACAGAGGCTCCCTGAAAACAGACAGGGAAAAATATATCAGTTAGCAAACAAAACTGGTATTGCTGCACTAACTGCTGTGTGATTTCAGCTGCACACACTGCCCTGGCACCTTTTCACAGGCTGTGAGGATGATCACACATGAAGTGTATTTGCATAGACAGCAAAACACTTCTCAGGAGGATGATTCGTGCCGTGAAATGGAGAGGACCTGCCTAACATGCAACTGACAGGTCTTACCAGAGCATTTTCCAGACTCTGATTCTTCATGATTACACCATCTTGGGACACAGGCAATGTATATAGGAAAGCTCACTGAAAAGACATAACTAGTCTATAACCAAAGAAATACAAATATTCTGAACGTAATGTCAGTATATTCCTTTAAATAAGCAACTGAGTGGTGCATTTTAAGAAAGCACTGTAAGAGCTCCTTTGTAAGTTACTCAATTTCTGCTGAGTGACAATTTATCACACATGTAGGTGCATTTGGTCCATCACTTGAACTATCGCTATCAGTGTTAAACCAAGGGTTTCACTCAAGGACAGTCCTTGCTAACAAACACATTAAATCAGTTAACTGAAATCATGGGGTCATGACATAATGCTCTACATGTGGACAAATACAGACTTCAAGCATAAGCCTCAAAACTATTAAAACTAGTTCTCAGTGAAAATTGTCCCCAAAAAACCCCAAAACACAGAACCAAGGGATTTATTTTGCAATCGCAAATAGTAAACTCAAACTGGAGTCAAGAGAGAACTGATTAAGAACAGATATTCAGCATCCAAAATTTTGATGTTCACCCTAACCAACCTAGGGTCCTATTGCCACACTTCCATTCAGCGCAGAATACCTTAAAACCAGAGCTTCAAAATACGGCATAAGCACTCAATCTTGAAGTGAACGGCCAATATCAGTTCACCAACCCCCTACATATAGGATAAGGCCCCCAAAGAAAAACCTTGCTGATTTATTTTAGGTTTTAGAAAATATTGATGAAAATTTTATGCTGTTTCTTAGCACAGGGCAGGTTAAATACAAATGGATAGCCAGGCCTTTCTAACAGAAAATGGTTAAGTTTTCATACTTTGTTGCTTACATCTCATCAAGACCTTCTTGGTTTTCTTTCTTACTACTTCCTAGTGGAACCAGACTCAGTCTAGTTTCCAGCGTCTTGAGACATGAAGCTTTCATCACTTCACTAAGACCTGTTCCAGAGTTTTACTAATATCCTATTGAATGGCTGTTCCTAAATTCCAATATAAGACTTTCACTTAATAGATAAACTTTTTCTTTGTCACATTCCCATAGCTATCTTAAACTGGAGTCTATTTCTGCTCCTTCAGTTGGCATCCAGCGCCTTTTGCCAATACTGGCCAGGCCTGACTTCTATTACTCCCTTTTCTACGATGCCAATTCTGCACAGCATACATGACTATTTTTAGGTTCTAGAGCCTGATTTGTCAAGGTTGTAGCTCTTCATTTAGCAAGAATCCACATCACATAAATTGAGCCATACAATAAGAGTATGTAGCTGCATAACCATCCATTCACATCTTGATTAAGCTTGGTTCACTCCTGCTTAATCAAAGTGCATGCTTAACTTCAAACACATGTTCCAGCACAATGTTGGAAAAAGGGTGGGTTGCAGTGGTGTTTATAACCTTTCAATATTTGTAACACATGATGGGTAGTTACTCTTTTTGTCATGAGCCAAAAAATTGAGTATATCCCCAGTCCCATTGTTAGCTGCCAACCCAACAGAGATGCCGAATTCCAGCAGAATTGCACCATACATTCTAAGACAGAAACTCTTCCTCATGAAGTCTTTAAGAATTCCTGCATGTTGCAAGTGTTCTTCTAAGTTTATTATTATCTCATATAGTCTGTCTCCTATAAATCCTGATGATAGTGTTGTGCAGCAATCCCAGGAGCTGAGTGATTTATGTCTGAGCTCCTAATTTTGTGTTGAGAAGATGACAAAAACTTGTCATGTCTAAAGGCACTGTAAATAAAGAAACCATGAAGCCATTCTTCACCTTGTCCCTGGGAAACATATTAGGAGAGTCACAGCCCACAGGCATTTGAAACAAAATAAACAAACAAACTAACCTTTGGAACAAAGGCCACTTTGTCCCCGTTTCCCATCAAATAGCACACGGTTACCATAAGCTGATGGTGGCCCGGAGGTGACCACTGGGCTCTCGCACATTTGGTTGTGAGGTTTGTTTCATTGCTGGAACACCCAGACACAGTTTTGAGGTGAGGGAGGAGACAGGGAAAATAAGGGCATTGGTGATGGAGAGGGAAGCATTCATGCAGTCTGCCCTTTGAAAGACTTTGATCTCCTTGGTTAGGTCACGAGTGCCAAATGACCAACTTAGGAGCCAGCAAAATGGCAAACAGATATTACAAGGGCAGGAAAGCAGACAGCCATTAGCATTCCCAAAGAGCCACACACCAGAAAAAAAAAAAAAATCCAGTCCCCACATCCAACAGACCCAAACAAAACAAGGTTGTGCACACTGACTATTTCCCTGCTGAACAAGTTGGCTTGGCACACACATGTTTGGACAGGCCTCGAGCAGGCTGAGTGCTTGGGTAAAGGGTGGGGAATATTTCTGCAGAGCAGAACCCAAGGTCAACCCATTGTGTGAGTTTGTATGTGAGAAGGGGAACAAAGGTTCTGGCTTCAATAAAATTAAATGAATTCATGTCTTGACTGGTATGTAGTCATTTCATTTTCATTACAGCCAGAACCTTCCATCTGCCTCAGAAATGCACATGAAAAATATTATTGCTAGCAAACAGAGGGAGACAAAAGCAATTATTCAACAAGATTTCAGCTAATTGTCTGTCAGGTTAACTTCAATGCCGATTTATTTTTTTTTTCCCTAAAAGAAATGTATATAATTGATGACACAATAAAATCCTATTTTTTTTAAGGTTCTGTTTCTAGAGAAGAGCACGTGGGCCACAAGTATCAAAAGAAATTTCCAAAGGCTTGTATGAAGAAAGGTATGAAATGAATTTCAGCTCAGGAAGCCACTTCCAAAGACCATCGCTAAGGCTCTGGTGTAGAAAAAAGCAGAGACTGGACCAGGGCTGCTTTTCTGCCTACTCCATGTCAGCTTAAGAGTTTTTGCACTCAGGTGTTCCCAAACTGTGACTTGCGGAGCAGCTCTGAAGAATGAATGAGAAGCCAACAATGCACCTACTCCTGACACACCTGTATGTTTCACAGCCTTCCCAGAGGACTCCATTTGGTCAAGGCTGGTTTGATTCACATCACTCCACACTTTTACTACTAAGATTTGTCAGGAGGGAAGGGACAAGCTTTGACAATCTGACTCTTTTGTTTTTCATACCACAGACAGCTTGGTCTGCAGCTGGGCAGCTCATATGTGTTACAGAGACAGAAATATGTAATAGTGGGGGGGGGAAAAGAGAGGTCTATAAAAAAGGGATTTTGTTCTGGTTTGTTCTTAACAGCACTAAGATACTCCTGGCTTATTGCATCCTCCAACTTCCTTCTTGATTTATTTGCATCATGAATCTTCTACATTCTCCTGGCATTTATGTGAAGGTGGTAAAAGTCCATTTTCAGTAATTACTAGTGCTCAGTAAATAAAAAAATAAACACTTCCAGGGAATTACATGTTCTCGCTGCTCAAGAAACAAGTGTCAGTAACTGTGGTAATTAATCCTACATCACTACACAAAACACATTCTTTTTGAGGTTTTCACACAGTGCATGAAATAAATACTTTAAACAACATAAAACAGATCCCAAACCCCAAGCATCTATATGAAGGCTTTCTGCAAAATATTCCATTTTCAGGTTGCTGCCTGCAAAGAAAGGTACAGGAAGAAGGAACTGTCATTTCCTATTGTACCTTTAAGTAGCTCCATTTAGTGAGGTCTAACTGCTCAGCTGTCTGACATGGAAGCCGCTGACATAGATAAAATTGGAGACATTTATCTTGGCACGTGACAAAGTGTCTTATCAGCCTCATTAGTGGCTTAGTACATCTCATCAATCTTTAGTATACCCAGTGGTAAAGGCTGCATGCCTGTCATTGGACAGGAATAGGCACATTCCAGAGAGGCCAAGTTGATGATCTGTGTAGTCATGAATAAATTTTGCTTTAATAAAGGTGTCTAATGCTCATGAAAAGTGATAGCCTTGAAGAATGAGTCTTCTGTTTATCTACACAACAGGTGCAGGGTGGCCAGTGCCAGAAGTGGCCAAATTGTCTCAAAACCTTGACTTGCAGTTACTGCATCTCTGAGCAAGACGGGTGCCCGAGACCATCTGTCCCTCCTTAGCTGGACTATTAAAAGAGATCCAGTTAAGGACAGTCAAAAGATGGATGGATGCATGGAACTGGACCAAAATCACCAAGTTCACTTTGTACAGGCCACCTAGGAACTGGCAAATGGAAATGACTTTACAATATTGCCAAGATAGTTAATTGGAATCGCTGAAGTCCATTGAAAATTTAGTTTGCATAACGGCACATTTAATCTGTAGTAAAGATAGAACAGACTCTCTGTTCCTCAGTCACCACTTCTGTGATTCACCCAAAAGACTTATGTTTGAAACAGCCATGCTCCACAGACTTTTCTGGCTTATTTGCCTCCACTGAAGCATGTTTTTTGTCATGCTGTAGATAATGGAAAATTCACAGATGAGAAATACAGTTGAATACAACATTGATATGAGAATCTCAATTACCCAGTGAAAAAAATAAAACTGGAAAGAATGGTCAGGTAATTGCAGAGCATGGAAATAAAGGGAATCAGAATCACATGGTGGGTACAAAGGAAAATAATTTTTTCCTAGGACCAAAAGCTGTAACAGAGGTTGAGCACTATATAAATTCCTATAGTTAAAGCTGCCTCTACTAAATATTCTGACCAGGACAGCAAAAGAAAAAAGAACTTACATTATGATTAAAAAAACCCATAAATTATAAAAATACCTAAAACAACCATGTGAAATACAACTTGTAAGTGAAGATACTTATCTTAGTCTGTTTTGGGCCTAAAAAATCCAGGGCTCTTTAAAAAAGTAGAGAGAATAGGATCAGCCACAGCATGGCTGGTATGAAATTGAAATCACAGAACTTCAAAAAGGGGAATTATTTTCTAAATGCGTACATCAAATAACAAAAAGCAGCAAAAACAATCAGTTTCAAGCTTCCCGAAAAGGCTTTGGCAAAAGACTGCAGTAATTTGTGACACAGGCCAAAAACTAACAAATATAGCTGCCCAGAGAAAAAAAAAACACTGGCAAGAAGAGGCAGATGCTGACAAAGCTGGACTTGAAGGATTTGTATTTTATGTGGACCTGGTTTAAAACCAAACTGTGACTCTCAACTTACTCAGAAACAGTTTCGACTTGGCTAATACTCCACCCATAACAGACTACTGTGCACATTTATTTTACTGAAGCATGAATCATTACAGCCCCTACAAGTGTTTCTTTCCAAAAGCTTTGCTCAGGAATATTTATGGACTTCAAGGAAAATGTACTGTGCGTTTGCCATTACAAACCAGTTCATCAGCACAATCAGAGATAACAGACAAAGCTCCTTGATCATAGGCTGAGTCCTGATTCCCCACTGATGGTGCAGCAGCACCAGCACGGTGCCGTACAAGCTACACCTCTGTGTGTATTAGGATTTTGCCATCCCAAGGAGCAGAATATCTTATTGTTGCTGGCCTTCGGGATTGTAGCAGAGAAGACACCTTCAGACTGTCCTCTGGAACCCAAAACAACCCATCTCTGTACAGCTCTCAAGCTGTTTCTTATTCTCCCATTTTGGATGGATGGCTATTGAGGGCTGACCTGGATGATGAATCTTACTTCCAAAGATCCTGCCTCCTCTGTGGTTAAGCTGTTGGTATCAAGGTGATTCCCATGAATCTCAAACAAAGACTGGGAACCAGCTCTTGCGTGGGGGCACAGGTTCAACTGAATATCTGGAGTTATTCCAATTAAAGCCCTTCCACTCCAGACTGGCTAACAGCAATTATTTGCATTAATACAGACTCTGCGTTTAATAAAAGACCTTTACTAAAGCTAATCAAGTATTCCTAAAGGATTAAAATACATTTTGTTTCTTTTCTATGCTAGTTAATCAATTAATTATGAAATCAATTAATCATCATCCTTTAAACTGGGAGTACCACAACTGCACAAAGCATTCCAGGACTGATCTAGTGCACACACCTTCCTCTACACAGCCAGTCTCCTTCCACATCCAAGGAGCTCCCCTCCTCTGGCCACCACCAACTCCCAATACAATGATTTTCCACTGGGAATTGCATTCCTTCTTGAGGTATCATTCTTTCCAGGATGCAGTCCTCCAACCTCTGGGTAAGCCCTACATTCTTTGTTCCTAGATGTACGACCTTCTACTTGGCTGCACTAAAGCACACTTTACTGGAGTAAGCCAGTACCTCAGATCAGAATAGGGTTTGGAACTATCATGTTTAAATGAAAGTAACATGGATGGCTTCCAAATTCTGGGAAGGTTTGTTCCCCAGATTAATTCTGAGGGAGATTTCATATAAAAATGTAAATGAGAGCCAATATTATTTATACTGAAAGATAAACAAAAGGATTACATTTCTAGCTATTAGGAGCCAGTGGAAATGTGTCTCAAAAATGACCTTACCTTTCATCTTGACCGAGTAAAAGGCAGCAGCCTCGCCGTTTCTCCAGAGTATCTTGGCACGCTCGGTGGCAGAGTGAGGTAGAAAGAATGCATCATTAGCTGAACTCCCTTCCAGCATTCCAAAAATAATGCAGTTCAGAACAAAGAGGACAATCCTTTCTCCAAATGTCTGGACCTTGGAGAACAAACAAAAACAGACCAAAGAAAAATGAGGCAGTGAATAGTATTTTGCATCTCATAAAAGGTTTCAAAATCAAAAGAGCCTGGGAAGGAAGAGGTCAGGAAATATGTTCACTTAATTTGGGGAAAATACCTCCTGAGTTGGTTCAGCTAAAATAACAAAAACAGTTTTTCCTAGTGTTTCACCCTCTATCCAGCGGGCATAGAATAATTTAGTAACTATTTATAAAGCTTGACATATCTCCTGTTGTCACAGAGAGGAATTCTAAAGTAGCAGAAGTATCTTGATTGCAGCCAAAGTGAACTAGGCAGATTTGAAACCAGGATCAAGGCAATCTAATCCTACTCAAAAATCAAATGAAGATACTATGTGGGCCTGGTCTCCTCTCCCCTATTACCTGTGTTGCCACAGCATCAAAGAATTTAGTGGGCCAGGACCTTACTGAGCTAGACACTGTACAAAACTAAAAACAGTCTGTCCCAACCAGCTATAATCTAGGTGTAACATAAACAATTAGTCTGGGCTTCTTAGGAGACAACAGACAGAAGGAGGAGATGGAGGAATATAAAGGAACAAGATCATTATTGGCCATCAAGGTAAAAACTGGTGCCAAAAAGCTTCACATGAATGCTGAAAAACAAATTAGAGTTTCCACAAATAATGACAGTTTACCTTTTAGCAATAAGCTAGAGGGGGCAAGATTTCTATTTTCAGACATTCTTTTCATTGTCTGCTGATACAGAGATGCTTGAAAGCCTGAAGGCCTGTGTTCCTGCTCCAAGGTCTATCTTGCAAGGATTGGTATCTCAAAATCCCTCCAGTTCAGTTACCCATAAAAAGCCTACTTAATTCTGCATGTAATTAAACTCCATGTGTGACAGGAAAAGATGATAAAGGAATGTAATCATTAAGGACCAAAAAAATACAGAGGGTTGGGTAGGAAACAAAACTGACTTAATAACCTCAGGGTAACACAAAGCTCACAAGCAGCAGGCATCTGACATTTTAGCTGCAAACAGACTACAGGCTACCCAAATCTTTCAAATTATGAAAAAGTAGTTCTATCTTACCAAAATAATTTATTTGGAAAAAGAATTACAGATATAGAAACCACTAAATAGCAACCATTTCATAAAATGAACACAATATAAACATTACCCAAGGAAAAAAAATCATAACTAGCTAGATAAGACATAGTTCCAAAGGGTAGCAACACCTCCCACCCGACAGTCAGCCAAGCAACATTTAATGTGAGAAATTATTGCTAATGTAGCAATTCAATTTATGATTATTCCTTTAGTAGGCAGTGAGGGTAAACTAAAAACCAAACAAAAATAAATCCCACAGATGAATCATAAACCGCATGCACAAAGTTGTTTAGAGAGGGTTAAGGCGCATGTCACTGTGTCAGGGAGAAACGAAGCACTCGGTGAACCACAGAGCCCAGGTTCCCCACATTACAGAGCAGGAGCTGTAGGACAGCAGAGACAATGGCATATGAGTGCTCCGGCTGGGAAGCTCCAGGGTAAAGGCAACTGCTCAAAACGGCATCCTCACCAAAACAAGCCCATCTCTAGAGGGGTCAGCCGTCTTCACAACATCTTCCACAGGCCACCAACGCTGGCTCAAATAAACTGCCAAAACTACAAAAACAAAAAGATGGGGCAACACGTTACCCACAAATGCAAAGTAGGTTATCAATTTTTTCCCACAGGCAGCCTCAGATCTACTTCTCCCTCCAGCTGACTCCAGTCTGTTCTGCCGTGAGACAGCAGAACAACAATTGTGTTTCAATTTCACCTCCACGTCCCCTGATAACCAGTTTTCAGTACTGCACGAGGCATCAAGTGAAGGTAATTTTTCTCAGGAATTGATGTGACTTTGGTGTGACAGCCTGTGTTCCATATGAATAAAGCACTTCCTGCACAATAGTAAGTTCAGTAGCAGAGTAGGTTTGAGTGGCATCTGGGACAGAGGAGCTACCTGGATAAAGGTTACAGTTTTCAAGTTTCTTTCAAACTTTCCCCTGCCCTCACATACACATATTTGCATATATTTGAGTGCACCTATTTGCACTCATGCAAGTCAAACACAAAAATTCTCCTATCTGCTTTATCAAACAGCTTTTCAGCTCTCTATGTGATTGAATTTCTATCTAAGGGTACCTTTAGAGTACAGACTCCTAAATCTCTGCATGGACAGATACTCTTAGAGATTCAAATGCATACAGAGGTTTCCATCAACAAAGGACAGACATATACACACATAATAAGATACACTTCTGCTTCAAGACAAAGTGTATCAGCAACCTACAGAAGTCAAGTCCCCATGTAGGTGTGATGCAAAACCTGCGCCCCGCTTCTTCCCATCCTTCCTCAATTTTTCACATATGCAGGAACAAGTATTTAAACCCTACTCCTACATGTACAGCTACAGAATTCACTGCCTGCCAATAGATTTACAAGGAAAAGACTTGAAGCAGCAACAGTGACACTGAAATTACTCCCAAGTCAGGGTCATTTCAAAGGACAGAGAATAAATTTCAAGTGTTTAGATGAGGTTTTGGAATAAACACAGAAACGATTTATGATCACAAACACATCAAACAGCAAACATTTCAGCAAAAAGAACTTTTATTATCTGTACAGTGGTGACATTCACCTAAAGTACACTGCTACAATTTCATCATTGCTCAAGAACACCAATATCTTTAATATCTTCAAATAGGGCAGCAACCATCTCCATTTTTATATAAAGAGATAAAATATAATATAGGAAGAAAGCTGCAAAGAACAGCACAGAGTTCACATCTTGAGTCCTAAAAGAGCACTCCACCAACTGGCTCTCTAACCTACCCAGCTAGGGACAAACATGAGAAAGTTCAAAACCATCTGTGAGTTAGAAACAAATTCACACAAGAGGAAAGAAAATTACTTTAAGGACAAGATTCATCATTTACCTGTTTTAGCCTAAGGTTATACAAATGTCACCGATACACACAGGTTAATGTCCCTTTTTGCTTCAGACTTTATCACTCCTGCTGGCTTTAAGGGGGGAGATTCCGCTTAGCTAACTTATATTTCCAATAAATTATTAAAGCATGTGCCAGAAAGCATTACACTTTGTGTGCTGGGTTAACAAGGAAGAAGTATTGCACGCAAGGGCAGATGCCTGTTTATAGCACCAGACTCAATTCATTAAATATTATGCACTTACTTGCATGGGAGTTTCATACTCTTTCTGTGATGGGTTCAATCTGTTCCCTCAAACCCTTCCCTCTGCTTTCAAATGCAGCAGCCACTGCTCCATTACACATCCATGAAACATGCAGCTACAAAGGGAGCTGAGTCACACAAAGGGGACATAATGGGCCAAATGCTGACTTTAATAAGAGCTGCAAAGAGGTTTGGCACACAGTTCAGACACACAAGACACATAGTAAAGGTCAGAAAAGTTTTAAAAAGCTTTGAGGAAAACAGGAAGATGCATAGCCATGTTGGAAGGAGTTGCTTTTATAGAACATTACTGTGCTATTCAATAATTTAAATGTGTGGAAGGGAACACTAGTTGACATAGCAACTGTCACATCACATTACTTGAGCAACCTTATCTATATGGATGCCTTCCTTGAAGGAAAAACATTTCTCCAGATTTCACACAAACATATGTACTTTGCTTTTTGTTATCATTTTTCAAGTCAACATCTGGTCTGCAGTTAAAGCCATCCATGATTCCCCATACTCTCATTTTCATTTTATAATCAACTTTGAGGAACACTATTTCAAATGCAAACATGATTTGTGAGACCACATGTTACTTCTCTCTCTCTTCCCAGTCTTGTTGTTCTTTCCAAGACATTCAGTTAAGTTCACCTGATGGTAAGAGATGGAATTATTGCCAACACACATCACCTGAACCCTGTGAATCATGATGTGTGTGACTACAATGACCTTGCAACTGCAAGACTTGATGTGCTTGATCTGGCAGTTGCAAGAGCAGGTGAAATGCATTTCAGGTCACAATTAATGGGGTTTATACATGCTCAGGTGGGTGGCTCGCCCTGTAAGCACCAGCTTGCTAAACCTCAGCACTTTCATCACCTGCAGTCAGACAAACAGACTGTTGCAAGAAGCTGACAGCCAGTGGAGCACACGATTCCACAGCACACGGGTGTTTAAAATCCGGGACTGAGCCGAATTAGGCACCAAGCATCATGCAACTGTGATTATGAAATGTCTACTTTTGCTGGGCAAACATGGATCCCTTCCCAGCTCAGGCCTGGATTATATTTTTACTTCTTAGGCTATGCTGGCCAAACGTTCCCACACTGGTGTGCAACTATTTAAATTAAATGTGCACACGAGGACTCTACACACAGAGCAAAGAAGAAAAAATGAAGCAACATCCAGCTTGGTCCTTCTTCTTCCCCTGCTTTACCTGAAAATTGCTGAAGCACATCCATCAGTCATGAACCAAATAAAGATGATGTTACAGATGAGAAATGTAATTAGTTTCTTTCATAAATACAGAATGTAGCACTTCTTTATCTTAGATAAAGTCATGCTTACCTTAATTTTGTCACTATTTCAGATTGATGACACACTTAGGGTGCTTTTGCAGTATTTCCACAGTGGAAATACTCTGATACTGGAACAAGCTCAGATATCCTACACTGAACTGCATTCTGCAGCACTGACATACCCTGACTGAGCCCCCCAGCTCCCTGTCTTTAAAATTTAATAAGAGCGTTTCTCACTCTTTGCTAGGAATTTTATCAAAATAAATACAACAAAGCTTGGGAGGCAGGCAGATCCTGCTGGAATGGCAGCCATTCAAGGATCTCAGATAGATCTTCCCTGCAACCAGTTACATTTTCTTCCACAATTCAGTCTTCACTCAGTGATTTGTTGCAAATGTCTTGTGATAAATGTTCCAAGGCATCTCTCAGTTATTGTAAATTACTACATATGCAGCAGACAGAAAATGCCACAATAAGATATGTTTATTTAGTGTTATAAAGATGTTAATCACCCATGTTACGCTCCGTAAGCCCTTACAATGCAATTTACATTCTCATAAAAATATCTGTACAGTTACACTAACAGAACGCAAAACTCAGCCCATCAAAAATAAATTAAAAATGCTTCCAACCAAGACCAAGTCCTACAGAAAACCTGCCATACGCATTTTCTCTTTGAAATATGCAGATCATTTGAAACCACAAGCTACACATCACTTCTGGACATCCCATCTAATCAGGATAATCAGAAACAAATCTCAGTGGTGGAATCCACCCCTCTTTAAACAAATTTTCAAGAATTAAATGCCATCAAACTGAAACACAGTATGTGGGGACAACCAGAAAATTTGCTTCTAAGAGCACTTCTGCTGGGGAAGAAAACTAAAATGCAGATGCAGTGGACAGGCAGAGGAAGAGAAGAGATCAAGTACAGAAAGATTGTTTCCCTCTTCCATCTGGATGAAACTTGTTTCACAAGAAAAGTGTAAAGCTCAAGTGAGGAAAAGAAAATTATGTAACTTGTTAAATGTTTTCATTTTCTGCCCTTAAAGTAAAACGTCCTTAAAGTAACAAAGACTAAGTTAACATATACTGCCTTTCTCTGAAGGAATTGGTTTTGAATCAATTTGATCTGTTCACTGGTCAGAACAAAAGGTCTTGCAAGTAAGCAAATCCAGGTGGACTCGCCAGATTAGCACAGTCTGCCACTTTTAGAGTCAATTCCAAATCTGTTGAACTCTGGGAAAAATCTTAGGACAAAATACTTCAAATATATATACCCATATAGACAGGTATGCACACACAACCCAGCAGGCTTTAGAGAACTAATAAAAATTTATTAAAACTCATCTAAAGGGAAAAAAAAAAAAATCAAAAAATCACATCAGTCAAATTTGATGTGTGCAGGAAGAGTGGCCACATATTTATTGTATATAAAATCCAGAAACAGAGGACTTCCAGTAAAATCCCTTAAATAATACTTTTGGAAGGAAATATCACAAGCCAGGTGATGTAGGCCTTATTTAAATAACCAGACCTTGATCTCTCTGCTCCTCTGACTCTGGACTGGTAACTTAAGCTGAAATTTTGCAAGGGGGTCACAGCAGTCAGTCAGGCTGTTGTTTATAATACATTAAGGCGTTTATTCTGCTAGGTTTAAGCTTTTAATGAAGATAGCTATCATGTAATTTAGGCTCCAATTGGACTTGTTTGACTTGTTCCTGTGAGAAATCATTTTTCCTTGTGTGCATGTATCTCATTAACACTTCTTGTTCCTATTACTATGAGATCATTTAACTGAAGAGCTGTGCTAAATGCACTATCACATGCATTTATTTAATAATTCTTTTTTTCTGCATTGTAGTTACAGATCCCAATTCCTCCTGTGCAGCCTAAACTAACTCAATGCTGTTTCCAGCTACATTCCTCTGAACATGAGTCAGGAGGTAAGCACAACTGCACTAAGAGCAAGTCTGGCCTCTGGTGTAAATGCTTCTCTATTACACCAGTGCCTATCCCTCTTCAGAAAAACATTAATGGAATATATAAACTAGTGTCAGAAAAGTAATTCTACATCAATAGTTTTCAGAGGGACCAGAAAGTCTTTTGACTCCACTTGGAACTTGGAAAGGTCTCGTACCTTCTACTGTGAATCACAGCCCATTAGCAAAGGTCCAATTGAAATCCTGCATAGGAGCTGGAAAACTGCAGAGCTCACCTCTAACCACAGGTGATTTTAATCTGCTTTTTGTTCTTCTAAAGAAATTTCCTGGTTACAAGGTAGGACTGAACAATGAACACTTACACTAACAGAATCCGTTCTAGGAGTGCAAGATCATTACCTGACACGCTTCAGAACAGAAGGGAGTGCACTAAAATGCTGCCTTGCCTTTGCTGTATTATTAAGAATACTGGCTATTAAAGCCTTTCAGGCATAATTTATAGCTTATCCTTTTTAAAAAAGTATACTTTTAATGACAGATGTCATTAGTTTGCTGCCACATTTGGAAGCTGGAATTTGAGAGGTTTCATGTGTTCTGTATTTCCTAAGTCACACAGTGAGTCAATGCAAAAGTTCATGTCCTCATTGTATATATTCCAGAAATTCAATAGCCCATTGCCTCACAACAACACCAACACTCCTATTTAATCTACACACCAGTAGACAACCCTCATATACCTGGAAATAAAAGGCAATTAAACCTAGGGCTGAAAAAAAGCATTAAGTAAAAACATATTAATAAGAATCAGTAAGAAGCAATACAATTTCATACCTGTATTTAAGGACTTCAGGATTCTATCCAAACTACAATGTGTTAAATTGCACATCATTCTGAATTAGAAAAATATTATTCTGTTGAATAAAGTCAGAAAGAATAACAGATTTACCCAAGGTGAGTTTTCAGCTACCAGCAGAGAATTTATGCATAGAATTTAAAAGCCCTGATTGTCAATTCTTCCTTCTAATCAGCAGCCCACTGACACAAATCCTTGACAGATAAACTGAAACCACTTCATATTCAAAACAAAACCCAGAATATTTAAATACATAAACAAGCAAACCATCTTAAAGGTAAAGAAATTACAACTACTCAGATTTCAAAATATTTTGACCAATTCTAACCTGTCTCTTTATCCTCTGGATCAGTTAACAGCAACAGTTTGCAAGTAGGATTATTTCGGTAGAGAGGGACAAAACACACACAGGAATCTTCAAGTTTAACCTAAAAAACAAACAAGCCCTGTAGCTCTTTGTACTGTAAAACTCACAAGAAGTACTTCACGTATCAGATGCATTTATGACATGTTTTATTGACATGCTTTACCGGCATGCATGGTACAAGCTTAGCACAACACCCTCTCAATCCTCAACTTCAAGGCACTGAAATATACATAATATTCTAATATTATCCATAAGGGAAGTTAATTTAAAAGAAATCAAGCTATTGAAGTTAGCAAAGACCTTAATGCTGACTTGCTCTGGTTAGTACATAACCTGGCTTTGAACACTGTCACACGCACACAAATGGTGTCATGAAAAGACCAGACACATGAAATGAAAACAAATACAGCTTGCACTTCTTACAGCATCCTCCAGCTGAGTACTTGTGGTGTTTTGCAAACAATGAATTAAGCCTCGGGGTACAGGGAGTATCAAAGCATTAGGGCAGTGCCTGGGCAGTTTATCTGCGAGGCACAGGGAGGGTAAATAATTGGCACAAGGTGGTTAAGCTGAAGGCAAAGCTAAAATCAAAATGCAGCTCTCAAGCTTTTGCTCTTAGACTAAACTTCTAAATGATGTGACACATAAACACAAAATTACTGTGCTCAAACAGCTCTATATGCATAGAAATGACGATTTCCATATGAATATTGCAAATGCTGTCATGTAAGTTTAGGTACAGGCAAAGAGCGTGCATGACTTAGCACAGTATGTACTGTACTTTCCAAAATCTGGTCCATTGTGTGTGTGTGGGTGTGCCTCTCTCTCTAATTGCACCCATTTGTCAGTTTGCTATGAAACTCAAATCAGTCACGTGTTACATTTAATATTTCTTGGTACATGGAAGAAGTATGAATATGGATTATTCAGGATAACAACTCTAAGCTGAAACCAGTGTTCACTGGTTGATGAGTGCCAGAATCCTGGAAGCATCTATGCAAACACTGGACTCCAGGAAAAAAACCCTTGAAAACTGCTTGAAATCTGTATTCATGAGCTTGCCTAAATCTCAGTGTGTTCTGGGGATTCGGTCATTCTTTGCATGCTTCAGACATAACAGCATCAATGTCATTATGGCACCTGGGAGCATTTCCACACTGAAAAGGCCAGGACTCCTTCCAATACTGCCATGATTGTTATTTTGTTTGATAAGGTAATGTGCACTTTCACAGGTGTTAACAACAGCAGAAGGAGCCAAGCATAGCTTTGTGTGTGAGTGCTGCCAACAGGCTTCCATCCTGACTCACAATAATCCTTGCTATTTGTGTCCTGGATGCTTGACCAAGCCATACCAAAAAGAAGTTCTGTGACCCCAGCAAGTGGGCTGACAGCCACCTAACTCCTGCTAAATAATTATTCACTGTTGCCAGTCCTGCCACTTGAAACCCCCTTTAATTCAGATACAGAAGGGGGAAAAAATGCTTGGTAATGCAGCCATTATTCAAACACCAAACCCCTCATCCTTCAGGTTGAGGTATATAATGGAGATTGTTAGCTGGGATGTTCACTGGGAATGGGGGTTTGACCTTATTACAAGTAAATTATTTTTAATTACAAAACATCAACATTCTTTGAGCTATTTATTATAGAGTATAAGGAAAAAAACAACACAGCAAGAACACCACCGTTACCTATGCCCTTGACTGGCTGTCTGACTGCAGATTAGATTAGACCTGAATTAAATGAATGCAAAGAAAAACGTGTTGCTATGAGACTCAAATCAGTCATGTGACATATTTAAGGGCTGGTGACAAGCCACAAAATCAAGACAGTTGTGAATCAAAAGCCAGAAGTCCACCTTTAACTGATCTCACTGTGTGTGGCTATTGCAGGAACACACATAGCATTGCCTGGGATTTTAACCTCCCCCACCTTCCAGTGGAACAGCAAACGAACCTCTAAAAGTACAACCAGGCATGAAAGGTAAGGACATAGAAGCCCTAAACTGGGGGATCTCTGCCTGTTCAGTCTGTTTGTATTTAACCCTACAGGCTCCACTAGAGGGCATTAAAAGAGTATTAAATTCCCGGCTCAAAGCCGAAACTGAACCCACCTGGAACAGCATTTTTCTGGAAAGTACTGCATATTATTTTCCTAAATTGCAGAAAAGCTACCGTATTCCAAACATTTATTTCAACTAATCCAATTTCTGCTTTGATAGTACAGTAACAGGTACCTCAGCACACCTTTTATGATCTGCAAAATGCCCAGAATTAAAGGTTTCACAGGTTGACTGCAGTAAAAATTTTTATCAGGCCTGTTTAGTCATCTCCATTCCACCGAGGGGTCTTAGGAACAGAAATCCTTTGCGAAAATCCACACGCAAAATTAACAATATAAGCATTGGAAAGAATGGAAACAAAAGATAGACGGTATCATAATACCTGTGTAAACTGCACAGCAGAGGCAGAATAAATAGCTGCACTGTAGTATAAATCTCTAAAAAACTCACTTTTGATTCAGTCCTGTAAGGAGGCAGGTCAAGATGCAAAGTTCACTAAAGTACTCCAAACCCTCTTCCACACTCAGAGGGCTTCCAACTTGGAGTATAAGTTTATCTCTCATTTACAGCATGCAAACTATTAGAAATAATGCAGGATTTGCTGATTTTAAGAGATCTGCAATCCAGCCACACCAGTTTACCCCTATTAACAAGGCCATGAGCACAACCAACAAACTAATTTGCAAGTATCTAACTTGCAGCGTGAGAAACATCAGCCTATTACCTCTCCTCCTCCAGGGGTGGAAAAAACATCAGGAGCGGACAATGATTTCTTCAAGAGTTTTTCATAGTATGTTTCAGCATCTGCTTGCAGAGCCTCTGGATCTCCTCCTATTGTATCAACCAAGTAATGTCGGCCTGTGATTAAAAGAAAATACAAGTTATTTTTACTTGTTAAATTAACTAAGAAACTTGAGTTTTAAAACCTCAGTTTCCCCAGCAGCTGCTTGGTGTGGCTGGGCCCTTAATGATCTCATTAGAGCCTTTTGTATAGTCCCAGTCTAAAATAGTAAGGCTCGTAAAAACATGTCTGTATGTTATTTATCTATATGTTATTTACCTCTTGACATGCAATTTTACAAAGCAGAACCATGACAGCATCAAATCACACTTGTCTCCTTTGAATTCAACAAGTACAGTCTCAAATTTCTCTAGGTGTAAGTAAATTGCTTTAAAGCTGGAAGAGCAAAAAAAACCTCTTCAAAACACAGCCTGAGTTTGACACTGTCCAAAAATATAACAGGGAAAGAATTCCAAAGCCTCCCTTTTTTCTGGGAAGATTGCCCCTTTTTGGTTCAGTCTATGATCTGTTGTTTGTCATTAAGCTTCTCCTTCTCTTTTTTGAGTAATATCAGTTGGGCACTTTCACAACAATGAAATAATGTAAAAAATTTACCTACCCAAGACTTTCCAAAACCATCATCTTTTATGTAACATCACTTTGAATTCACGTGACTCAATGCTGGAGGGTACTTGGTAATTGCATGCAAACAAAAATTACATATATCTGATGCCTGTTACCTAAATGCAAAGTCCAACTTGGTGTTCCTGAAGAAGCAATAACCTCCTTCTTATATAACAAACCAGAATCTCTGGTGGTTCATCACCAGCACAAGATAAAGAACATTAATAGAGAAGAAATGCATTAGCAGCCAAAATGGTGTCCTACCACTCTTCTGGCACAGAAAGGAAACAGCTTTCATTTAAGGGGCTTTTAATCAACAAGCTACACCTGCAACCCTTTTAAGCCCCAAACTGAGAACCAAATTATCTATCACACAGCTGTAGCTGGTATCTCAGTTCTGAACCCTCCCATTTTAACCATGGTTTGGGCTCACACAGTACCTCCCTTGGTAAGTTAAATGTGAAATAACTGCACTGACAGTGAAGTAAATGGCCGAGACAATGAATCTTAGAAGGACCAGTGCAAGACCTGTCTATACTAAGAATAACAAACTAAGAATCATACAGGTACCATATCGAAAATGATACCTTTCCACATAAAAGGAGGAGCATGGAATTTGTAGTACGAGGAAAGACTATTCACCCATGCTCCCACCATTCTCCCTCCAGCAGTGATCAGTATCTGATTGCTCAGCAAAAGGATAAGAAAATTAAAATGTTTTAAATGCTTTAAACACTATTTTCCTGCCCTTTGCAGGCAACCAGCTTCCATCCCGAGGCTTGGCAGCAGAGATGTGTAGTCAGAATGCTGAAGAGGAGCTGCTCTGTAAATGGGTTTCATAGCATGCTTGTATGTGACAAAATGGGAGAGAAAAGAGCATTGCAACACTTGCAAGTCAAGTCACATTATAAAATCCCAGGCAGTACTTACACACCATCGAGCAAAGAAGTTATGTCAGGAGAGAAATTAAAGATTATGATTCAAAACTTTGGTAATTCACAAAAGTAAATTTACTAGTAAATTAATCCTTTACGAAAGAGCAGCATGTAAGACTTGAGTTTAGCACAAAGAAAAATATTTGCCATGCTAATAAATACTGTTCATGAGGTGCTGCTTACAAGGCTCCCTCCTGCCACGGTGCAGCCAATGCAACTTAACAGCACAGTCATGTTTTCTCCTCACTGAACAAAGCAATTAACTTTCTGCTACATAGTATGATTGTACTCTAAGGTAACAAGGACCACTTGAAGGACGAAATAAGGTCACAGATTAAATAATGAGGCATTAGAGAAAACTTCTGATCAATTTTCCATCATTAGAGCTATGCACAGAAGTAATCTTTCTCTCTAAAAAGTGCTGCTTTTAGATTTCCAGTGAACTTGTCTTTCCTGCGTAATACACTGAAAAGGCCCAAGTGAGTTAGGAGCACATATTCCAGTAAAAGCAGAATCAAAAAAATTTTTGTGAAGAAAACAAATGTCTCATATTGTATAAAAGAAGAGAGAGTAAGGTTCCTTTAGGAACAATATGGAACAGAAGTGTCAGTTTAGGTACTCTGGAATGGTCTCAAGAATCAATGGTGCTAAGGTTGGCTTTTGTAAATATCCCCCAAAATGTGCACACACATGCACATATCACTTACACAGCGCATCTGGCACAGGCAGGGGGAAAATCACTTGTTTAAATTTCTTTTTATGTTAACTAATGTGTTTCCCAGTTTTTCCCAGTACAAAGTGACAAAATAACATTTGCCCTGCTGTATATATGTCCCTCTTACATTTCTTTGTATACTGACAGAAAAAGACCCTCAAAGTCTAGCCATAACTATTGTTATTAGGAATTCAACTAAATCAATAATTACTGCTGGCTATGTTACAAAGGTTACTATATCAAATGCAAAATAATCTTTGCTTTAAAATAAAAGCAGTGATGTTCTCCCATGAGTACTTCAGCCTGAGGCCCAATCAGCATCTTGGGATATCAAAATTATGAAGTTCCAAGGACAGCCTTTTAACCTAATTGAAATTACAGGATTTTATTTGAATTTGATCATACCTAGCAGCAACAAAAGAGCACATGGTGGCAGCCAGTCTGCCAGGACCCTGCCAGCAGCTCCTGTGATAGGCTCTGTGCACAAAGGGTTACCTGAGTCACAAAAGGGGCCTCCTGCTGCAGCCACAGAGGAGGGACCATAAACCAGGAGAGTAAATTTAGACCGGGAGGCCTCCTGCACTGGAGGGATTCCTGACATTGGGCTGACATCTTAAACAGCCAAAGCTGCTAAACAAGGTCAAGGCATCCTCGAGGTGGATGCTGCAGCAGTGACAGGGAGGGGGTGGAAGACAGGTACCAGCCTTTGTCTTCCGCAGGGCACCAGGCAAAGGACATGGAAGCTTTGCAATTTCACTGTGAAAAACTTATCTAGAGATAAATAAATGAGAAACCCAACAAGCCACATTTCCATTTCAGGCATTCAGAATAGATTTTAAAGCAAAAACTAGCAGCGCATCTGCTTCTCTCTTTTGTTTCCATGGAGCAGTCTGGGCCACATTCTCAAGCGAGGATGTGCAAGTACATCTCCTCTCACTCTGGTGATCTGTCATCAATTTGCACTAAGAATCTGATTTTTTTAAAGTGAAAAGCTACAGCTAAAACCAGCTATAAATACAAGCAGGCATTGCCCATACAGCTCAGTCATCTTTAGAAGATTCTCCCCTACAGCACCTTAGCCTAAACCATTGTCCAACTCTGCCCATAAGAAATAATCCAAGGCTCCTGATTCAGTCTAGACCCCTAAACTCAGCTTTTTCTACTCCCACTGCTATTCCACCCCCTGTCTTCTCCAGAAGAGAGAACTGAATTTCATGGGGGTTTCATCAAGTGGACAAACATCGTCCTTTGAAAGGTAAATGTCAGACAGATTTTCCTTCACTTAGGACCCCAAATGATCAGTATGTGGGAATCCAGATATGTCTCATCAACACATGTATGTTCTGCATTAGGTGAATAAATGCAATCACAAAATGGGAGATGATACTCCACCTTAAACTAGAACTAATTTTTGTAGATTAGAGACAGACCCCCATCATTACAGATTCAGCAAGAATTTCCTTCTATCAGCTAAAGTAAGCAGGAAGTATTTTTTCATGGACAAAAGAATTTATTCTCAATACAACAGAAAACACATGGCGTATGCAGCCATATGTAGAATTCTACAAGTGAAACTTCAGACTGCTGTAATGCCCAAAGGTAAAGGACATACTTTCATCTAATCAGATATTCTGAAGATTCTTTGCAAAGTTATTTTTGACCATGAAGCCAATACACAATTTACTAAACAAGAGATATCCCACAGAACCACAGAATGGTTTGAGTTGAAAGGAACCATAAATATCATCTCATTCCAACCCTCTGCCATGGGCAAGGACACCTTCCCCTAGACCAAGCTGCTCCAAGCCCCATTCAACCTGGCCTTGAACATTTCCAGGGATGGGGCTATTTGCTTTCATTGTTAAGAACCTTCTATTCCTGCATTCACATGTCACTAATTAATACTGTTCCCTTAAGCCAACAAAGCTGGTGATGCAGGTTTTTTCCAGACTAGACACACCACCAGCTTGATTAAGATGCACTAAGGTATTGCTGGTCTTCCCAGGAAAGTCAGACTTGTTGAAATGCCCATTTCAGAGATTTGTAAGGGCATTTAGGATGCAGCCAGATTGTAAAGCAAAATACATCAACCTCACCGTAGATGAAGCATGAAAAGTGTTATGTCTGAAGTGAATTAATCATTTATCCTACAACTACTTTTTCATGTTCTACAAACACAGTGAAGGATACTACATGCATCCATTAAGAACTGTATGTTTACAGAAGAGCCATCAGTCACCACAGGATTTGTATCTGGATTTTGTACATTTGAGCAAATTTGTGCATAATTTTACATGTAAAAATATGAAAAATACCTCAGTCAGATTTCTAGTGGTGTAGGAACAAGAGAGATAAAAAGAACTTAATGCTTCTAATTTTCAAGTTTCATTATTTTTTTATCCAGTTTTGCCATTTCTAATGCTTGCAATAGCAGCACTGGCTTTGTTTATCGGCTTTATTTTCATGCCAATATATTTCACAATAACAAAAAAAAAAACCACCCAAAAAACAACTTCAGCAGGTTTCAAGTGTTTCTGACAATTTTCTGGGGGGTTTTGTCCCAGAAGTATTTTCCTTTCTTTTCTTCTAAAATCAAAAACCACTTTGCAATATGAAACAAACATGTCCCACAACAAAATGACGGTATCTCATGTCAATATTTAGGAGGGAGTGTTGCTGTAATTAAACCATGCAACTGAGACCAGAACTAACACAGGTGTGTTTTTTGGCCCCTAACAAATCACTGCATCTTCTGACTGGTTTCTTATCAGTTAAGTGTATGTCTTATCTACCACTTCAAAAGGGTGTGATGCTTTCTTTATCACTGCCTCTGAAGCCACCATGTAAAAAGACCAAGAAGTCACATAACATAAATTTTGCTCTGTTCTCCAGTGGACTGTCACTGCCACACTACAGAAGCACAGCCAGGACAGCATCTAGGATTGAATAACTTTTTTTTTTTCCTTTCTAAGCCATACACACATGACTGAAGTGCTGTCCCTCACCCTCTCATGGGATCAGGAGCTCTGTGATAAACAGCAGGGCTTCACATCAACTCTTCTTCCCTTCCCATGAGCCTGAACTACTCCAGGCATGTGGTTATCGTTAGACAACCGTATTTTTCTAACCTTTCAGAGGAAGGAAGAGGTCTTTGGCACATTGCCGGGAGTGCACGCAGAACCTGACTCTCACATCCTGAATTTAACTGAGCAAATACATGTCAAAAACCCAAATTCTGGTGTAAGTGAAACTGCAGTATCACCACAGCGCATGGTGGCAGCGGAGCCAGGGGGCAAATGCCATGGTGTGATATCTGTCCAGCACAGCAAGGCAGCTCAGAACCATGGGCTGCACATCATCCATGAAAACAATGTCCTTCCCCCTGCACTGCTCTCCTCATTGCTAATGGAACAAGCCCTCTTGGAATATTCAGGGTGCAAAAGGTGCATTGGCACTAATAGGTTTCTATGTTTCAATCCCAAAATTGCATTCATATATCATTTACTATTCTATCACAACTCAGATGGCAAGAAGGGCTTCAGGATATAAACTAAATAAAAGTTTCTGTCTGTAAACAATCTTCAACTCTGGAATCAATAACTAAAGGCAGAAGGGAAAAAATAATCCTAATCCCACTCCCAATGAAGAAACCTGTTTGATTAAATAGATGCGTTCAGCTATACATGTCATTACTACAAATTTTGTCACTCAAATGGAGGGCAGACCAAATTATTATGTATTCCAAACACAAGCTGCTATCCTGCTAACCATGCCATTCCCACAAATGTATTTTTACTACTGATTTCAGAAAAGACGAGGAAAAAGTTTTAAGTATATGCATATATTTAGCAGGACATGGATGAGAAAAGGCTCTGAAAAATGTCAAACACCTTCAATTTTTAGGCACTTCCATGAGTTCTGAAGTCCTTCAGAAACTTCTAGTATCAGGGTCCATAAAACATGTGTTATTCATTTTCCAAAATTTAAGGTAATCCACAATTTTTGAAACGGAAAAAAAAAATACAAGGAAATTAAATAATTGGTTTAATTATTTAGCTTTCTTTATAAAAATACTTAGCTGAAACCACATTAATTAAAATGTTTTGAAGGCTAGAAAAGCAGGTACATATTGAGAGGAATCACCTAATGGTGAGTGCACATTGAAGGGACATTTCCTCCACTCTAACCTGCACTACTCCCCTGCGGAAAGCTCCAGCAAATAGGCTCCAACTACATCTATTTTTCCTCAGATAGATCTGTAGCAACGTTACACTTACAAAGCCACATCTAACTCACAGTACAAATAAATTAAAATACATCTGTGTAAACAGGCTACCCCTCTCCTATTATACACACAATGCACATCTGGACTGGCCATGTTTAGCACAAAGTTTTAACCTAATGTAATTGAAAAAAGCTGAGGTATTACAGCCCAGAAACGGACCTTACAAATAAAATCTGCAGCACACTGTTAAACCATGCAAGTGCTACCAGCTGTAGCTATGACATATCAGAATTCATACTTCTGCACATTTAACTTTGTTTTTTCACAGATCTTAGATGTAAAAAAAGAAAGAGGCAGCTTACAGAATAATTCAGGAAAAAATGCAGTGTTGGAGAAAAGCGACATTCAGGATTGTCATTAGTTAAGGCTTTATGGTTCATGTTCACATCAGGTTTTCCAAGGAAATTCTATTGATTCAGTGGGATTGCTGCTAATACCTCTGAACTTGTGAACATCAGCACCAAGTTCTTAATAAATACTGTTTTTCATACAATCAAGAAATGGGCAGAAATGTTCCTGGAAAAGTCTGACTTTGACTACTGAAGGCAGAAGTATGGATTTTGCAATCATAAAATGGTTCAGGTGGAAAGGGACCTTAACGATCATCAATTCCCTGCCATGGGCATGAACACCTTCCACTAGCCCAGCTTGCTCCAAGCCCCATCCAACCCAGCCTTGAACTCTTCCAGGGATGGGGCAACCACAGCTTCCTGACTTCAAACTTGTCTTTTCTTGCATATGGAAGCAAAACAAAATCTAATTTTGTCATCTTAATTATTTGCCTATCCCCTAAACAAAAAAAAATACAAGTTTTCCAGAACAAGTGGAAAGATGCTGATTTGAAAGGAAAATGACAGCAAAGAATCTGCGAACAGCAGAAGAGCTTTTATGAAGCACAAGTGTAAATGTAGATAGTGGCACTGCAATCCTTTACAAAGATGGAAGGTAGAAAGGCAGATGCATTGGTCCAAAGTCACTCTGTAACTTAAGGGAAAGGAGGAAAACAGTGACTCCCAAAGTGATAAACAAGGAACAGTGAAACGGCAGGAAATGACAACTGAGTTTGACAAATGGTCTAGCATGGAGATGAATTCATCCCACAGGGAGAAGCCAAGACAGACTGACAGGACAGTTTCAGAAAATGGCTGTGTTTTAATAATTAAAAATTATTATAAAATACACTGTTACAACATGGCATCATGGCTAGGATTTAAGTACCACATAAAATACATTTCCCCATTACTACCATCATTCAAAGGAAGCGTGAGAAACCTGAAGTCAAACCACACACAGCCCTTAACATCATGCCATACAGACTACAGCAGTATGTGGCACACCAGGAATACCTGAAAGCCCTGCTTTGCTACCAGAAAGCACAATATTCCCCAAACAAACAAAGTAGCAATGAAAATATGAGACAACTGTCTGGATTTTCAGAGATACCAGCTTCAAATACCACATAATTTGAGTTGCAAATGCTTTACATGTGACAGGCCTACTGCTCCCACCAGCAGAGAGCATAAGTCTGCCTAAGAAAGCCCAGCAGCCTTTCTCCAAATTACTTGCAAGGAGCAATTTTGCACAGCCAGAAAAATCCCAAAATAAAGCAATTAATTGGGGGGGGGGGGGGGGGGGGGGGGGGGGGGGGCGGG
>VZTX01002844.1:571754-629013 GCA_013400915.1 Pardalotus punctatus | reverse complement strand
GGGGGTGGAAAGTGGAAGAAGACATTTTCCCCAGCATCACAAAAAAGCTCATTTTCCTTGATAGAAAACTGTAAGTTTTCATTACTTTGGATTAAAATAAATTACAAATTAAATGAGTTTTAATCTTTCAAACATTTTCATTAAATATGCATATCTTCCTCTTCATGAGGTTTAACAATAAGAATGATACATTAACTGTGACCTGGACCTGGGAGTATTGAATACCATAACTTTTAGTAGTAGTATTTCTATGGATGATGATCCTTCCCCAAAATCATCATTTACATGATCTGTCCTATTGGTTCCACTACATTTACCAGCTTCGGTTAAGGCTCTCTCATAAGAAAACCTTGACATGAATGAAAATTGCAGGATTAGTTCTTTTATCAGTGAATATACAAAATGAAAATAATATTCCCTTAAGTGTTATAAAGGTTAAATCCTATCTAAAAAACTCAACCTCCATAACCAAAAATATGAAGATAAAGAGCAAATATGTGTGTGCAGACATGTCAGCACCTAATCTGCAATTGCAGAGTAAGCACAGGTTAAAATCATCTTTCTTTTCAGGTTTTGGTCCCTTCAGACAACACCTGGTTAATTCTAGTTGGGAAGCAGTGAAGGTAAGCATAAAAAGAAGGAGGGAGGCATTTTAGAGATCCCAACACAAACTGATTTTAGGCTTTCCATTCCCTTTTCATTACTCATTAAACAGAATTGTGCCTCATGGAGCAGACTCCCAACATGGAATAAAGAGGATAATGAAGAAGTGAAACATTATTTTACTTGCATTTTTTTGGTGCTATTTAAGCACTTCAAAATATTCTTCTTTATTAAAAAAATTTATTTTTACCCAGAGTGCCTTCTCTACAACTAATGTATATGCCGCAGCTTATGTCTGTCTTCAGTAAACAGATCATCTCTCCTAGCACAGTTCATTTTAAAATGTCTGTGTGAGGTGATTTCCTTCTCACAGAAGTGTAGCCTGTCGAGATCTCACTGCCTGCTTCAGGAACACAGAACCTAAACCGTGCCAATTCTAAGTGTGTGTTCACATTTCAGCTTTGGCTTCCTCTTTCAAATGACAGTGAAGTCTACAGTCACATTGAAAACAAGGTCATTCAGTGGTTTTTTCCCTCCACACACCTTGACCAGCAGTAACAAGTCTCACATGGAGTCTTGAAAATTCCTGCTTGTTTTGGAAATCCGTATATTAGAACAAATTTAGCTGGGGGATACAAATGCATGGTTTGGATACCTGGCTTTCAGCATCAACTGATTCGTTCTCCCTGTCACAGACAGCGGCCTTTCCTGGAATTCAGTTACTCTCATAAGGTACTTATGAAGAGTTATTGTGAGAGGATCTTTCAAATAAGTTTTTAGCAATCCCAAAGTGGAAAGAAGGTTACACAATGACATCTGAAACTAGTGGGGGAACAGTCAAAGTAGTAACATTGAACTGGAGCATTGGTCCAAACTGTGCAAGAAATGACAGATAATACTAGTAAAAATGGAAAGCAGGACACGTAAAACAAACCAAGGGGACGGTGTTCTATTTTGAAGACTGAAACAAGTCCTTACATTTTTAAAGTCTTTTGGACACTGAAATGAGAAAGGCAGCTATAGGAAAGTATTAGTAATGACAGAAAGGTGATGGCTCTGCAGGACTGTAACTGTAGTACAAATTTTGGTGACAGCTACTGAATATGTTTTGAAAATGAAGTGCACTCAAGCCAAGATGATTGAAAAACAAGGAGCCAGTATGTTTTTCCAAAGACCAAAGCTATAGCAACTCCACCAACATGTAAATCTTTTCTATTCTAGCTTTGTTGGGTGAAGAATGCTGAGCGCAGCTTGGTGTTTGGTAGAATAAATCTATTGCACCCACCAAGTCATGAGGGATGTTATCCTTGTAGGTTAACAAGAAACAAAAACACTTCTGTGATACCTTTCCACTCCTCAGTCATGACAGGAGACCCATAAATTATCTCAACTCCAAGTTGACATGTGCCCTAAACCACAAATATTTGTCAGTTGACAGTGTTCTTGCTCATTATTTCCTGATTCCTATTGGTTCTAATTTTGGGTGCAAGATCATCCTCTTCTGGCTGAAAATAGAGCATGTTCTTTATCTGCAAGCAAAACAGCCTCAAGCGAGAACGCACCGATGGGATGAGTTTTCTGTAACAATGCCATGAGCTGGCTATGCCAGGGAGTTACATAACAAGGGCCACAGCATTCCATAACAAAACAGATGTCAGTCCTTGTGTATGGAGGAGAACAAATCCATTTCCCTCTGATGTGGCACCCTCTATGTGGAATTAATTTGTATTCAGACTGGGGATGCTGCTCTGGTTTTCTATTCCCTGGCAAAGGTGGTTAATTCAGGCAATTCAGAGAAATTTGCTGCAAATCTGGAAGTACTTTGAATTTTGATAGGCTTCTCCACACTAAATAGCAATCTCATAGTATTGTTCCATTGGCCTCATTCATAGGAGTAGGCCTATGATCTTCAGGAAGCTTATTCACATACATTAAAGATAGCAAAATTTAGTATTTACATCTGGAAGTAATCCTGTCTTGGCTTGGGGTACCTGCATGGATCACTGGAGTGACATAAAACCCTCCTGCCAAGTCTCTTTGCTGTGAACCACGCAAATGTGCACTCAAATTCATCCTCGGGAATGTGCTGAGCAGCCAGAACTACTAAATATGACTGTTCAGCCTTAATGCCTTTGTAGCATTACCCAGAACTATCCTAATTATTACCCCAAAATGAAGTAGGTGCTTATCAAAAGCCTGGATACGACAGTACCCTCGGTGATGATGTAATGCTGATACATGCAGTCTTAAAAGTTCACATCCCAGAAGGGTCCTCGTACCAAAAGCATCTGAAATCCTTTAACAGTTCCAGTGTCCTGATTCCAAAGCATAGCCTCACTCTCCATGCTTTTGAAATGGATCCTTTGCCAAAGAGCAATGGCCGCCTTTCTGTGAGCAATACTCGCTCTTATGCACAACTGCTCCCTTAAAATCCCTGCTACCAGCTCCTCCACAAGATGCTGTTGATGGGATCAGCTGTTCTCCTGAACTTCTTTTCTTGCTGTAGGGAGGGTCAGAGATTGATGCAGCGAGCACACAGCCCATTCCAGCAGCTACATCCCTTCTATGTCCTTACTGGGCAATCAGGAAAATATTGTTTCTCTTACAAATTAACTATTTGCCACTGCTACCTTTTTGGTGAATAAGCCAATTTTTCTTGAAGTCCTCATGAATCTAATGATAGATGTTAGTAAAACTCTCCAAATCTCTATTTCTGGGAACAGTAAAAGAGTATTTGTCCTGAATTGCCTCTTTCATAATAATAAGATATAATTTTCCAAGAATGTGAAGAATACCCTGTTGTTTTTGCGTGTACCCAAGTTCTCATCATAGCACAAGACTCTCATACAAGGCATTCATCAGCCTTGCGTTCATCATCCATGGAGTTCTTGTTCCTCAGCAGGTACCCCTTGAGTGTTCAGGGAAAAGGGGATCAAATGGATCTGAAAGCACGGGTGAACCTGTCAGTTCAGGGTCATGGAGAAAAAGCTTCAGAGCTCTTACAGATGCCATCACAGGGCATAACATGGCTGTCTAGTACTAGAAAGATACCTTCTCTTTTATAAACCTGTCTCACTAAGTTTTTCATGGTTCTCATAACTTCATTCACCTGAAATATCCTCCTAAAATATGCACGAAAGCTCTGCCAGCAACACTTTTAACTCTGGAAGTGCAGGATGTTCTCACTAAAGGAAAACACCACCAGCTATTTACTCTGCAATTGCTGACAGATCACATTGAGTTACCAGGATGTGTTAGTTCTGCAGCACCACATGGGACCTCCAGAATCCCAGATCCCCTGATTTATTTATTACATACTACAGATTGATGGTCCCACCTAATAACCCTTGATCCAGCCCTGTTTCTGTGTCTCCTCCAGAAAGTCCTGTCTGCAGCTTGGCAGCAAAATAACCTATCAGGGCAGTCCACCATCAAGGTCAAAGTCCCCAGTTAATAGGGCACAAATGTAAGTTGAGTGACAACATTCATAGTAATTAAACTGTTAGTGCAAAGAACAGGTCCCATTTCCAACTGCTTCTGGGAACTATGTTTGCTATCAGGAGATGAGGATCAGATCTCCCTGTGCAATTTTTCATCCTGCCACTGACCATGTGGCCTTTGGAAATTTGTCATTTAATCTGTGTCTCTCCCTCTCTGCTTTAGTTTCATCGTCTGTGAAGCTAAGACATTGCAATTTACTGCCTTCATTTCTGTTTTGGAACTTTCTTACATCCCTGAAGCTTTAAGAAGGTATCTACAGGATTAGAGGGAAAAGAAAAAAACCAAAACCAGAACCAAATAACCCTAAACAAGCAAAAACCCAAACCAAACACATCAACAAAACACCTTTGTTTGCAATGTGCTTGCAGTCTGCCTGGGTCAACTGAAAACTTCTGGTTTCCTTTCTGCACCAACCCAAGCGGTTCACAAAATTAACACATGCAACCACCTTCCCAGCAACGCAAATCAGTGAGAACTCAGGCAAAACCAGTGATATTTTTGGGAGTTTTCTAGAAGTTCAAGGTGTTTCCAACATGCCATGTGACACCCAGCACCAACCTGTGCACAATGCTGTGCTAATCACTTCTCTTTGGGCTGGAACACCAGTGGCCCAGGACTATGACCACAACTCACCAACAGATCAAGGTCAGCAGCTCATAACGCTGGGTCTCTTGTCCCTTCTAGAAGGACTTCCCAAAAAAGAATCTTCATATTTCTTTCAATCTGCTTTTCCCACAAAACAGACCTCCAAAATTTTTCTCCTCCTTTGATATTTCCTTTGCTGTTTCAACTACAAAATACAGGCACTTGTTTACTGAATTCACTCACCAGTGGGAGTTCTAGTTTCCAGGTGCAGTTACCCTCCTCTAACCATCTTCAGTCTCCCACCTTAAGTGCAAAATTGGTTCTGGTTAAGGCTGAGATAAGGAACAACTTTTTTTATTTTGCTCCATGTTTACACAACATCTGAGCTAATGGGGTGGAAGCCCCTGGCTGGGATTCTTAGACAACACAGTAATACACGTTATTTGACAACATGCTGAAATTGCTTAGAACATAGAGAACCATATTCCTTTGACACAAATTCCCAGCCCTTTGCTATTGGCCAGCTTCACTTTTGTCCTGCACAAAAGTATTTCTGTGTGTTTCTGCCTGGTGACACCAGAATATCTCGACCCAGAGAGCACCAGAGGAGAACAGCATTACAGCTGACTTTGGGTCTCCATGTTCTGCACCAAGTTAGGGATAGACGAGTCCTCTAAGCCTTACAGTTAAAAAGAAAGAATCTCATTAAATGTAAAAATCAAAAATTCTTTAGAAAAGAAAATGCTAATTGTGAACCAGCTGGGGTTTCCTTGTGTGGAGGCTCAGGCACAGTACAGCATTCTTCAGCGAGATGATGCAATGGGCTCTCAAAGACTGTCGGCGCCCACAGGAAAAAAGGCTGGCACTGTTCTCCAAATGTGTTTACTTCCCTGCAGGCATTGTTTCCTTGCTTGTGTCAAATAGTTTATTGAGCACAGCTAATCAATGCTTCCGCTGACAAGAAAATTGGAACAGTTTATATAGGAAGCGAGTGTTGAAGGGCAGATTTCCCAGAACTGTGGGCCTCATCCGCATGGGTATCCTGAGTGAGAAACGAAAACCTGAGAAGACAATGACACTGAATATTGTTACAGGTTTCTTGGGCTAATCAGACACCTCCACTTTGCCTGTGCCCCCACTTAAAAACTTCACCTGTACCATCCTTTGGTGGTGGTTTACTCAAATGGAACAGGGATTTTCAGCCACTGCTTTACTTTTCCAGGACAAAGCTTTCCACCTCAGACAAACTCCTCCTGCACCCTGCCGTTACAGCTGGGGCCTATGCCTTGTTTGTTTGCCCTGTTCCACTGACAAAATCATTTCAAGTCACTTCCATGTGACATTTATTCTCCAGACCATCTTCCAACCACCAGGCCAACCTGCTGCTTTGAAGGGTGCCTTTGTTCCGTTCACCTCAATTCTGGGCATAATTTTTTCTTTGGGAAAATTGGTCCTGTGTGGAAATTCAAATGTGCATAATTGACAGAAAAGTTACATCTCAGTGACATTGACTTTTACTAGACCAAAAAATAGATTAAACTAATTCTAAATGTGACTTCCTCGTGTTGACAATGACCTCCAGCCAGCTTACCTGAACCTGGTCAAGCCAGCAGATCTCATGCCCCTGGAGCGATAAAGTCATGCTTAAGGCAAATTTTCCTTGTTTTTGTCTCTTGACAGTGCAGTTTTTCTACCAGATCTTTCAGAGAAACAGCACTAACCTACAGCAAAGCCTGGTTAGATGCTTTCAAGTGTGGAGCTTTTCTGAGAGATGCTGCCTCATGGTTCCCCAAGGACCAGTCCCTGAGCAATAACCACTCCCACCCACTGGAGACTGAGCATCTCTTTGGAAAACACAACAATGGCTCCACACGGACAGACGTGACATTAGGAAACTGTTTAGCACATTTTAGTCTCGTCCAGTTAAAAAAGAGGGAGCAACCACAAAACAAATCTCATTGCAGACGAATGTTCAGGAACCACAGGCTTAGGTGTTGCTCTTTCAGGTTTTTCCTCAGTTGAATCAGCCCCATTTCTTTATCACAGTCAGAAATCCAATGCTCCTTCAAGTCCACAGTGGCTTTTTTGTAAACACAGGAGCTGTCCAAGAGAGGCCTTGGTGAAAACATCGATCTCCGGATCATGCAGCTGCCAGTGGTTTACCAAAAAGCAAAGGAGCAAGTCTGCAAGATATGGACAACTCTTCAGCCACTGGTGGGTAATGACAAAGTTACACAATTTCCTCCCCTCCCCTGAATACAATGAAAAACTCTCCAAGAGAGTATTGCAAAACATCAAACAACTCTGGAGAAGTGACAAGCTGAAATTTGGAGCACACACTAATTAGCCTGCTGGTTTAACCCCACGCCATTTAAACAGTATAACTGGTGCTGAACAAAAGAAAGGAAAAAATCTACCATAAACTGCAAAAAAGGCACTGCAGCTGTGCAGTCCTGACTAGACACAACAAAAACTACTGCCTAATTTTGTTCTCATTTGTAATCTCTTATCAAAGTTTTCTTTAGACATGAGCAACACTCCCCCACCTTGAAGCCAGCAATTCACATAATGCTTGGCACTTCTGTATCACGTGTTTTTAAGAAACAGGTCTCATTTTTAATTTCCTGTTATTTACTCTGGTGGGAAAAACCAGCTTACAGTTCACGTTGGGCTGGCTTCGTCCGCCACAGCGCTCATCATCCTGGAGCAGTGTGGGAAGAACAAAGGCTACCAGGAGAGGGATGCTTGTGGTTTTCACCCAGAAGGTGCCTGCTGCATGCTAGATGGCCCAGAAAAGATTGAATCTACAATTAATATGAAGACTCTCTGGAAAAACATCTCGTTGGAAGGGATTGATATCATCCTTTCCAGAGACGCGGGAAGGTAAACATTGCATATCAGGGGCTCACAGAAACAACTCCATCATCTCATTTAACCTTGGGGAATCTTTGCCATGACCTCCCCTCCAACCAAAATCACTCTGAAGCAAAGTCTTCAGAAGGGCACAAGTATGAAATTGGGATGAATTTAAATTTTATGTAAAGCAGCCTTCATGGAAAACTACAGCTAGTAGATATTTTTCCATAGATTTAAAAATTCCAAACGAAACAAGTTCCAACATAGCACACCCTGTGATGAACAACCCCAGTAAACCTCAGCTATTAAGAGAGACTGAAAGCAATACCAGCTAGTAGCAGATTTTAATCTATTTTTCTCAACTGGGAGGGATACAAAATGTAAATAGATACAGTGGAGAAGAGCAATTACAGGTACTGTTAGAACCAGGTCTGTGATCTCATTATGTGTTCCACTAGTACTGAAGCAATTTTCCATATGCTAGTCTTCACTGAAAAGGAAATCAAAACAGTAATTTTTATTTTATTTTAAATAAAAATCAGCTCATCTTGGCCCTTAAATTCAGGATTTGTACCTGCATTTTAAAAGGTGGAATGATAAGAAAAAACCCTCCAGATGGGGAGATTTTATGACTTAGAGAAACTGTGTTACATGGTGGTAGTTTCCAGCAGGGTGTGTTACCTTTTCCACTCCACAAGAATGCCTGTCTTGTGATTTTTTTTTATTTATTTAAAGTTCTTTGTGGGTGGGTGTCTGAGAAACCAAACCATCAGATAAGCAACATTCGTTTCTCAAAGTTGGTTTATTTCAGCATTTCCTTTATTCACTAAGCAAATATGTTCTTAATAACTTCATAAACCAGATCTGGTTTGGCTACCCAGAATATTTAAATTTAATCAAAGTTTATGGAGCCTTAATTTAGGTTTCTGCTTTTGTTTTGTCCTTAATATTGCAGGTACCTCTGTGATTACACCTACTACACTTCTCTGTATTATGGCAATGGAAGAGCTGCTTTCATCCATGTACCTCCATTATCCCAGTCGGTAACAGCAGAATTTCTAGGAAAAGCGTTACAGACCATTATCTTAGCAATGTTAGAACAGTGTGGGGAACAAAGAGAAATGGATCATATAAGAAAAAAATGATGATTTCTTAGAATGCCTTACCTCTTAAATGAAGCAGATCTAAAGATTATTTAAAACCCACACACAAAGGATTTTATAGCCCGTGATATTTTCAGTGAAATTTACTTGCAAAACCCAACCAACCGTTTGCATCTCTTAGAAAAGGCTTGAGGGAAAAAAAACCAAATGATTGGCAGTTCATCTTGCTAACAATAAAGTTGTTCAGATTTCAGAAAGTGTGAAACTGGATTTAAAACATTTGAAATGCTTAATCCTGGTTCTGTTGGTTAGAAAGACATGAATAAAGAATTGCTGACCCCAGATGGAAGCTCACAGCTCTGGGGACTCAGCACAGGATGGATGTAAGAGAGACCCCCTTCAGCCCCTGTCTGAGTCCAGAGAGAGCCCACAAAAAACATGGGTTTGGGAGAAACCAAAACACACTTGGGGATTCTTGTATGTGAAGTTTTACAATTCTCTCTCACTGACCTGCTGTAGATGCTGCTTTCCACATCAGCAACAGGCTCTGACCCAGAGTGACTTCAAAATACAGAGAAAACTGGAATCCAGCAGGATCTATAATGCTCTTGGTAACTTGGGTTTCAACCCAAAAACACCACTTTCCCCAAATTCTCAGTGCCTGTCCCAAAGGAAAGCACCACAATCCTTTCACATTGCACAGCCCAAAGGCAAATCCACCAGCTACGCTGTCCCAGGAGAGGCAATCCTGAAGCACTGTGCTGTGGGAAGGGTTAGGGCATATGATGTTGCCTATAGAAGAGGCACCAAAGGAGATCCCACATGGTAAAACACGGGATCAGATCCCTTCACATCCCAAACAGCTCCGTACAGAAGGGCTGGGTACCCCAGAGGGTCACAGCACTGCCCCCTCAGCACACAGGCAATGCCCACACTCCTGTACTGCTGCTGCCAGGACACAAGGATGAGATGAAATCGGTCAGAACAGCACAGCAGCAGCTTCAGCTGAACACCTGGGATTTCTTGAGGGAAACAAAAGCCTGTTCCTCAAGCACCATCAGTAAAAAGGACAAGAGACAAACATAACAACACAGGCAGCTGATGGGGCTTTGGGCCACCATCAAGCCTTGTTTCAGTCAACATGTTGATGAGAGAGTCTGAGGAACTGGGAATGCCAAGATAAAGCTGATTTTCTTGCCACTGTCTTTTCCAATGTTACAGAAAGCTGATAACCAGGTGCTGGCTGGCTAAATGCCTCATCTGGGGATTGCTGTGCAGGTAAATAAATAACTAACAATGCTCACCTTATTCACAGGAACCTCCTCGTGCAAAACTGCTCAAATCTCAGCCAGAAGGGATCCAAAAGCTCGGTGTCACTGGATGAAAATGCTTTTGATTTCAACCAAACAATGACAGTACTGACCACTACTAAGAGTAGCTCAATTAAATGCAGCCAAAAAGGGCACAGGAAAACCAGAGCAGCTTTACTCTCAGTTTTCTGTACTTGGTTTGCATAAGGAGCAACAAAATGAGAAACAAGCAAATGCATACAGAATTCTTTTATTTAACTTAAATCATGTAGTACTGAAACTACTAGAAAAAAGCAGAGTAAGAGAAACTAAAGGAGCCTTAGCTTCAGCCATTCAAAATAGACAAAGTTTCTTCTTTTTATAATGTAAAGAATCCCGAGTATATCGCAATAACAGGAATAAATTCTTACAACAGAATATACAAAAACATTTTGAAATTTTTTTATCTACTGATTCATTTTAATATAAACACAGGAATTTCTTTAGGAATAATTTATACACAGCAAGTCTTTTTTATGTAATAAATTGGCCATGTTATTGTTTAATTTTCTCTTAAAAAAATTTAAACAAGAAAAATTGGAAAATGTATTTGCAACTGCATCCATTCCTTAGCACTTTCTAGTTTTGTTTTTGTCCCAGAGGTAGACAAACTCTGGCCAATCCTTTCATCTCAAACCTCACTGGTTCAGAAAACAGAAGAAGTGAAAGGTGTCCCTGTCCACAGCAGAGGGGTTGGATCTTCAATATTCTTAAATAACAATAAATAGGGACCCTGCCTTGCTCATTTCAACAAAGCTTCCAATGGTGCTCAACAGCTTTCAGAGGCTGCATACAAACATTTAAAGTGATAAGAAATTTGCAAAGAGTTCTTCAAGAGTAATATTATGAAAACCATCTTCCCTCTTTCCCTTACGCAGTCGCATCCTTCAAGGCACAAGGCCACCACGGCGCAGGTGCTGAGCGGCCCAGGGGAGCCTGGGGAGAGCAAACCCTGCTCTGTTTCTCCGACCAGTGAGGTTCTTGTAATCCATGAAGGTAACTGCCCTAGACAGTAAAGTGAAATGACCAGGTAAGATGATCCCACCCCAACCAGAGGGCTCTGGAAGACCAGGATACTGAAGATACAGAACATTTTCCCAACTCTTTTACTCACTCACTGTATACTGGGTCACAAAGCTTGGGCGGGACGGGGGAGAGGGACAAGCCATGAATTGGACAAGTCAGCGATTCCTTTTTGGCATATTGTAAAGCTAACTAGTAACTGGTACCATGGAAAAACTGATCACAGACAGACACACCCACACACAGACACAGAAAAGTGCCCTTAAATTATATTTTAGGCATTTATAAACTACAAACATTTTATAAAATTATTCTATGTACTTACAAAATGCAATGAAACATTTAATTAGTTCTTGTAAACCAGATCTTCGTCAACTGACTACCCGTAATCTACTGGACTTAAAGCCCTATTGAAAATGCTAATTAATGGTTACTAATCAACGGAACGCATACCCAAAAAAAATATATGAGCACACACGCATATGCACACACACAAACTAGTGAAGTCCTAAGGTACTTGCAAAACAGGCCGACTGTAGGTGAGACAGATCCACACAGGCCGGTGACCAACCACTGTCACGATCCTGGTAAGGAATTTACCGCTCCAGCTGCGAAGTCCAGAGGTTTATTTACAAGTACCAACGATCAGAATTGTGACACCCGAGCGCTGATGCTGTCCCACAGATTAAGCTCAGGATACTACCTCAAATGCTGCCAAGCCCCGTGCCTCTGTAAATCCCCATTGCTGCGTCCTTTGTTTTCAGGTGTCTCCCCACAAACTTCTCCGTGCTGCCTGACCCGGCTGCTCTGCGTCAGAGGCTGTTCAGCACCTCTGAGCAACCAGTTCTGAACGAGGTGTCCTTCGAAGCCCTCCTGCCTACTTGAGTTCTGTATCTTCAGCACCCCTGGCCACTTGTGTTGTTTCTACACATCATTCTTCAATCCTTGTCTGCACATCTACTCATGGGTTAAGTTGCAATATCTGGCTTTATCACTGGTTAGTAAGGAGTGGATCCCTTGCACCTTCCTCCAGTGTTGTTCAGCCCAGTGATTGAATACATGGTTGACAAACAAAATAAGAATAACAGGAAACAAGTGTTACTTGTACTAATGGAATGAAAAGGGTTTAAATATATATATATATCTATATTATAGATATACATATGCAGATATATATATATGTATATATAGATATATATGTATGGAGTTACACCAACAATAGGAGTGTTGTTCACTTAGACTCGAACCCAACACCCCTCAGCAGTTCCCAGAGGGCCTGGCAGCAGCTCCCTCTGGTCACCAGTTGTCCTGGGCAAACTGGGCTTTCTTTCCTTTGTTTTAAGAGACCAAGAGGAACATCAGTGCAGCCACACCTGGAACCACACAGCACTTGGCACCAGCTGGGAGGAGCAGGGGCATCACACAGGGTGGCTCCACTCCTTGCACTGTGCTCGGCTGCTGCCTCTGGTTTATCACCCCCCCAAGGAGCATCTGATCTAGTGCCACGGCTGTGTGTGCACAGGAATCGTGTTCCCTTGCAACCAAACCACCTCCTCTGCGACAGGCACTCTGAAATGCCAGTCAGGAGAGACCCATGGCCGAGCCCTGCGATCCCAGCCGCCTGCTCCCCTCGGCGACGCCAACTCGTTATCCCACTGCATCGAAACCTCTTGGGGCCATTCGTCAAAATGCTGGTTTTCAGGGCTGGGTGGGCTTTTGTGTTTAATTTATAAACAAACTGGATTACTTTAACTTTATTCAAACATAGCTGAAGTTCTAAATAAATTTTCCATACCAGACAAGCCAGTGGTCTCAGGGAAGAACAACATTACAAACCATATTATGACTCTATCAAGCCAACATTAATTCTCAGTTGTTCACATGCACAAACAACTTGATTTACTGTCCAAGGGAAGTCTGCATGAAAAACCCATGTGAATAAAGCTATTCAAAATGCACAAAACACAACAAAAAAAGCTATGGAAACAAAGAGAACAAAAAGGGAATTAAGCTTGAATTGCAAACACAGAACGCAATGGTATCATGAAGGTGGTTTGGTCCAGGAGAGCTGACTGCCATCACGCACACGGACGCGAGGCCTCGTGGCTGTCTTCTACTGAAGTGCTTTTTGAAATGCTTCTCGTGATGCTATGTCATTAGTGTTTCTTCCTAATGCATTGTAAAACCACCTACATACAATTCTACAAACCAGTAACTCGGACAGTTTGAACAAAACCCTCCTAGCCAGCTGAAAGATCTGAGGATCTCCAGTTGTGGTAATCAATATGTGCAAGGGAGGGGAACAGCCACTGCACCCAAAGGTCACTGGAACACCATCAAACATGGAAAACCAAACCAATCTAGTGAAAACTTCCAATCGTGCTGGTTTCTCAGGACTAGGGAGAAACGCTCCCTCCAAAGACAAACTGCGGTAATTAGCCACGGCGCTGTGTATCCAAGAGGCCGTGTTCAACTCCAAGTAGCCAAGCACCACATTACTCAGATACCACAACCAACACCTGCACGAACAGCTGCCAGAGCTGGAAAAAAGGAAACATTATACATCAAGCTGATGGCAAGCTCGTGTTAGTCCTGTGTGCTTGTAAATGAGTTACAGGCTGTCAGAGGGCACTTAAAATTTGATGGCTGGTCCATCAGAATCCACAGTTATAATGTGTATAAACAGGGGAAGAAAAGGGAACTGACTTTTTACTGGCACATTAAAATAAATCAATTCAATGTTAGTTTTGAAAAAAAAAAAATTAAGGAAAAATCAGTGCTCTCATCAAACAGAAGCAGCAAAGACTGAAAGCTGTAAATTCAATGTAGAATTATCATCAGGCAGCCTGTGACAGGTTTTGGTCAAGAAAGCGATGCCATCACATATGAGCCGATTTATTTTTGGGTTCTGATTCAGCCAAATATCTTTTTGATGCTTGTGACATCTGAGCAAGAACTGGCAGGAATGACTTAGCCCATTCTACAGGACAAACAGAAAGACCATTCCCTTTTGTATTTCTTCTGGACCTTCAAACATTGTAAACATTTGATTTCTGTAACAGATTTCAGGAAATACTCACAATTTGAAGTTCCTGTATCAGGTCAGCTGCATTTCCACCCATCCAAACACACAGCATTTTGCTGCTGACCCAAGAACTGCTGTGACAGCACATTAAAAAGCCTGTGTTTCCTTAAAGAACGGTCGCCCTAAGTCAGACAATTCTTGGATTTCTCCTCACAACAACAAATCTAAAAAAATTGGAGAAACCCCTTGGAATTGAGGCAAATATTCTAGGTGACCCTCTGTGACATGCAGTGACTGTTCCCCTCCAGAACCTAGAGCATGTGGTATATGGAGTGAGAGGTTACCAGTATCAATGGCATTTATTGGCTGCTGAGAAATGTGAGATGTATTTTTTTTATATACACACATATAAAAAAATAAGAGTGAGGTAGATAAATGTTTGAAAAAAAAAAAAATCAAAAACTGTCCCCCTGTCATACTCTAAAACCCTTATCTCAGTATTTAAATTCATTATGGGGCATCTCTACAGTGATTTAAACTGATATCACAAAAATAAATAAAAAATCCTACATAGAATACCTTCTTAATTAACTTTTTTGTCTTTTTCATTTTCAAAAGGGAAAAATAAGTATGGGACAAAGGCAAGAGAAGATAATGGGACCTAAACTACACAAGCAAAAAGCACTACAAACTTTTAAAAATCTCCAGTCAAAACTAGCAATCAGTATATTTTAATTCATTGTTCTTACTCAAAAGATTTGAACATTTCCATCCCAGAACCACCTCTTCCTGCCATCGTTTGGTTGGATCAGTGCTAAACAAAGGCCTAGACTGGAACTAAGGTAAGATGAGCAACTGGTACGACTCCTTGGGTGTCGACTTCCTGACGGCCCCTCCTTCCCCCCTCACCAAGGCTTCTGCAACTGAACAAACAAGCTCACTCGTCTTCTTTTGTTCTGAGGTTTGGTCTATGATTTAAGCCACAAGCTTGGACTTGTACAGGTTTCCATAGCTGCCAACATTTCACTGTTTGCCAGCCAAGCTGCCGGCCCCAGCTCCGAGCTTTCCACCAGCCCCACGGCAATGGCGCAGGGGCTTCCCTTCGGTTGGGGGTGGTTTTCTTCACCAGGAGTGTGAACTGCAGCCCAGGTGCCCCCACAAGGCCTTCCCTCCACGAGGGCCTCCCCATCAGGAAGGGGAAGAGCTGGGGCTGGCTGGAGCCAGGTGATCAATGGCCACCCTAGGAACGCCTGACATCGCCAGCTGCGCCTGGCACAGCTCTTGTTCACAGGGTGGAAGGGTTAAAAGTCTTTTTAAGGGTCAGTGACCCAAAAGCCTGGTGTCTGCTGTTGTTCCCAACTAATAATTTAAAAAGAATACATGTATGTGTGTGTCTGTGTGGGGATGGGTGGGTGGATGTGTGCCATGATCAGAACAAGCAGGGAGGGCAGGAGGGGTAGGACCCTTGTACAACAATGAATATAAACACTGAACGAGAATGTACTAAATAGTTAACCTTTTGTATCTGACCTGAGTTTGTATCATCACGCCTTGCACTGTAAGAGACTCGCGTGCTGTCTGGGCAGAGGTTTGTGGGAAGGAAGGAAAACCGGGGCTTAAAAACACCACACCACAGCACTGCCAGAGTGTTCCCGTGCGGGGTGTCCCTTCTTTCTCCTTGTCCCCCTCCAAAGCCCTGTAGCCCACACAGCCAAGATGTTGTAAAACCACTAATGGGGGGAAAAAAAAAAAAAAGAAAAAAAAAATAAAAGGAAATGTATTTATAAAAAGGCATTAAACAGTTCATGGCAAATCATATGAAAGGTATCAGTTACTGGGAAGGAGGAAGTAAAAGTTACACACTATAGTACAAAGCATAAGAAAAACTGTTGAAGTGGAAGGGAAGGGAAGGAGGGCAGACCTGAAGGTTTTCATAGATTAAATCCACAAAGATAAAGAACAAAAAAAATAGCAGCTTTTTTCTGTACAGACATATAGATGAGTATCTGAACCGTAAAAAAGTTATAAAAGTGACACAAAAGACAATGTGTATGCAAATGATCCATGGTCTAACATAGAACTGCAAGACCCTTCGAGAAGTCTTAATAATAAAGAGAAAAGGTCAACAAAGCATCATATACTTGAATCCGGTTACTGCTTTTTTTTGTCTTCTCCAATTTATGTTTCTAGGTGTTTTTTCCTTGCAAGCCTGTGAAGGAAGGCAGGCTGCAACGACGGAGATCTTGGCCGCTTATTTTCAGGTTTTTCGTAACTCATTTTTGGCAGGCGGTTGACTTTTTTTGTACGAAATGCACGTGTTTGTTTAGCTCACCACTGCCAGTTTTGTCCAGAATTCACTGGGATGGGGACAGGGGTGGAGGGAGGGCTGGTTCTTTACCCCATCCCTTTTATCTTCTCCATCACAAGAAAAAGAAAATAAAAATCACATTTTGTCCAGTTTTGAAAAAAGATCTAGACAATTTGATTTTTTTTATTTTTTTTTAAATACCAGTGCATGACTGAATAGAACATATTGGTCAGGATCTGTTTTGAACAGAGCAGTTGATTACTGTGCTCCTTCCATGACTACAAAAAAAAGAAAAGAAAAAGAAAACTAAAACAAAAAAAAAACAAAACGAAAACAAGAAACAAAGAGTTCATTTTTTTTGGCAAAATTTGGCAGCGTTGAAAATGGTAACAGCCTTGGACGAATGACGGCCCTTTTTTATTCTTTTACATGTTCCTAAAAAGATTAAAGAGCAACATTAAAAATCCAGTCTTTTTTTAGTTTAGGGTTTTTTTGTGTGTGTGTGGTTTTTGTTTGTGTTTTTTTTGTTTGTTTGTGGTATTTTTTATAAAGACCTACAGTGTTAGGCAGGTGCTTGCAGGGGTACCGGGAACCACCTGGCCTGCGATATCTTTGATCTGATAAAAGTGCCGTACGGTTGAACTTGCACGCAGATATGTTTCCCATTATGAAGCAAAAAGAGAGACAGAAAGAAAGAGAAAGAAGAGAGAGGAAAGAGGAGAGAGAAGAGAGAGACATCAGATCTCAAGTTTTCTGTTGCTATTAAGTGTTAACATTAAGAGTTTTAAAAGGCCAACTGTGTGCCCCATGACTGGAGTCCTTGACTGAAACAAACATCTGCTTGCATATTGAAAAAAAAAGAAAAATACGGTAACTTGTTTACTGAAAAAAGGGTTCTCCCAAGTGCAGCTATGGCAGTTCTGAAGATCCACTGAGGTACAGTAGGCTTTTGAATATATTGTGATTTTCTTTCTTTCTTCCCCCAATGCCTGTGTTTGTGTGTGTTTTGTTTCTGCGAGGCTCTGGCTCCGAGGATCAGCAGGCCGAGGACTGGGGCAGCGGCAGGGCCCTCTCGTTCTTGCGGCCCCCGTTCATGTGCGCGTACGGCTGTCGCTCCTCGAAGCTGGCCCGAAGGACCACCACGCCGGGGCCGTTCTCGGCCTTGTGTCCTGAGTGCTTGTCAGTGGGTTGGAGGGTGGAGGAGGGGTCTAAAGGAATGCTCTCCATGTTTTCAGTCTCCAGGTCCAGCTCCTCTGTGTCCGGAGGCTTGTTCTCTTCACTGTAGAAGAAGGAGACCTCTTTGAAGGCTGGGTCCAGCTCGTCTTTGATGCTACCGATGATTTCCAGGAAGGAGGGTCTCATTTTGGGGTTGTACTGCCAGCACATGCGCATCAGTTCAAACCTGGGCAGGGAACACACAGGAAAAACATTTACTGAGGTGTTTTAGAGCTGGGACTGGGTCAGACCACGCGTTCTAGGGAATCATTCCATTCTGATGGAAGCCAAAGTGACAGAACTTTCACAGGCCGAGATCCCTAGGGTTGTAGGGATAACATAACCCCCATAACAGGCCATTTACTGAAGAGTTGGACTTGATGATCCTGCTGGGTCTCTTGGAACTCAGAACATGTTGTGAATTTCTTTGTCACATTTGGACCTTCCTTCTCATCACCCATTTACTCCCATACCTCCTACCTCGCCCTTTTCTACTCCCTCCCACACACCTGCCCACACCTTGTGTCTCACGGGCACCTGACATCCAGAACCATTTCATACTTTCATTCTGACTTGGTATTTCTTTTTTTCCTCTAAATTGCCCTGTGCTTACTCAGCCATAAGCTACGTGATTGTGCCTCCTGGAGTATCTTTTTCAAACAACTCATCCCACCCCATCAATACCAACTTGGAAAAAAATTAGAATAGGAAATACACGCAAGGTAAAGCACTGCCTTTTTCCCCTGAAAGAAGAAAACTACATTAAAATTAATTGCAATCCCCAGCGGACATTTGCCAATCTCAAAGACATTCTCTAATCTTTTTATTTTAAAATTAGGTTGTTTTCATTTACGGCCAGGGATGCATTAATATTTTACGGAGTGTGAGATCATCTGTTTAAGCACATCCATGATTAGATCTGTACAATGTCCCATGCTGGCAAAACAGAACCACAAAATGAAACAGTAATACAGACATAATGAAAACAGCATTTTCATGACACAGCAAAATTGGATATTCCCAGGAGATCGCCCTGAGCTTTAAACATAACACAAGAAAGGATTTCACCGTCTGTGAAGGTGGAATAGGGATGTCTTCTGTTAACACAGTGCAGTAATAGGACAAATTTAAATAAGAAAAGGAAGATTAGCATTAATTCTTCGAGCCAATCCTCTGTGTACACAGCGTTCAGAAGAACACACTGTGTGGAGGAAGTCACTGCTGGCCAAAACTACTACTCTGTGCTAGAGTAAGAATGGATCTAAAAATAAAATAAAGCCAAGAAAGATCTCTCAGTTAAGGTAATGCACTGGAGAATCCTTCACGCCTCTGACTCACCTGCCAGCTCTGGGACCTGCAGCCCCAGTCAGACCCCCTTGGCTTGCTGGGGCTCATTTTCCACGTCTGCCAGCCTTCACCTAAACCTTTAGCTTTGATTCTAGAGAACAACAATACCATATTTCCAACTCCCACCAATTTCCAGAGCTCAAATGAGCAATTCTATTTGACCCTTTCATTAGCTCTCACTGCCTTGTGCCCTCAGTTTACCAGATCTTTGCACCAGCCTGGAAAGATTTTATTTTTAAATTAAAAAGACAAAAACAAATGAAAAAAAAGCATTCTCTTTTTGAACAGGACCTGAGTCCATCCCCAGAGTAATGTCCCTGCTCTAGAACAAACCTTCCAATAGGACTGACACCAAGCTGAAAAACCCTAGGCTCTGCAGCCCATGGTGGGTTTGGAGAGTCCAGGAGCCCTGGCCTGAAACAAAACCAGAGCAAAGAAAGCCCCTCCCCAGAAACTCGGGAAATTGGGAAATACGGTTGCATCTCCACCGTGTTCTCAGCTGATGTGAACCAGCAGAGAGGGCAAGTGGCTGTGTTTGGGCTGCAAACACTGCTGAGTGCTTCAACCAAACCAAAGCAATCTTCACTGAAGTGCATCTAAAGTGCCCAATATTCCTGCCAGAGCTCCACTGGCACCGCTCCGCGGGAACAAACGTCAGCCACCTGAGAATGGCCTTGTGACACCCAACAAGAGCTGGCAAAACCAGTCTGTGCTGGGAGAACTCCCCGGGTACTCAATGCTGCATTGTAACCGCACGTAGACACGTAAACACAGCCCAACTCCTGCTTGTTTTTGAGTCTGTAAAAAGCCTTTCAGAGCAAAAACGAAGCCAGACTATAAAACTGCACCGTACCCTCACCCACAAGCGGGGAGGAAAGCTTGAGACATAAATATATAAAATCCATTTCTGTTACTTCATTGCTGTTTCCCTTCCAGCTGACTGCTGCGTCCCTGAATAGAAGCTTGGCTGGAGCCAGGAACTCTGGATATTCGCTGGCGCTGCGCCCTGAGGCCTAAGGGCAATGCTAAGGAGATACCACAAGCAGCAGAGTAATGCATGTGACATCAGCACAAACAAGGACATGTGATGTTTCTTTTAAGCCATTCCAGATTTAAAAACCCTACAGAGTTCCCATAAAAGGATTTTTTTTTCCTTTTTAACTCTGTGTGTTCGCAGACCTTGTTTACATTATCTTACACAAAACAAAAACCTTTCCAATAGACAATGGAGGAATTTACAGGCTGTTAATACAACCTGAGCAGATTTATAAAGTACGTTCCTGACTGGTAGCAAGTGAGCTCCAGGGAGCTGGCGGCACCATCATGGGATAGGGCAATAGCCAGCATCCCTCTGTGCATCTTTTGCTCAAGGAACTGAGCAGAAACCGAGTCCTGTTTTGCACTGAGACAATAAAAAAAAACAGAAAATGGAAAGTTTCTATAGAAGTTGCATTCCATTTGTGCTTTGCAATACATATGATTTGGTGGGGAAAAGCAAAAGGACCTCTCCTCCCCTGCTGGTGCCGTGTGCTGCCAGTGCCTCTGCAGAGCAGACCCCGGGTTCTAAGCAGGAACAAAGGGAAATCAGCACTGCGTAAATAGTCTAGTCATCTACAATGCATGTGGGGGAAGCAATCCTGCTTTAAAAACAGAGTGGAATTCCAGCCTCCACAACTTTTAAAAGCCCCATGGGAACACACTGTCTGAGAGCTTCAGCTGTACCAAAGCTCGGTGCCACGCAGCCGTCACCTGATGAGTAGTGCCATAACAATGGGAGGACATAAAAACATCACTGAGTGCACAGGAAGAGGAGAAAAACAGCAAAGCTTCTCCTGGCACTGCCTTACTGAACCATCTGTCTTATTGCACGGTTCTGTCTGCAAAGCCACGCGAACTATGCCAAGAGGGTGTAGCATAAACACAACTGAGGCTTGTTTCACCCTGTGCAAGAGTAAAGAGCCTCCAGAAATACCCTCCCCTTTGTGCTTCGCCTTTTCACAGGGATTCACCACCTCCCAGCCCCAGGACAACCTCCTGTAAAATCCCCCTTTGCCCGAGCATCCAACACGGCCACGCTGCGGAACAGAACCTGTCCAGCTCCACCTAAGAGCTGCTGACCCACTGCTGCCAGGGAAGCACGGGCACTGACCAGGGACGGGGGCACAGAGTGCTCAATCCTGCCTGCACCATACAGAATTCATGGGGGGAACACGAGGTGCTATGGGGAGCTCCTGCTCCTGGCTGGAGGGTGCAGGGCTGTGTCAACATCGCATCACCCGCATGGCTAAAAATAGCAGATTTGGTGACAGCGAGATTCTTCTCTCTGTTCTCATCTATGCTTCCCCACAGCAGTTACCTCCTCCACCTGCTCTGGAAGTTTCTCTCCATCAGCACACTCCTCTCTCCCCACAGACAGGTCCACTGATGTTCTGACCAGAATTTCAGTTGCTTCCAAGTCAAGGTGATTTCAGAAACGAAGTACCTGTGCATTTGTAGCCACCATGTGAGACACAGGAGCACAGAGCTCCCCTTCTCACCTGCTTCCAGGCAGCGCCACGCCAAGTGCAGCGACCTCCCTGCAGCAGGTGGGCTTTGCTTTTGGGACATCTTGAGTTCATATTGGGAGTCCATACTAAAGTATCACAGACCAGTCTCCACCAGCAAGAATTTGTGCTGCCTAAAAAATATCTCCCACTAGCACAGACATGCCAAGAAACCTGTCTTTAAACACAGTCTTTTAGCAATCTCCACAGAAAAGAGGATCCCTTGTTTTACAGAGTTTCATAAAGCACCGGAGAAAGCAGTGCCCTGGAATGTGCTGGGATGAAGGGTAAGATCCATATGCAATTCCAGGGCTCTTGGAAACTGTTAGAAACACTCTTCTGCCCATGTCCTACTTTGCTGTAGGTCCCCAGCTGACAAGGAGGTTACTGGGCCCTGGAGAGGACCTGTGCCTATGGACCAGGTCTCTGATCCTGCCAGCAGCAGCAGCGTGTGGGTGAGGACTGGGAGCAGTGGGGAGGTCACCGAGTGTGGCACGGCACTGTCACAGCATCCTGGGCAGGGAAAAATGCAAAAACGTGCAAAGAAAAAAGCACCACAGAACACAAAACAAGTTTTTGGAATGCCAAGAGCATGTGCAGGGAACAAAGGTGAAGGTTATTCCTGGAGCTCCCTACTGTTATTCCTATAACTGTCTACTTGAATTTCAGCAGATTTGGGTGTCTGTACTAAAACAAAGACAAAACAAGCTGAAAGAGAGCAAAGCAAGTCACAGTAAGGTCAATACATTCTTTTGTTTGTTTGTTTGTTTTACATTTGGGATAAAGCCAAGATGTTTTACACTCAATTGTATCACTAAAAAAAGCAAACCAAAAAATCACCATTAAAGTGGATGTGCCTTAGGTCTGAGTTCAGCTTCATTCCTTTTTCTGACAGAGTGAAGCTGTACAATTCAAAAGCAGATTTTTTTTATTCTGCACCTCTGCACTGTCAGGCTGAATGCTGCTGGCCAGAACCAATGTGTGAACAGCTTCTTCCTGAGAAGCAGCACAAGAAGGGCCTTGGCTGTTACACACCGGTGCAAAGATTTGCTCTGCCAGACTTTAACCAAGCTCTCCCAGCTCACAAGCCAGGACCTTGAAAGTGGATTCATCCAGTAGCAACAGCCCTGGAGCAGAGGAGACTCCCTGAGGAGGGGGAGGAAGGAGAACTGGGTGGGCTGAGTAGAGAGAACTTCTGGCCATGACTCCCCTCCCAGCCCTGCTCATGCCACACACACCCCAGGTCAGCAGGGAATTTCTGATGCTGGATCTCTCCCCAGTGAGTTTGTTCTCACTGCAGAGATGCTTTTTCCTGTGAGCTCAGGGAGCTGAACCTGTCACATCCCCGATGTCCCCCATTTGTGCCCAGCCCCATTACACAGCTCTGACCATATTAAACAATGTCCAGTCAATCTGACTGCCAGGAATTCTCCACAGCATCGTGAAAGGGAAGGAATGTGAAACCAAGGAATCACATGGCAGCTACACCTCCCCCTGCATATACCACCCACCCCTCAAACAACAAAACAACACTGCCTGTCATCTGAAACCACAGCCAGGCTCCAGCCAAAAAAGCTATTTTCCTAAGAATCCCAAGCAGCTGAGGCCCTTAAGTGATTGTATCCCTTCTGTGCGCCTCCAGCAAATTTCAATAACTGCAAGATGCAGTATTTCCTTCCCAAAAGTCAGTTTGGGAAGTATATCAAAGCAATAAAGTCTGAACAACTGAAACTGCTGTACACAAAGGCCAGCCGAAGTATTTCAGCAATGTAAAGCTAAAAACTGAAGCTGCTGCACTGCACACCCTCTGCTGCTGCGAGGCTTTGGGTCGATCCTGGGGCAGGGAGGGGTTTTTCTGTGGAAAACCTCTCCCTGTGCTTGCAGGGAAGGAAACTGTTAGCAGGGGGGATTTATTTATCTCCATGGGATGAGTGCTATGACTGAAACAGAAGATCCAACCCAGCTTCAGATACACTGATTAATCTGTATGCTGAACTAAAAAGTCAAATTCCAGTGTTTACACACATTTCAGCTTGTCCCATGGTCTTTTTTCTCTTTATGCTCAACAGAATTACTTCATGCAGAAGAGACATGATTTAGGCACAGAGCCTCCTGATGTAGCAAACGTCACTTATTAAGTGACATTTTTGCTAAGTCCAGTTTTATTCAGGAACACAAAGATTGGGTGTTGCTTCCTTGTTGGAGGAGAGGTGAGATTCTGGCCACAAGCAAAGCTCTTTTCTGGAACATCTCACTACCATAAAACACTGGATTGACAGAGACCGTGTGAGCAGCCCCTCCCACGACTGCCACTCTCTAACAGCCCCTCCTGTGGGAGCTGGGAAGAGCAGGCACTGCAGAGGTCAGGAGGAGCACGCTGTCCCTCAGGGCAGCGGTGGCACTTACAGCATGTCGGGACAATTGTCCGGCTTTTCCAGCAGCCCCCCTTCCATGACGAAGCGCAGCACCTGCTCGTTGGTCATGCCCTGGTACGGCTGCTCCGCCAGCGTGGCGATCTCCCAGAGCACCACTCCGAAGGACCTGCAGCAAAGAGCACAGCTTTAGGGGTCCCTGCCACCTCTAGAACAGCGTGTTTCTTACAAGGTGCTGAGTGGTGGGTGTCCACGGGGATTTCCTAGGTGGCCACGGGTATTTTGTTTTAGCAAAGAATTCCAGTTGCTCAAAAGCCATGTGCCTGTGGTGGCAGTCACAACACCTCCCTCAAGAGACTGCTGACTTCAAACACCTCTACTTGGGTGAGAAAAACTCAGTTACCCTTTTGCAACATGTATGTAACCATGTTCTTGAAAGAGCTTCCAGCTCCTTCCAGATAACTACAAAGGACAGCAGAAGTGAAAAAAGCAGTTTGTCTAATAATAGGAATTGATTACTGGTGAAGAAAGATAAGCACAGTTATGTAATTGGGTAGTTTGGACGTAAGTATTGACACTTTCTAAAAATATCTCCATTTAAAATTAGTTTATTGAGCAGACACAGCTCAAATTGTCTGCCCTGCACTGAAGAGTCATCTACTTTTAGAACTGCTGGGCAAAAAAGGAAAATCTCGATGCTGTCTGACTTGTGTGGTAAAATGCTGAGTCAAGCTGAGTGAAAAACACACAGTTCCACTGGGGGGGTGTTATGAAAACAGGAGTCCAGTGTCATTAGCCAGTTATGGCCCAGTGGTTTTATCTTTCAGCTATCCCTGGGATCTAAACTGGTTTGCATCCGGAGCCAGAAGCCACAAACTGCCTTGCAATTGTTTTCCTTTCAGGGGAGGGAGGGACAGGGGGTCACAGCTCAATATTTGGGTGCCTTTGAAGCTTCTTTGATCGCTGCAGGGATAACGAGGACAAGTCTTGCACACCTACTCATCAGATTATCCTAACAAATAAACTCAGGTTGCTCCTTCCAGGCAACGACCAGCCCTGAAAGAATTCAAAATGCTGAGGACTTATTTATAGAAATCCACCCTCACCCTGAACAGTATTACATTAATTTTAAAATGTCCTCCTTCCCTAGCTACAACAAAACCAGCCCTGTCTAATTACCTCATTCTTCAGCCTGAAAAGCAATAAAAGAATGAATTGCTAAAATAAAGCTCCACCCTTCAAACCTCCAGACACTCTTCCTGCAGTTGCCATTTCACCTTACAGCTTATAAATCCTGGGCTCTGACCACTCAACAGGGTTTTGTCTTTTTGACATCTTGGCTACTAAAATTGATCTCGAAGAACATGGAACTACATGTCACAATATCTGACCAGAAAGGCAGGAAAAATGATCTCAATCTTCTGTTTACTGCTTGATGTAAATAAATGACCCCCAAAACAGCCAAACTCCATGGTTTACACAGAGCAACTTCAAATCAGAACCAATAGAAGGATTCAGGAATTTTTTCCTGGCATGGAGAGACCTCCAATGTATAGTGCCTGGTGTAAAAGTTACTGAGAAGGAATGATCCTTTTAGCCATAAGCAGATCAAGTGAATAGACAGCATTTCATGACAGTGTTGAGTCAGGCTCCACTACATTTGGAATTCAGATTGAAATTTCTCTGTAGCTGCAGATACATGTTCTAAACAAACAGCGAATTTCTCATGTTGAGCCCGTTTTTTTTGTGCCTCCAGACAAGTACACCCCTGTGAACCAAATTTCAGAGTAAATCACTTCTAACAATTAAGATGCCAAACCATCCCAAGGAAGAACTGTCTGAAATACCCATGAGTGCTGTGGGCCTCCTCTTCAGAAAACAATCCTTTCTTCTCTCTGCTTTCAAGTAAAAATCTGTCAAGATTTTACTGCTCCTTCTCTTCAGTTTTCCAACCCTGTAATCAGTAAACTACTTTCCAGGTCAGGATGTTCACTCAGACTGTCCCACTGATGAACTGCAATATTGTTTGCACAATCCTGCTTTGGACTGATGGACCAACAGATGCCAAATCATGGAATCCCAGGATGGTTTGGGCCGGGAAGGACATTAAAGCCCATCTTGTTCCAGCTCCCTGCCCTGGGCAGGGACACCTTCCACTGTCCCAGGCTGCTCCAAGCCCTGTCCAACCTGGCCTTGGACACTGCCAGGGATGGGGCAGCCACAGCTTCTCTGGGCAATTCTTCCCAATATTCAATCTAACCCTCCTCTCCTCCTTGTTAGGGAAGCACTCAGGTCCTTCCTGCAACAACCACAGCACTAATTTACTTCTGACACTGGATTTGGCATCACACCTGGGGTTTTTTGTTTGGAATTTGAGTTATGTTTAAAGAATAACATCATGTAACAGTCCCAGAATAGAGGAAAGCACACATGAAACACACATGGGACATCAACACTGCAGACCCTGAGCCACTGCTGAGCCCTTCAGAGGCCATGGCTGGACCTGAAAATTCCTGTTGTGTGGTAAGAACAGGCAGCTCTGTCAGCTCTTTACTCCAGCTCGGTCAGTTCTACATCTGGGGATTTTCTAGTGATATAGTCCAAATTTCTGTCTGCTTTGTGAAGCCATTACAAGTCCCAAAATTATTTTACTGGGGGGACTGCCAAAAGCATGCCTGCACTCTTCCATCAGATAAATGGCTGATACAGGGCTTCCCTTCAACTCAATGTGGTTGTTTTCATCTGCTTCCAAGTCTGAGGGTTACTAGATTCAAAAATAAGTTACTAGCCATATGTAAAATAAAATTTAAGCATCATTCTGGTGCTTCGCTTTTTCACTTGAATTCCTCTTAGAAACCTTTCTTACAGAGCTGGTCCTGTGAACTACAGACCACTGACTCCAAACTCCTCAAGCTGCTCAACAAAAACGCAGTTTACTCCTAAAACACCATTCCTACTGACTTCTAGACATTTGGAGGCAATCAGCTGCCAATTCTGTAACAGATCAGCAGTAAAAACATCTTGTTAGGAAGGCAGGGAAACCATAAAAGACAGAGGAGAGGTTTTGCCAGTACAAAACCACCTTCTGCCAAGTCCTCCCTACCTATCTCCAAAAGCTGGGGGGTGTGTGGGGAATTGTTCCAGCGGATTACTTCTCCCAACTACACGCCTCTATTAATAACTGCACAGATACAGCAAGCATGCAGTGTGCTTTGAAAGAAAACCCTATTTCTGCATCTTGCAGTATATAAAACAAGCAAACAAAGCTCCAAATGGAGAGGGATATGCACAAGGGAGAACTCCCCAAAAAAGCCTGTGAGTGTACACAGCCCATCTGGGGAAAAGTGGAGGTATTTACACAGAAGGTTTTGATGGAAAAGCAGGTCAGCACTATGAACCCTTCTATATTCTTGGCAACTTTTAATGCTCTTCTTGAAGGAGGGCAATTTAAAAAATGACAACTTGCTCTTCCAGGTGAATGTAATGTTTTTCACCGCTCAACTGATTTTACAACAAACAGCAGGAAACATGCTGCCACCTCCAGTTTTGGAAATCCATTTAATTCTGCTCTCCCTGGGAGCAAAATTTAACCTCACGGGTTCTTGCTGAAACAGGAGCTATACAGCAGAATGTTTCACAGTGGAAAAACAGAGCTACCTTTGAATGGACAGGAGAAGGAGTACACTAAGTCTACTAAAACAAGAAGAGAGGCTAGAAAGAAGGGGGTTAAAGTGGTTTTTCAGAGCCCCTTTTTTGTTACCAGACGTCGGAGTGCGTTGTGAAGACTCCATCTTTCAGCGATTCCGGGGACATCCAGCGGACAGGCAGCAAACCCTTCCCTCCTTTCCGGTAATAATCTGTCTCGTAGATATCTCTCGTCATGCCAAAATCTAGAAGGCAGAAATACTTTGAGTTTGCATGAGCAGATGATGAGCATTTCCCCTTCCTACAAGCCAGAGAATCACACGTGGGTGTGAGGAATCTGCACTGCGCTCCCATGACATTTGACTTTGCAGACACTTCAGCTGCTGCCTCTGGGCTGGCGACCTTCCCTCCCAACAGCACCAACAGACATTTGTGCCACTGACTTCAGGGATGCCAAGTCTGAACCGTTTAAATATTGAAATGTGAAAAGTTCCAGCATTTATGCTCAAGCTTTGCAGTAAGATGAGTCTTCTGAAGGTCATATAATGCACTAATTGTTCCCAGAAATCAGTGATTTTTTTTCTTTTTAAAGAGTGTACGAAGTCCCTTTAGTACTTAAAACTACTGTATTTAATTGAAGAATCTCACATGTTAAAGAAAATACTTCTCTTGGTCTTCTTTGTCCTATTTCCAAAGGTAATTTCCCGTTTCTGTACAATATCCCATTTCAAGAGCTGCAGAGGATGATGCTATTCATTTGTGATTAACACACACAAATATTAAAGACATACTTCTGGTTATATCCATGCTTAGCTGTAAATTCATAAGCATTTGCAAGACTCAGATCTAAAAATATTCATCCCCTTGACTGTACCTCAGATTTATTCCAGTGGTTTTTTTCTGTACAATCAGCCTGAGACAGAACTGCTGGCTCTCAGACTGGCCTATTGAAACCAGTTACTGCGTCCTCAGACACCAACCAGAAAGTTAATAAATCAGGGGTCATCAGTCCTCTGACTGATATTAAATGCTGTCTGCTCACACAGAGGGAAAAATCCATTTCACCAACACAGACCTGTAATTGCCCCTTATTTTTCCCCAGGAAAAGTGTACAGAACTCCTCCAGCTCTCTCAGCCATCAGCAGCCTGTGATGAGTGACCAGCCACAACGTTCCCTGCGTACCAGGGACACCGGTACCCCGGTGATTATGACTAAAAAGCCCATCTGTGCAGCTCTTCCATCACTCCCACACACCAGGGTGACTTTATCCCAGCTGAACGGAAGATTCTTTCAAAATGTAATGCAAATAAGAAACAGACACACAGTGAGCACAGGGTAGTGTGGCATAAAGCTCTTCCTCTGAGATCTGAACAGTCTGAGTTGGCGTGTTCCAGCCAAGATGCTTCTAAACTGTTTCTGCATGAGGGGATTTTCAACGCTGGTACATAAACAAGAGCAGTGCAGCACATTTACTAAATGCTTTTGGGGTAACCATGAACATGCACCAAATCTTCAGCTTAAAGAATTGTAAAACAAGCTGATGGGGGCAGGAGGAGAAAACTGGAATGGGAAGGATTTAGGCTGACTTCCCACGAACCTGCAGAAAATACACAAAATCCCCAAAAGATCTTATTTCCTAATTAACTGACTCAAAATGAAATCATTTTTTCTTTCTCCCAAATGACAGGATTACTTACACAAATTATCAAAATAGCTGAGTTAAGCTCAGAGAAAAAGAATTAGTTTCCTACAGCAGAAGGCTGTTGCTATACACATTATTTTAATATGCACAACTCGAAAACAGCCAACAGCTTAAAATCACTCTCTCTGGAGAGAAGACTGAAAAAACCTCATCTGACACTATTTTGGAGGGATGGTGAAAGGAAAAAAAAAATTGGTGATCTAACAGCAGAGCAGAAGAAAAGCCATTCAGCTGTCTGGGAAGCAGAACTCCAGTTTAGACTGGAAAGCACCCAGCTGAAGTCATTCCACTTCCAACTCAGATAGGATTTAAAATAATCCTAATTCTCATTCTTGAATCAATAAACAGGAGGTGGAATTATTTTTGCACATTAACACAGAGGTGAATGACACACCAGTGGTATCTACACCATCCCCCCAGATGTCTGCAGTACCTGCACCTAAATCACCACCGCTTTTTAAACCCGTATTGCCTCACTGGAACAACAGCAAGCAGAGGTATTCCAGAGGTTTTAACTCAGTGTTAGCTGCTCACAGGTCTTAAATCACAGCAAGTCTTCACAAGGAACATATTTCATTCTGCAGGCATTTAAACTAGAGCTCAGTTTAAAAAAAAACCCAAAAAAATAAAAGCCTCCTAAGACACTGATTTTCCAGGGTGATTCTATGATCTGTGGAAGAGTCAGGACAGCCCACCTCCAATTTTGACCGTGAAGTCCTCTGCCACCATGCAGTTCCTGGCGGCGAGGTCCCTGTGCACGAACTTGTTGGCGTTGAGATAGGCCATGCCGTCAGCGATCTCGCCCGCCATCTGGATCATCTTCTTCAGAGTCGGGGGTGCCTGGCCTGGGTTGTTCTGAGCAAGATGAAGAAGATCAAGCAATTAACAGACCACATTCATTCTCTTGTGCACATATTGTCCTCGTGTTCTGCTCCTTTAATTTATCCACATTGGAATTTCTAGATCAAGGGCAAAAGCTGCTGAGCTCATTTTCTACATAGGCTGCTGTGATTTCAGTGGCAAGTGACCTGTGTGTCATCTTTAACCTCAGACCCTGCATCCTATGTGACAATTTGAGCTGTTAGACCGATGGCCTGTGCATGAGAGTTTGCATAGGAGCTAAGATAGCAGATATTTACTTTCCACCAGGGGCAACGGGCAGGACACACAACATGAACCAACTACCCTAACATGCTCTTAAACCAGCCAGTTTTTGTAACACCTTGATGAGAAAGTAAGATCAGACAAGAGATCTAATGCAAATGTGGAAAAGAGGACTCTGTGACACAAGAAGGGACCTATTTCCTGTGGCACCCTGGGCTGCCTTGTGAAAGAGCTGCTGGAGATCTCAGAACAGCTCATGTTTTGTCCTTAGACTGAAGGAGAGGGGCAGGAAAGGCTAATTGCCTGCTGCTTCCAGCATGAGGCTGTCTTGTCCAAGATGATTCAAACTGAAGAAATAAACATCCAGCAACTCATGACTCACCTCTGTGTCTGGCCTCAATGATCTCAGGTAACTTTTGAGGTCCCCACGTGTCATCAGCTCCATGATAACCAGCGTAGGCTGGCCCTGAGAAACAACGCCAAGCAGCCGAACCTGGCAGAGGAAAAACAAATGTTCGGTACAAGTATAGCTAATTATCATTTATTCATGTTGTTATGTAGCCCTGTGGGAAAGGTCTGATTTGGTTCCACTTTCTGACTGGGGTTTCACAGTAATATTACAGAGCTGCGCAGAGCTGAAGCTAAAATCCCAAAATCCCACTTCAGTCAGGGCAGACGTGCCCAGAACAGCCTCGTGTCAATCAGCACCAGGGCTGGATGAGTCCCAGCCTCGTCACATCTGCAGGACTCACCACATGGTGACAATTGAACTCCTTCATCACCGAGGCCTCGTTTAGGAACTCGATCCTCTCGCGCATGCTCGCGGACTCATTGACCGTCTTGATGGCCACCCTGGTCTCTGGCTCATCCTTCACCACTCCCTTGGCTATTCCCTCGTACACCATTCCAAAGGAGCCTTGCCCGAGCTCCCGACACATGGTGATCTTCTCGCGGGGCACCTCCCACTCATCCGGAACGTACACTGAGGGACACAGAACAGGCTGTGATGTTGCACTGCCGCCCGTGGTGTCATCGCTCCCTGCTCCACCCCAGCTGCTGCCCCGGCAGTTTCAGTCTTCAAACCCCACACAGATGCTGAGACCTTGCACCATGTGTGCAAACAGTGCAGGGTCTTTCCCATGCAGAGGCAGGGGGAGGATGGAACACAAATAAATATGAAAGAAAGGCGTTGATGGACTTGAAGCGGCCTCTCTACAGTACTGACAGATCCGGATAAAATTACGGAACTTCAAAGCACAAAAGCAGGGTGGGAAGAGGCTCAAATCAATGCTTTAGGTCAAATCTTTTCTTGGAATCCTTGCTCTCCTAATTCTCCCAGACAGCATCAAACACTTGATCATCTGTATCAGTTTAGTGTCTGCTGTATTCTCTATGAACAGACTCATTTTATGACTAGAGGGAAGCAGGCTCTGATCCAGCAGCTCTTTGCATGGCACTGTTCTGATCCTCTGCACACACCATTGCACCAGCAAAGGCAGAACTTGCTGCTGCTGCTGCAGGTCTTTGATCTGAGGCAGAAGAGAGCTCTCAGAAGGTGACTGCCAGGAGGCAGGAGTGCCTCAGGCAAGAAGACATCCAAGGACTCACTGATGCTGCTGCCTATCAGTCACCAAAGGAGGGGACAGTTGTGTCACGTGCTCTGCACGGGTGAAGTGGCAGGATGAAAATAGAGGATTATAGCATGAACACTGACAGACCCTTAACCCTAATGGTGTTGCTATAAAAAAATCACAGTAAAATAGTCTGCTGCCCCTCTGGGTAAACCCATCAGTCTCCTGGGGGCTTTTGGAAACACTGTTCCAGCAAGAATTCTACAACAGCAGCACCGAACTAAACCATAAACAGAAGAACTGAGGCCTCAAGGAAATTTGTCTCATGTTCTGATTTCTTCAAGCAGTGGGTTCGTCTCAATAGGGCAAAACAGAGCTTTAAAGGGCAAACATGAAAGACCACAAATTCATTCATTCTTCCTTCATTGCAGTGAAAACATCACTGGAAGAGTAGATGATAATCTGCAAATTAAACTAGTGAATTCAAATTTGCCTCAGGTAAATAAAACTACAGCAAAACAATTCAGAAACTCCCCAGTTTCAATAGACAAGGGGCATTTACGTATTAGCAATTGTGGATTCCATAGGGGTGCTAATAAAACAGAGAAAGTGGTTTCACAACATGCCTTTTAGAGTTTCATACCTTTCAAAGTCACCAACAGAACATCCAACAGTAAAAGCATCAAGGGTAAGGTCACACTCACCATCTGAGGCACTGAAGTACTCGGGGTTCACAGAAGCATAAAGTACTCCATTGCCCAGTCTGTCACTGTTCCTGCAGAAACATTGGGGTTTAGTTTTTAATCTTTAAATCTGAGTATATTTCAGACCATCTCTTCTACAGCTTTTCCCCTGTTTGCTCAACCACAGAATATTATTTACTGTATGTGGAGTTTTTCAGACAAAGGCGGCAAGCTGAGATCTTATCTACCTCACATAATCAATGGGAACACAGTCCAGAACAGCTTCCCAGGAATTCTGGAGTCTTCCCTATACCAAATCAGTGCCAGGAAAATGTAAACACAAGGTACTTTTAGCTGCTGGGTAAACTTCTTTAAAGAAAGGCAGCTATATTTTTATACAACCAAGGGAACCGTGGCTGAGAATGCACTTTAACATCATCAGCTCCACTGTGGGAGAGAAGCTTTTTAGCAAAAGATTCTTTTTAGTGGGGGATTCCATTCAACTATTTCCTAAGTGTTTCTATGATTTTATTTTAAAACCACAGAATACCACACCTCCCAGTTTTACTGGGGTGATTTTCAGAACAAGACATGTAATAAATGCACTTTGAGAGCTTTTGCAGGAGGCAGGCTCACAGAGAAAACATTCTTGTGCTAGAACAACACTTTAAAGAAGGAAAAATCATCAGGCATTTCACCTAGCAGAGCCTAAGAAAGGAAAAGCAGGTACTGTAATCACCAGAGACAAAGCCTTTCTGGAGAGCTTGAGCAGAACTGGTACTGCTGTCTGCAGAGCTACCAGTGAATTAGAGCTGGAAATCCTGGGATACTCAATGAGCACAATTAATGTGAGAGTACTAAAAAAATGCCAGAACTAGAAAGTTGCAAGACTGAACATTTATACTGACTTCTATTAAATTCCTGTTATGTATTTCAATGAGATAAAAAAACCAAATCACTAGTTACAAAAAACAAAACTGAGGAAAACAAATTAACAGAACAGTCTCCATGACTGCTTTTGGCCAGCACATATTTTTTAAGTGGAGGTAAAGACTTCAAAAACCCCTCTAGAATTCAAAAAAAATCAGATAAACCTAAATGGAACTAACTTTTCATGATTTATATTGACCCATATTTCAGTCAAATCTTCTGATTATACGAGTCCAGTGTGTGCCATCATTGCCCCACTGATATGTTCCCCACAAGCCTCCCTCTTCCCACTCAAACATGATACTGCAATAAAAAGCCTCTTCATATCTCCAGCAGCAGCAGCCACATGCTGGTAACTCTAAACGACCTCCTTTTCCACACCAACGAGACAGAATCTACTTCAGCCTCTCGACTCCTCTGAATGTCATTTCTCCTTTTCATTTCTAACTCGCTCCATGGGCACAGATTTGAAAATAAACAATTCCCTTCCTGCACGTTTGAGCACCAGCACATAAAACTCACCTCTTTTTGTTAAAGACATACAGCATTATCAGCAATCCCCCAAGGATGAGCAGCAGAGCAATAGGGAGCACAATTACCAAGTGCAGGAAGTTTCCATAGTTTGCTGCTGCAACCAACAAGAAAACAATTGTATCAAGGTTTCTATAAAAGCTCTGTTAACAAAGAAACATTCAAAACCCACTCAGTGTATTTCCATACAGGGAAGAAATCAAAGTTCTCATTTTCTTGTCTGATGTGGAAAAATGTACTCGGAAACCCTCCCTGACTGCAGATGAGTGAAACAAGAAAGCAGACACTGAAAGGCATTAATTTTGAACAGAACAGTGTCTGTCTGGGCTTTGTTTTCACAAGTTATGCTTAAAGGACTTACATTCCTCAGTGAACAATATCCAATTGTTCACTTGCACATTCACCTTTTTTTCCACCTTTTGTTCACCTTGCAGCTGCCTGTATTCAGAATATACATGCAGTGCTCTTTACTTCAAATCATTCAAAGTTCAGCAATCAGAAAACGAAAAAGGAATAAAAGATGGAGATGCAGTTTTCTGGAGATATATCTGCTCTACAGCTAAACACAGAAGCTCTTAAAGAGGATCTCTTTGGTCATGTTCTTCCAAAATATAAATTACTCCCATTGTCTGGACCAGCATCACCCTTTCATCAGGATGATTTTTTTATCACACATCGCTCAGAACAGGTCAACCTGCCAGCCAAAAATCTAAACAAATTATTTGCTTCTCCTATTATTTTGCAATTTAAAGCTGGTTTGCCCCATTGCCACAGGTTTTGTGCATGCCAGCTCCATGTTGTTATGGCTAACATGACATTCCCAGCACAGCTGCACATCCCAGGAAGCCACAGCAGGGTGTTCTCCACACCCAGCCCCTGCTGCACCTCTCACAGACACCCAGAGCTGCAAGGAAAGGACCACACCTCACTAACACCTCCTGGCTGCCAACACTTCCCAAAAAAATGGACCAGAGAAGAATTCCCATCAGCAAGAAAGAGGAGTGCTCAGAGCACAGGCAAGAGGCTCAGGCTTAGTCACATGAACATCAGGGAGCATTAAAAAGACAATAATCCCCCAATCCCACACAGACAACAAACACTTGTCTTACATTTGGGCTGCACATAGAAAGAGATGGGCTCAGTCCAGGACCCATTCCCAGCTAAGGAAGTGGCCTGAACTCTAGCAGAATAGTTTCCAGGGTTCAGGTGAGTTAGTTTAGCTCCTCCAAGCTTCTTGTATTCCTGTCTGGAAACACATTCCCGCTTCTCCTAAAAGAAAAAAACAGTTTACGCATGTTAGTATCTTCACGTACTGCAGAAAGCAATATAGCTGAAGGATAATCTTATTTTTATAACTAAAAGCCCCACCTGATCAGTTTTATTTCAAACACCATAAGGAGATCCATGGAATTTTAAGAACTCGAAATAAAGGAAATAAAGGAATGACATGCTGGCAGGTGCTGGGGGTCTGAAATCACAATTTCTGTTTGTGCAGGACTGCACAGAAGCACATTAAGAAAGATCCTTTCTTGTGTATAAATTAAGAGTTATGAGCAGTAATGTTAAATCCTCACCTCGCCATGCTGCCCATATTTGATTTCATACATCAGGATCAGCCCATTTGGATTTGCAGGCTCCAACCACTTCAGGTAGACGGTATTTTCCTCCTTTGCTTCCCATGATACCGTTCCTGGAATGTTATCTGCTCCCTCTGTAAAATATTTACAGGTGGTATGAGAAGAACACCTATGACTGAAACAGGAACTTGAGGAAAATGGAAGGTTCATGATTTTCTGCAGGTGCAGAAGCTCTGCAACAAGAGCCCTTCAAATCCAGGGAGCAAACTCCATTGGCCAAGGGCCTGCTGGAGATTAGCTCAGTCTGAACTACTGGTTCCCATGAAAACAGTGCAGAGTACACAGCCCCACCAGGTATGGGTTCTGTGTGACACAAAACCTGTTTATCAGCACCTGCCAGTTTATTCCCAACTCTCCCCAGCACCAAAACAGCGCAGGGAGCTATTCCCACCACAGGGCTGTAAACAGCTGTAAACACACAACATCTGCCCCACTGACAGCCCCTTCCTAAACCAGTCACAGGAAATTTGTCCCCATTTAGAATACAGTCTCATCAGCAATTCAGGAACTGCTTTATCCTTATTTAGTTCTTAATAATCTTACGTGGCTTACTCAAAACTTAACAGGAACGTAAAGGCTGTTTCAGTCTGGGCTGAAAAAGACCACTTTCTCAAAGATACAGAAGAACACAGCATTGTTCAGTCTTTAATTTTCAGAGCCATGTGTCAAAAATTTGGGAATATTTCTTTCCTTTTTCCTGATCTCACATATTTCCTTATTTCCTTGAAATAAGCAATACTTTTTGCTTTTTTTACTGACACAGCTGGATGTGGATTATGATAGCCTTTCCTTCCAGAAACAAAACAAAATTGCTACCATTCTGCATCCAATATCCCCAGACATCTGCTGGAGTCAGAAGCTTGTTGCTGGATGCATATGAGCTTACACTAAAATCATCTCTATTCTTCTCAGAAGTACAATCTGCAAAAGTCCCAAAGACGAGCACAGCATTCAATGCTTCCTATTTGAAGTAGTCTAGAGGCCAGGGATTGGGCACAAAGAAACACAGTATTCCTCCTGTTCCCAGGCTGGACAAATGCATGGTCGTTCTGCGACAGAAGAAACATTTGGCAAACATTCCCACCAGCAAAACTCCAACATCTGCAAACAGTTCCGAGTGAACACAGCAAAACCAAACATTAGCAGAGAAACGTTGCCGTGTCTCTATTCAGCGCACAGGGAGCTGAGGAACAAAACTTTTCAGCCCACCATGTCTGGGGATCTCACTTCCATTGCTGGGAAACAGAGTCTCTCCTAATTATCCCAGCAGTCAACTTTTCCCTTTCTCCAGCTCTGAGCACAGGCTCAGACACAGCACTCAGTGCACAAAACACACCAGTCAAGGCCATGAAACAAAAAAATCCATGTAGTTCCAGTTTATCCTACTGCACAGAATTTTTTTTTTACTATGCCCCAATGTATTTCTAGCTGGTTTGGGAGAGTTTGTCCCCCCGAGATTGATGTCTCCCCAGTAAAGGCAAGGCTGTGTGAGCATACCTGAAGGCATGGTTCTGGCGAACACGAAGTTGGACGCGCTGCAGCCGAGCGTGTCAGCCTCGTGGTTGCAGCTGTGAATATCGATGCGGTAAAGAGTGAAAGGCTGGAGATGGGAGATCACAGTTCTCTCCTTGCCATCCACCTTGGTCTCGAAGAAGGGGTATTCCACCTCACTCTCCTCTGCATCAGAGGCATTGGTGAAGTGGTCGGTCCCGGTGGCGTTCCTGTTCCGAGTGGCCAAGGTGGCGTTGGCAATTCGGAACACGTCCCTCCGCTTCCTGTCGGGCCTGAGGAGCACACACAGGAACACGAAAGGTCTTTAGAGAAAACCCACTTCTCCAGCTTTGGGTAAACTGTCCAAAACACCCCAGTGAAACAGGCAATAGCTAATAAAAAAGCTAAGTAAAGGAAACTGCAAAACAAGAGGAAAACTTTCTCTTAATCTGGACCTGCCATGTGTCAGCACATCTGATTTCTCTCTCTTTTGGTCAGGAACCAACCAAAACTCTGACGCTCACACTGCGTCCCAAGACGAATGTGCAAACTTCTGACCTCACACAATAAACCAAACAGCAAAAAATGGCTCCACCATTACTCAATATGCATCCTGGATTTGTATTTCATGGCAGTAATGTTGACGCTTAAAACAAAAGTCAGATGCTAAAGGTTGAAAAGATCAGGGGGGAAAAACTGTTTTGAAGTTTGCTGGATTAGCAAAGGAAGCTGAGCCTACTGAGAGTTAGCTTAGCAGTTGTGATGAAATTAGAATGTATTGCACTGAGGAGAAACCTTGGAAGGCAGCTGAAGGCCATGAATGTTCACCACAGCTCAGGTGGTCATCTCTGTATCTCTACTTCTCTCAAGGATCAAGATACCCTTAGAACCCTGTGGACGAAGGAACCAACACCCTATGGCCACACACGGGGCCTGTCCCTTGGTCCTGCCCCAGATCTGGGGCGGTTCTGCTCAGGAGCACCAACTCCACAGGGCAGTGTGGCCTTACTGCTCCTGCTGCTCTGTCTCCAAGGGCTGCGGGAATGCTCACGCCTGGAAAGCAACGCCCCAGGGGAGACAAAGGAGAATGGAAGAAGAGTCACACTACAAACCCAAAATGGGCTTGAATCCTATCCCTGAAATCGCTTCACCAGTGCCCATGGAGCACCTGGCCAGTGTGACAGGTACCAAGGACATGAGGTCCAAAATCTCTACCAGAGAGAGTTACAAAGCAGGCAAATGAGGCCTCCCTCGAACACACAACAGGAGGAAAGATGACTCAACAGGAGAACTTAATTCACTGTCAAATATATCATCTGAGTACATGCAGCCACAGAACAGCACGCTGCAGAGAGAGCCAAGAACAGGCTCACTCGCTTTTGAAACCTTCTGGCAGAGGTTGGATGAATATTTTTTCTGTAGGGGTTCACTACAAAAATTTCCAAAATCCCTTTACTACGTCTTGAGTAGTCATTTTGACACTCTAACCACCATGTAAACCACATCACAGAAATAAACACAGACAAGAAAGAATTTCCTAAGTTAGCAACAAATTGTTTTAAGCAACACACAAGTGGATATCTTGTCAGTTAAGGCAATTTCATAGGAGATATAAGCATTTGTGCCTCATCTACACTGGTATCTATGGAGGTTACTAAACCTATTCACCCTGCTTAGGATGAGTATTGATTTACTGCTTTAGCTCAGTGGAAAGAACAAACTTTTCATCAGTAAAAAGTTGGATGCCTACCTCTGAATTGATGAACATTTGCACAGATTCTGTGGTTAAAGCAGTGAAAATAAAAAGACCATTTTCAATAAACCACAAAAGCATGTACCAATGCAAGAACCCAAAAGGCCTGACTTTATCACTGCTTTTATGGGATGCATGGAGTTTCAACTTTTTGGTGGTATCTGGGGGTGGGGGAGGGAGTAGAGCTTTATCTTTTTTGGGCAAAAAGATAAAGGAACTCAAAACTTGTTGGTGAAAACTACAGTTGTGTCAGGAAAAGAGAAGAGCTGCAGAATAACCACAAGGCAAACATAATTAAAAATATCATGAGGTTTGACATCAGTACTTTTCGGTCAAGCGGCTTCCTGCATTCTTGAAATGCAGAGATAAAGGCAAAAAATAAGTACCCAAGGAAACAAGGAAAAGTCCAGAGATAAAAACTTGAAAAAGCATCTCTTCCATTAAGGGAGAGGAGGGAAGAGAAACACAAGGGAAAAATTAAAAATAACACTATAAAAAATTAAATTAAGAAAATTTAAAAAAACTTGGGCTATTTAACAGCAAAGCTCACTGTTCTCCTATTTCATGGCAATTTTAATGTTACTGCTCAGACTACACACAGAGCCCGTCCCAATCTGCTCATTAGAGAAACAAAAACCCTGAAGAATGAACTCATTCTCCTCTGGTTGTGAGTGTCTCTTGAAGACTAAGCAGAGCCCTCTTTGAAATCCACCATGGCACTAACACACATGGGGTCATCCAGAAGTTGCACAAGAGATTAGATCAACAGACTTCTTAAACGATCTTAAAACCACCCAGTGAAATACTTTCATGCTGTGTTACATACTGCAACTCTTTCATAATAACCTGGAGACAGGTAGAACACTGGAAACAAATACTACTATTGAGGTTTGCATTAACACGTTAATTAACTTCTCCCTTGGGAAAGAGAGAACAAAAATTGACATCAAGTAGCAAGCTGCTTAGATTTGTCCCATGGAGATGTCTCACCAGCTCATAAACTTTAATTTCCCTGACATACAGTCTCTTAGAAGTTGCTTGGCTATGCAGCTATTGCTGAGCATTGTTCCCTTATCTGCCCCTGCTGTTACAAAACACCCTAATGACAGTAACTTACGAGAAAAGGACAAGCTTTCAGGAAATTCTCTGTGAACTGGTCACTTCATTTGTTACTGAGTTCAAGGTTCTATGAGTTTTCTTGGAAGGAGGCAGGAATGCAAGAAAATTTGGGAGAAGGACAACACATTTTAAATTACAAATGTTTGGGGAAATAGAAAAACCTTCTTTGCAACAGACTTTCTAGTACTTTAGACTTGACACATGCCTTTCAAAACTCCTTGCTGTGCTGTTTCATAAAGTACAAAATCAGATCTTAAGATTTCCACAGCTCAGGAGTTACATCGTGGCCAGACACGGTGGCTGTAACTTCCCTGTACCTGATCTTGGCTGCTGGTTCTCACCATCAGTAGATAAACACTGCACAAGGTCAGCCCCAAATGCTCAGTATGACCCAAACACAGCTCCCATGAGAGACTTCACAGCTCCCAAGACAGGCAGCATATAGTTCCTCATTTTTTGGAAAATGCTAAGAAGCACTGAGAATATCAAAGTCCCAACACCAACAAGTCAATCCAACATGTCCTTGAATAAAGGTCCAAAAAAATCACAATGGAGAATGATATGAACCAGCAGCAATGCCACACGTTAGAGTTCTCAAACACAGGATTTGACCATGGACTTCCCCTGCCAGGAGAGAGAATGAGACAAGGTGCAGCACCGAGATCTGACAGTGTATTAAAGACTGTAACACAACAGTTGGACACTGTGTGCCCTGCCCCAGGATCCAATTACCCAAAGTAACAACAGCTTACCTAAAGGATAAACTGGAAACTCAAGGATCAAAATCACCAATTAATTCAGTAGGATCTACTCTATGCTGCAGCACAGAATCATTACAATTCCACTTAACAGGTAAGCAGGTGTTTATCGTGGGAGAGTGGAAATATTTAATACTTCTCTGTAGCACAGGCCCAGGAAACAAAGAGGCCCTTTGCAATTAGTGCAGTGAGAAAGGAAGACCAGTTTCAATTCTGCGAGGTGACTGTGCCCTTAATTTCAAAGATAAATCTTCAGATTAGGAACACAAGCACTTAAATGGTTATTTAGAGGAAAATCACATCTGAAACCCTTTGTCTGCCTCATGTTGCTCATCTCTGAAACCCTTGTAGACCAAGAGCTCCTTAAGTGACTCTTGAGTCTGAAAAGAAACCATCACTGAAATCCTTGATCAATACAGGTAAGAACCCTTACTATGGGCTAGAATTGAAACAAAGGGATGAAAATTGGCAAATAAGAGAAACTGCAAAGTAAGGCTATGGATTGTCTCACATGAAAGGAAAGGTAATGCTTGGTGTTTCAAGTGTTTCTGCGTGTGCTTTCACACCCAGGAAACCTCAGTTCTAAGCAATGTTAAAAGACGTAATTATCAGCCCTACTTCCAAGGAAGTCTCCAAAATCCATTACCTGGGGACAAAGATGGAGTTGTGAAGGAAATTCTCAAAGACTTTCCGGTACTCTGCTTCCTCCTTCTCCGCTTGCTTTTCTGCCTCTGTCTTGGGACAAGCACAACAAGGTCCTTTTTCTCCCCCACAGCCCTCGGGCTTGGTGGGCTCAGTGGCTTCTTCTGTATCAATGGTCCCATCAGCATATCTTCGAATTGGGACTTTATCTTGAAAAAAAAAAGAACAGAGCTGGTTTCTTTTCTCTCCAGATCATGGATAAAGCAACAATCCATGTTTACCACTCCCTCTAGTTGCTGTTATTTAGCCCTTGCCAATGCAGTGCCCTGGCAGGCAGAGTCGCAGGGATTTCAACAGAGCAGCATTGAGTTCTCCTACCTTTGGAGCAGTAATTGTGTCTGTACAAGTAACTGTCCTGAGGCTGCTGCTGCCAGCGCACGATGTAGTAGGAGAGGTTCCCGTTGGGAAGAGAGGGAGGATTCCATTTCACAATCAGTTGGGATGAGGAATTGGATGCTGAAATAACATCCAGGGGAATGGATGGCACTAGAGAAGGAAAAAAGAAAGGAACAAGAAAGGGATTTAAATCTAGAGCACTCTACAGTGTATTTCCAGGCAAGCTTTGGAGTGAATCTCAATGCATTTCTATACTGCAAGGAAAAACACCATCTTATTTCAAAGAAAGCATTTTCTACTTATGCCCCACTAATGACAATTAGAGGTTCAACTGCAACCATGTACAGTCCCAACCCAAAGCTGTACTTGAATTCGTCTTTACAAAGGAACAAAGCCTGAAATTCTAACTCCAAGAAGCTCCCATCATTCCTAATGAAAGTAATATCTGAAAAAAACAGTTTTAATTCAAATTTAATGCTGATTTCAGAATTACTGAAACTGCTAGCACTATGTATATCATCTGCACATAAATTCCATTTCTGTATCAACAGCAGAACTTGCACAATAATACACTAATCACACCTGTAGCATTGTCAGCTTCTCACCCCAGAGCCCAGCATCTCACCTGCAGCATTGGTTCGAATATATATAATTTCACTCTTTGCTCCATGGATGTGATGGTTTTCCATCATTGTGAGGGTAACAGCCTTGACATAAATGGCATATTGAGTCCAAGGTTTCAATCCCTGCAGCAGAATTCCAGGATTGTTCTCTTTATTCGGTGGCAGATCAACATCAACCATGTTCCAACTATTGGAGCCACATGCATCTTGCCCATCATACTCTGTCACATTTTTGAATGGCCTGAAATATTTGAAAAAAAAAAATACGACAAATATTTATTTTCTCCTCAAAATTGTCATATATGTATGAGAGGGCCTCAACTCAAATTTGCTCAATGAAACAAATAAGGCTAACTTGCTTTCTATAGGAGAATAAACCAGAAAACAACAAAAAAAAAAAAAAATCTGTATTTCCAAGCAGTACATAATTCAGAGTTCAGTTTTAGTCATAGCAATAAAGCAACATTCTCCAAGAACACACTATATTTATCTGTTTTTTTTTTTTACCCAAAACAGGCAGTGAAATGCTTCAGACATTTTTAGATTTTAGATAAATATATATCAACCATAAGCAACTCAAAACAGTTATTGACAGTGGCCAAGCTTTTTACCATAAAGAACCCAGAGTTCCATGGCTGGCCTTGATCAGTCCAATGAGCTTTTTACCCTTTTATTTCCACAAAATACAAACACACTTATATAGTCAAATAGTTCTACTTTTCAGAAGTTGTAACACTGGTGCAAGAGCATACAAACTCTTTGTAATTTGGATTTTTCCAGTAACTGATGCATGCCTTCATTATCGAGAGATACTAATGCAGGAAATGACCAGCCCTAGATAGTTTAAACAACTCCAAAGCCTGAGCAGACAAGTCATCCAGCTGACAGGGCAAACTCCTGACCTGTGACGCTCTCTAGTTGGTACTTTGACTAGAGCAGGAAAACATGTCAGCCAACGTGATGACTTAGGAAGAGTTCCAAATCAGACCCCTCAAACAGCCAAGCCACCCATCTTTCTCTTTTTCCAAATTTGAAACTTCCTGCTGGGTTTGCAGTCCATTTGTAGGACTCATTCAAACCAATCCTCTTTTTAAAGGAGGCTTGGGCACCACCAAGAAAAGACTTAGAACCAAAGCAGGACTTGAGGGTGAAACACACAAACTGGAGGAGCCATCCAGCAGTAGGAACTGTCTGCTCTCCCTTGGACTGCCCTGATTAGTCTCTGACGACATCTACTTACGCCTCCTTGTAGTAAACAGTGAAGCTAATGAGGTCTCTGTAATCTGGAGGGCGATACCGCTCCCATGTCAGTTTAATCCGATTCTTGAGCGTTGTGTTGGAAACAAAATGCAGAATTTTGCTTTCACCTGCAATACAAAAGGACAGGACATGCCAGAGTTGGCACCACATCACCTGTCAGTGTTTTTTGTTTCTCAGGTATCAGTTTTGGTGAATGAGCCTTTCCAGTGGCACCATGACACCACAGGATACCAACAGCCTTTGTCTCTGTAGAGATTCCTCTTCCCTCCTACTACATCTGAGTGCTTAAGGGTAAGCAGTGACCTTGGCAATCAGTTCAAAATATGCTTGAGCTACTTGTTATTAATTTTTTTGAAGCAGATTTTCTTTTAATGCATCATCAGAAAGCTCTTGAAAACTACTTCAGACTCTCCCCGAGCGAGGAATGGAAGCGCTGTTTATCCACAGGACTGGTTTGGAAGCACTAAATTCATCATCCAATTCCAAAGCACGCGCAGAGCAGTCACCGGCCTCTGTGTGCTCACTCTCCAGGACAACTTTTGACAACTACCATTTGTTTTTCTGGAGAGTGAACAACATGGAAAAGACAAAGGAGTTTACATTCCTATTCATCAGAGGCTGGACCAAGAACTCCAAAACTCAGTTCATATACGGCACAACCATTTGATGGCAGCAGCTTCCAGCTACTCTTCTGAACAGACCTGGATGGCAGCCCACAGCTTTGAAATGAATGGCTTCCCACTACCAACTCACTGAGCTTTCCAACCCAAAACAAAATAGCATTTTAAAAACTTAATTCTTGGATGAAGAAATTGTGTTCTGTCAACTGTGAGCTAGTTTCTAATGTTCCATAGAAGCTCTGAAAATAAAGAGGTTTTCACCCTCGTGTACACTGGCACTGTTGGTGCTATCTTTGCAAAGGCAGTTGAGCTTTTGTTGATTCTTTTGCCCTTCTCAGAGTCAGAAAGCTTTCTGTACTGGTTTCTTAAAAAAGCAGGCAGCGGCTGGCACTGGCCTCAGTGGTAGTAAGGCCTGGCTGTGTGTCTGTAACTCCTCCAGGACTGCAAGGCTTTGCTCTATTGAATGTGCAAAGAATGGAGGGTGCTTACAACAAGGATCTGGGCCATCTGCGCGTCTGCATCGTGCCTAAAGAGACATTCAGCAGACTACGTGTCCTAGTTTTGTAAACACCATCCACAACAAGGGGACTTGACTTATACACAAGATCCGTTTTAGTTTACTCAGCTCCAAGAACACCACAAACTGACCAAAGGAAAAATACATTTTCAGTTTTAAGGGTTTGAGGTGAAACTTGTAGGCATTCTTAATTCCTAGGTGAGACATGGCTTTTAAATGTGCTGTTACACCTAGAGACCTGATGTGCAGACCACCAAAGCCAAGAGAGGACTTTCCAATAACTCTGAGCATTGCAGAACCCAAAATTAAATGCAGAGACACTCAGGCTTTGGAATACTGCAGAACATTAAAAAGTGTCCTCAATTCAAAAGCAAATAATTTGAAAACAAAGCAGAGAAAACTAAGTTTGAAACAATCATTTCCAGCAATCAGGTACAATATTTGGCACGAGCTGAAAAGAAGCTGAGTGTAATGGGACCAGATTGTTTTGGTGTCTATGGAATTGTTATTCAGCAGCATCCTTAGTCTCAAGAAAGAGTAAATATCTGAGAGAGGAAAACACTTATAATGATGCACAGTTACAAAGGAGACAGAAATTGCTCCTCATTGGATACACCAAACTACTGGATCTTCTCACTTCCCAGGTATGCTCCTACTGTTACCTGCTGCTGTCACAAAACAGCGGATTTGGGAAGCAGTCATCATCTACAAGGGGGTTTTACAGATGAGATAGGGACTGTGTAACTGCATCGTTTTCCACTTGTGCAAATGTACCTTCACAGCTACAGTTTAACACCTGAACAAGCACAAGGGCTCAAAGCCTCCTGCAAGTTCTAAACTCTAAACATTGCAATGGTCAGCAACGTGTCAGCATGTTGGGCTTTTCCTTGTGACACCCTCCTGTGCAGTTTGCAGAGATTTTTTTGTTTACTTACAAGAGGCTCTTTCCCCATTGTTCCTTGGATTTATATCTCCTTTGCTCTGCCGTCCCTTGGTTCCTGAAACTTCCTCCATACGGTAAATCTCAGAAACACACAGTTTAGGATTAAATGCAAAGTACATTTTCCCCTCGCTGATTGTCAAGTTATGATGGTTCCAGTCCCACAGCTGCTGAAGATTGTGGTTGTCAAGCACGTAGAAGGAATAATTCCTAGAAGGAAGTTGTTGAAGAAAAAACACTCATTTTAATTCACAGCCCATTCCAGTCAAGAATACCGTAATTTAAGAAAACTTTAAAACACTGTGTTCCCTCTTACTTTAAATTGGTGTTCAGCAAAGGGCTTTCTTCTCTCCCATGGAGCAAGACATCCCTGAATGCTCAGGGGGCAGGGAAATGAGTGTGACACAGGACTCCAAGGGTGACACCATACCATCTAAAGCCCACTCCAACACATGTTTTAATAATTGTATAGGAGCTGCTTTGAGGAATATAAATTCATGTCCTCTGAACAGCAGATCTCTACACTGGATTTTCTGTTTGCTGGCAAATGGGAAGCAGTAACCTCAGATACCTTATGGAAGGAAAAGCCTTCTGGAGTTCTGACAATAAAACAGTCATTAACACAGCTCTTGCTTAGGTTTACAAAAGCAGCTCTAAGAGTTTGCATAGTGAGGTTTCCTTGCCTCTATGTTTTACCTCTTGGCCCAATAAAGATTTCTTACATTGTGCCAAGTACAGTTGCACCTGTACCTCAAAACAGCTGTACTGACTGCACAGGATCCACCCTTCAGAGCACAGAACTAAACATGGGCAGCTGTGCTGAGCCCACTCCCTAAGCACAGCCCTGAAATAACACGCACATCCTTTATTTCCACAAATACTGTATACAAAGTTGTGTGCATAAGGCCTATTAAATGTTATGAAAGCCCTATTAAATATTATGAAGAAATTCCTGGTACTACTCAGTTGGGCTGGACTGGAAAAAAAGACACACATGCAACAGCAGCAAGATTATGGGCTCTACATCAGCAGCAGGACAACACCTGCAAGGACACTGACACTTTGGGATAGTAGGGACAGGAATGCAACACTGGGAAATGAGATAAAGGTCTGTGTAGCTGATGAACCTAAATCATGCCAACCCACCATGGCAGCACTTATTTCACTCTCTGGCACATCTCCATCTCAGTTTTCCTATTTGCAAGGAGAAATTATTTTCTTGCTGCGAGAGCACATTCACTACAGACACGGTTTTCAAAAGAGGCAATGAAAACTCTAAAAAATAAAGTAGATTCCCTCTAAACTTCCCACTTTCTGTGATAACCAAGGCAAGCATCAGCAACTGAATAAGGAACAAAAAACTTCTGAAGTGCTGTTTTGTTAGTCCAGCTCAATAAATAAAGGGACAGTGGCAGTGGGGTCAGTCATGTAATGAACAACAATCATAATGGGCTTTAAGTGACCCTCCCTCTCACCCCTCAAGGCACTGCTGGCACAAACAGTTCTTGTTCCAGCAGCCCACTGCTTCCCAGGTTAAGATCCCATTCCCTGTTGTTCATAATTCCGTCCAAGTAATTGTTCAGGCTCAGTCCTTCCTCGTCAGGTGCCTACTTCCACTTAAGTATTTTTGGACATGTTATTTAAGACTGTGGCAATGCCTGAATTATGCCAGGCGTTTTCCAAGCACAGAGACTGCCCTGATCCTTAGTAAGTAACTGCAGTCATTTCCCAACACAGGGGAATTTTAGCACAAGCAGCTCTTGGCTATAGATCTGCTTTACCTCCCCACGCAGCCCTGTTTTCTTCTTCAAAGCTGCACCTATTTGCTTCTCAGTTTGGGAATCCGACTGAAAAACCTCCTGTTTCCCCTCGTTTCAGCTCTGCTCGCTGATAGACAAAGCACCATAAACATAATTACCACCTGAGACACAAAGCTAAGCTCAGACTCAAAAAGGTTGAGGGGGAGAGAAGCAAAGGCAAATCGATAACCGGAGTGTGTGTGAGGGCACAGCCCGCCGGGAGCGGCTGAACGAGCCCGTGCTCGGCGCTGCCAATCCTCCAGGATTTGCAGCTGGAAACAAATTCCTCCACAGAGCCAGTGCTCTTCCTGAGCAGACAGTGTGCTCTGCAAGGGCACGAGGGAGAGCTGCCCTTTCACTCTGTCAGATGGTGGAATTTTAAGAATTTAAGGCCGACTAAAGACCAGCCTGAGAAAAAGAGGGCGGCTGTGAAGAATCCCTCATGCTTTAACTTTAGACAGTCAGGGCAGATAAATCAGATATAAACAACCTTTCCAATGGCCCTCCCACCACCTTTTCTTCTACAAATTCCCCAAATTCTTAATTTAATAGTTCTGTCATTATAGAGGGGGACTGATTTCTCCCACAGAACTATTTGCTTCACTTGGGATGACTTGATTTGGGATGAGAAAAACCGAGACAATTTGCTGAAGGACCCTCACCACACCTCAGCATCACACACTCTACAGGGATAAAAACTTCTGCCTTGACAATCTTTTACCATCACAGGAAAACAGGAGTTATGTACAGCAAAAAGTATCACATGGCGAGTAATTATAGAAGCAATATAATCCACAGCAAACATTTCAAGGGATCAACTTTTCCTGACCAGCCTTCTGCGTGCTCGGTAGATAATCCATGTAATGCTAACATTTCAAGGAGTTGCAAACAATTGCAATTGTTTCACACTAGCTGGGGCACTTCCAGTTGCACTCCCTGGTCAGTAACATGCGTATTTCCTATCAGCTGACTTCTCCACAAAACTCTGCCAAAAGCCAACAGTAAAGAGCTGCAAAGAAATTAAATTGTTTCTGAAGACATTCTTTTCTCAAATAGAGCAAAAAGAACAAACAAAACTACTTTATTGATGTAAAGAATCTACCTAGGAAAACCTAAAGTGAAAGGAACAGCAAAGGTACCATAAAATACTTGTAATACACTCAATTTAATATGCTGATTTGGGCAGTAATGCAAATGAGCAATGCTGTACAGAGGTGTTCATGAGGAGAAAAATGCTGCATATTAGTGGCAGAGGAGATCCTATAAATGACAAGTGAATGGTTTATAGGAGACTTATTCTCCACATCTTTCTATTAAAGTGAAATTGCATCCACAAATACCGGAACACTTACCCGTCCACCTGTTCCTCTCCCAGAATGTACCGCAGGTTCTTCAGGAAAGACAGGGAGACCAGTGCATGGGAATGACGAATTTTCACATACCCCGTCACTGTCTCAATCAGACCCATAAAATTCTCCAGTTCTGAGGCAATGTTATCTACAGTAAGAAAAAGATAATCATTATCATGACGGAACTCACAGCTTTGACTAATATTCTGCTTAATGCAGTATTAGCTCAGTAAAAGAAAATGTTTGTACTTGTTTTTGAAAATGAGAGGCACTGGTTTTCCTCCCCCAGGAACAGTTGCCTGTGCAGCCAGATGGTTGAAAGGCAAAATAAAGCCCCAGAGCAACAGTGGGAAACCAGTCTTGCGTTTCCATACTGGAATACTTGATTTTTCCATGGGCATGGCCCTCTGAAGCCAGCACCAAAAGGTGAACCAGCACTCTGGCAGGGACCAAAAGACCCTCGTGTTAAAGTACACACCATGAGATGGAATTGCTCCTCGGGTATGGAGCAAAGCTCAGGCAGAAAGCTCCACTGGAAAACAGAGGATGAGACTGGAGAGGAGAGGCTGCGGTCCTGGTCTGCCCTGGGCCACAGAGCATTGCTTTCCATTACCCGAAAAGCTTCAGCTACAAACTGAGACCAGCTGATGAAACAGCAAAGACAGGACTGTAAGGATGTCCTCCTGCCATGGAGCATGTTTCACACAACTCACTAAAGCTGATTTTCTATTACAAATTATTAAAATGACTGCAGAGAAAGCTCCACTCTTCAGAACTGCCCCCTCCCTATGAAGTGGCCCTGCCCAGGTCTGCAGCTCCCCATCCTTCACAAGCTCAAGCTTTGCTGTCCCTACCTCCAGCAACCCCTGGCCCAACCCCACTGCCAGGCATCACCACCTTGACAAGTTATGCTGCAGTTGTGAGGGGAAGTTTTTAACGACTTGGGAGAAGCTGCTCTGGGGTGTGTTTGCTGCCATAGACACACCAAAGTCCTAACAGATGGCTGGGAAGACCAATTACCAAATACCAGTTCCCATATCAAATAAGCACATGCTCTAAAATACTCTTTAGAATATTAGTACTCTAAAATAATGTTTAAATAAAATTCAAAAAAAACTCCCACACACTTGCCCCAGGTAACTGGAACATCACCCATAAGGGAAGACTGTACCTGTAGCAGTGGGACCACAAGTAAAAAAATCCACATGCTGCTATAACTAAACCCTGAAACTTTCATTCAGCACAAGGTAGGGAATCAAATCGATCCAAATCTTTCAACCTTATTTGTGAAACCAAAAGGGACCTTCCATAGGGACATACAAGTCCAATAAAAACTAACAGCAATTTTTACTCTGCTTTTAAGAGCTCATCAACTGTCAACACCTCCCTGGCTGATGAATCACTGCTCTGACAAATTTAATCCAGTGCTTGTTCAAGGCATGTGACAGAGGTGGCCAGCTCACTAATGCTGCCCATCCAGCAGCACAGTGATAGGCTTTATACGAGCTCTCAGCACTCTGGATTCCATGTTCCAGCAAAACACCACACCTTGCCTTAAAAAGTGAGGATCTGCAGTCTTACAGTGCCTCGTGACAAGTTATTTACCTACCCAGATGCGAGGATTTTCAACTTTTCCACCTTCTTGGGCCTTTATTACTCCTTTGGGAGCACTGCTCGTCTAACTGCCTAATCCTGGTTCCTTGTCCTGCCAAAAAACCTAACAAAAATACCAGCTTTCCCTGGGAGCTGAATACCCATTCCACCCGCGTGGGGCAGGACGGTGCTGCAGTGGGCCAAACCAAACAGGAGCACTGCTCTGGGCCTGGAAAGCAAACAGTTTGCTGAGTTTTTAATGTTCTTATCATCATGCTGACGACAGAAGGAAAAATGTGAAAAGCAGCTTTATCAGGGGTTCAGAAAGAGAGGGCGATCACTTACTTCCACGCCGGATGTTGATCAGCAGATTTCCCTTGAGAATTGTGCATCCCTGCAACATTTGTGCTGATGTGACAGAGTCAATGGTCTTCGTTTTCCCATCCTCACAAATTTTGGGGCAAGGCCCCTCACAAGGGCTGCAGAACATGCTGTGAGGAAAGAGGGGGATATTGAAAATAAACAGTGATCTACAACTCTGAGTCTACAGACTGCTTTGAGTTGACTTCTCGAAGATATTTCCCTCTAAAGCGTAGGCAAATCCTCCAGGCTAGAATGAAAGCTGCCATGCTTGTTCAGGACACTCTTGCCTGCTGCACTCCAGAGAAGCTGGAGCATTGCACTTTCTACAGTGACTGAACAGACCCATGCCCACGGTCTGCCAGCTTCTAGAAGGTTCTGTGGACCTTGAAAAGTCAAAGGCACTTCAGGTAAAAGCCAGTGCTCTTGCAACTGTGCATTTACTCCAACTGAATTGTACCCAGGAACCCCTCCCTTCCCATTTATGCAGGCAGCCTCAGAGTGCAGCGAGGTTTTGTGCTAATCCAGGCCCAACCTCCCAAAATAGGCCAGCCAAGAACTGGAGATGGGAAAATACTGTTCATGTTCTTATAAAGTTGTCTGTGTCCATGTCCTTAAACCAATATTTAAAGCTCAGCACTGGGGAATTCCATGCTCCTGGCCATTTAACTCAGAAAGAAAACTGTGGGGGCACACAGTCAGGAGGGATGTGGAGAGAGTGAGCTGTCAATTAGTCACTACTTCTTACAGCTTGAGAGGCATTAAAGCAGCAAGTTTAAGGAAACAAAAGGTTGTATCTTGATGTAAGGACAACTAATTGGCAATAGGAATTGGGAGAGGAAGGCCAGAAGTTTAAGCACGTTCAAAATGGGTGATACATATGGAAACATCAAGACACAGCCCCAAACTCAAGAGAAACCAGATTTCCAGAAGCTGGGAGGTAACACTGAAGCACAGGCTCATTTCTGCTTCTTATACTCACAGTCACTCAGAAGCATTTTTAGCAGCCAAACTCAAGCAAAAGAACTCAGACTGGCCTTTGGCTACAGCAGCTTTTTTAAGGCTCCATGTTATATTCCCGATATATTCATCTCAAAGTTGGATACTTCATGTGTGCACAACACATGCCCTCTGATCACTCCTGGTAAATGCCTTTCCTGATTCAAAGTAATTTTTATTTTTCAATTTATTCTAGTACTTTCCTTGGTATTTCTTGATTACTTACTCCACCCTATCACTTTAGAGAGGAAAAACAAAAATGAAAAAAACCAAACTCAGCTCCAAAGACAAAGGCTTCTGCTGACAACACTGATGGACATGGAGTCACTACTTATTTTTTTAAAAAGGAACTGAACCCACTTCCCTCTGAGGCTTAAAGAAACATGTAAATTGGTAACAGTTTTCCATGCATAAACCATAAGAGAAAGAAGCTCCTTTTCTTAGTAGTAAGCTCCTATTTCAAAATCCTGCTCTATAACATGCCACAAACCACTAAAAGCTGCAGACACAAGAAAGAAGCTTCAACTAAATGTACAAAGAATGCTGGAAATGCTTTCCATTTGCAACTATTTGTTAACAGCACCTCTGGGGAACAGAACATTCACTAGCCTTGAGTTACAGCTCCTTTCAATCTCTGTAGAGAGCACAACACCGAGATAAGACAGGATGGCCGCGCACTCCAGCGTAAGCGGCTCAAACAGCTGCTACTACAAGCTCCAGGAGATAACAAAAGCTGCATTTCTCAGGTGAATATCTGGATTTCAGCAAAGGCTGTGTTAAGTTGCTTGTATCCAAATGCCAACTGGAGACTGCCTGTAACGGATGGATGACACATGCACAGACACAAAACTGGTGCTTCACTACAATCACCTTTCCAAAAAACCAGCAGCCTGCAAAGACATCTTTTTAGTGTAGTACTGAAGCACTACAAATTTTAGCACACTGAGTATTCTTTACTCAAAGTCCATGACTTCCAAGGGTCAATAGGCAACAAAGGCTGCTTGCTTAAACCGCTGGCAAATGACAAAAATTAGCAAACATTGCTCCAACTGTTAGAATTAAATAACAGCAGGTGAGCGATATTCTGGCAAGAAAGTATTCTGTATCATATTGCTGGCTGCTGCATTACTTTTGTCACCATCTATTTCATTACTTCCTTCTAAAACACCATTGTTATCTTCTGGAAATAGTGAAAAAGAAAGGGAAATTAAATACACTGAAGAATGCACGTGTCTAAAATGCAGGCACACATAAAGCAAGTAATATGCAAAGCAAGGTAACTCCTAGGGTTTGCTCTGTGTGATAATGGTCATCAGCCAACTCCAACCTTGTGTTCTTGGGCTTCCCTTTTGTTTCATTACTCCCTGCTTGAAGATCTGGTTCTGCACTGCATGACCTCCTCCACCCTTTCTGAAGAACCAGAGCCCGCTGATGATGCACAGCACCACACACCCATCAGTTCATCACAAAAAGGTCTAAGTCAGCTTCTACCAGGAAGCCACACAATTCCCCCTTGCAATTCCCCCTCCTATGTCCTCCCTTCCACCCCACGTAATTTGCACCCCAAGCTGCCCCAGAACAGGGAGTGGCAAACCCAGACAGGACAACCCGGGCAGAAGCCACGTTACCTTTGGCTCCCGTTGCGGATGAAGCCCGAGGGACACTCGGCCATGCACTCGTCGTTGTGAATCACGAACTTCTCGTATTCACTGGCGTCCGTGGCGGGGACTTTGGAGCAGAACTCCCTGGTCACACAGCGCCAGCCCTCGAACTTGTAGGTGTTGGGGGGGCAGGTGGGCAGGCACACGCCCTCGTAGTAGTAGTTGCGGCAGGCCACGCACGCCGTGTTGTTGTCGGGCGCCGTGCAGCTCCCCAGGCACTCGGGGTGGCAACACTCGTTTTGGTCGGTGCAGGCTCGCTTCCCACACGAGCTGGGGCACACTGCAGGACACAAAGCAAGGGAGTGTGAGCAACAGCTGCGGAGGTAATGGCGCTAAAGGAAAAGCCCTGTTCTGTGCAACTCTATAGTGATTCATTCCCTGTGCTCTAGAGCATCCCTGAAAAAAAAAAACCCAAACCCACTACTGTAAAAAAATTCCTGTTTTCTCAGCTTTAAGTTGCCTGAAAGGATCTTTTTCTCAGATCAAATTTATTACATGAACCAAGTAAGTAATAAAGAAAACTGCTGAAAGCAAGATCAACATAAGGATAATGGAAACAGGCAGTACAGGAACCTATTCCATAGCCCTAGTATTATGGACAATTTTTTTTTTGGCATGCTGACTTATTGTCTTTCTAAGCATTTCTTGTCTTTCCTATTTGTACTTCAAATCGGTCTTTTATTGGCAAGAAAACAAGCTTCCTTCAAAACAACTTAATTACACTTGTAGAAGGAAGCAGTGCTCTACTGCAGCACACATGGTTAGGCTGACCCCAGTGCAGCATCCCAATGTTGCTTATGTGTGCAAAATGAGGTTTAATAAAGTATCAAATCATCATCCACATCAAATATCAAGGAATTAAGGAGCTACTATTTTCCCCTGAAGAGCATAACAGAATTCTGCCTTCTCCTCAAATTCTGGGTTCAGAGAGCAAAGTATGAAAGGGAGAAAAAAAATGGGGTGCAAATTTATGGAGACATTCGTTTCATGTGAAAGCATTTCAGCTTGGAAGACACGAACAAAGAGCAGAATCCTCAGCAGCCAAGCTCACCACAGCTAGATCAAAAGAAGTGGCAGCATTATATTTATGTAACAACAGCATTTTGATTACAGCACTGTATGGCCTTTTAGCCACACGAGCCGTGTGCCAGAGGCTCTGGAAACACACAGATTGCAAATCTGGTTTGCATTAAGTAGCTGTTTGCCACTTTCTTACTTAGCTAAAACACTGTATCAGTAACAACAGCAGAAAACTGGATTTCAGCGGTGCCACTACAGAGAGATCCAAGCGAAGCACCACAGACGTTTAAAGTGAGTGATTTCAGCAAAAGGCAGAGAATCTGGAGAGAAGTTCATATCCCAAAATGACCATGGAAGCAGCTGATGAAACTCCACACAAGTTCTGTATTGTGATTTATCTCTCAGTTTGCAGCTACAGTGTTCTTTTAATGCAGGACTAACTCCCTAAAACCTGAACACCCTCCTCTTCCCACAGTGAGGTCCAGGCTTTCCAGTGTGTTCTCACAACGCCGTTGAGCAGAACTCCACCATCATGACAAAGGACAAAATGCACAAGACTGCTATTAAGCAATAATAATAACAATAACAACAACAATTCCCCCACAAAAACAAACAAACCCCACTGCTCATAGCTCTGCATCAAGGATGTTGACATCTTACACTGACTTTTGATTATAAAAAGCCATTTTCTGACAGCTTTAAGTAGTGCCCACCTTGAAAAGGACTTCTCAAAATGCCATTGAAAAACTGTGCATTTCTTGTCAAAATGATTCAATACTGACTCTGATTAAAATTAATCACCTTTTTTTGGAAATGGATGGAGAGGGGAAACTAAGAACAAGGAGGTGGGAGCATGAGCACGGCCGGTGCCTGCCCAGGTACCGCAAGTATCACAACTACCATATGCAAACCAAAGTCAGAAAATTTTTGCAGAGCCTGTAAGATTACAGAGAGCAGGAATGCAGAGGCAGTCACTGCTAAATAATGCATTGTCTGAAGATGCTGGATGATTTTTTTTCTTGAAAAGGAAACAAACCATGCACACCAAACCCATACACCAAAATAAAACAGATACGCAGGTGTCTATTCTCTTTTTGACTGTAATCTGCACCTGGGCAAAGAAGTCTGCCCAGATGCCACCTTAGTAAGGTATCACAAATTGCCTTTCACCTTAAGTTATACAGGACTTGCATCTGGCACTACTAAGGGATTAAAAAAAAAATAAATAAATCAGTGTGTCTTGCTAGCAGATGGACTGCTGTGCTGAGTGGGTGCCAGAACTCAGATTTCATGTGGTAGCTACACTTCCAGTTCAAAGCCCTACTAAAAAAAAAAAAGCAAAAAACCACACACCCCCCACCCCGTGCCTCCACAAAGTTCATTACCAGATGTATTGATTCAATACGTGATTTTTTGTTTTCATCTGAACTAGTTACTGGAAAACAAACACTGCTGTACTAAGTATTGGGATAAACATAGATTGAGTTTATTTCATTCCTGGGAAAGACTCCTGTATTCCCTTAATGCCTCTGCCATTCATGAGCAGTCTGCTATAAAAATAGGATTCCCTGCATCTCCTGGTAAATCTGCTGACTCTGGTCTACGGAAATATAAATTGGAGCACAGAAGGATACACAAGTTCACATGAAAAAGGCAATCAGTGAAACAGGTTTTCAAAACTATAGTAATATTTCAATCACAACCATTTTAACATGAACTCTTAAAAACTTTATAAAGATAATTTTCTAAAAGCTCAGCAACATCGCTTTTTCCTCAGTCCTATTTTCTGCTTCTTCTTGCTAACGTTGGCAGAGTTTTCAGCCTGGAGACAATACGGGTTATCCTGTTTCTTTGAAGAGGCAGAACAAGAACTTCTGTGTGTGTGTAGGACATATTATCAACAACAAAAAAAGCCTTATCTGCTGTACATGGCAGTTCCTTCAGATACCCCTGTTCTAAAAACCTTACTAAACAACACTGGCTGACCTCACAGTCCAGACCCATCTATTCTCCCCCCACCCTTCCAAACTCTGCTACTTGGGCTCCTAGACCTGTACCAAAATGTGTAAAATATAGGTTCCAATATACTTTGGCCAAAAAAAAACACCCTGAAATACACTTGATAACTTGTTGACTTTATTCTGCAAGAACATTAGAGACACAAACATGAGCAAACAGTGGGCTGACATTTGGGGACAGAATTTATCAGCCAGGTACAACAGTGCCTTGGAACGTGAAGGCTGATGACGATACACCAAAAAAAAAAAACCAAAAAAAACAACACCCTGAACAAATCCTTGCTGACAAGCCCAAGGGCAAAAAATGCTAAATTGTCATCACATGGAGACACCAAAATAATGGAAAATTACAGAGACCTTGGAGGGCAGCCATGGGAGAAGGAAGTCAAAGCAAGACACAGAGAAGGGCAGACCCTTAAGCAGTTTAATAAAGAGACGATGGAGGCCTGACTAGACCAGCGTCCATTTACGTTTAGGGAGTGGAAGTAATGTCAGATCATCCGATCTTCAGAGAAACACAGAACAAGAGTACCAGGAACCACAAATCAAATTTACTGGAGCAAAACCAGCAACAGAACTGTCTTTGCCTGTCCATGCTTCACCTTCTCTCTTATTTCTTCCAGTGAGTTTCTCCTTGTCCACAAGAAATTCAGGGGATTTTTTGAATACCATTAAGATACTATGATCACTGACAAAAAAAAAAAAAA
>VZTX01002844.1:525428-571653 GCA_013400915.1 Pardalotus punctatus | reverse complement strand
AAATACATTAAAAAAACTATAACCACTAAAAAAAAAAAAAAAAAAGGCAACATTTTTCATTCCAAGATGCCTGTTTACTGAGCAAATCAGATTCAGACCTGACATACAGAAAGGAGATACCTTAAAACTCAGTGCAAGTATCTTAGAAACACGAGGAGCCCCAAGAGAATCTGACTCAGAGACTCATTATCCTCAATTAAAACCCCCGAGATGCTAAACCAAAACTGCAAACACAAAGCAAGGTTTGGAAATCCTCAAACACCACTCTGGGGGGAAAAAAAAAAAAAAATTTAAAAAGCAAGAAACAAATCATCTGCCTGTATTTAGGACAGTTCCCTCCTGGCCAGGCTCAGGCTAAGGAGGTGGCAGTAAGTTTGTCTGACATCTAATCCCTCCCTGCTCCGGGGAGCGTGCGCCACGCCAGGGCTCGCTGCAAACAGCCCGCGTTGACATCATGGCTATCGTACAGTTTGGACAGACAAAGTGTTCTTATCATCTCCAAGACGCCATGACTTCAGCAATGCTGGGGCAGAAAAATCAGGTGAATAAACAATCAGTCCCAGGGAGTGAAAATGCAGCCAGAGGAGGAAGACTCCTGGCAAGCGGAGGCGCCGGCCTCGGCCAAGGATGGCACCGCGCCAGTCACATGCGGGCAAGCAAAAGGTTGCCAAGTGTGGGATAAATATTTTTTAAAGATTCTTTCTCTCCTTGTAAAAAGATATTTGATCATTCTTTGGGTTTGGTTTTTTGTGTTTTTTTTTTTTAATACAGTTTTGGCTTTTTTAGAGCATCCTTCAGATAAAATAATGTTTCAGAAAAAAAAATGGGGGGAGGGGGAAAGTACCTAATTTTGAGCAGAAACCAGAGGAGGAAGGGAGTGTTTTCTCCTAGCCAACTACTGAAAAAATTAGCTGTCTAAATTTATCCACAAAGACAGAAAAATATGGTCACTTTTGGAATGCTAATCCTTCTACATGACAGAATTTCTAAAATATTGCATTTTAATGGACTAAACTTTGGTACGGCCTTTCAAACAGCTGACTTCAAATGCTCAAACAGCCTATACAAGACCTGATTTCTTTTGCCCAATACTCTGTGAAAATAGAGAGACTGGAGAGACATTACTCAGAAAATCCAGTTCCAGTGATTCATGGTCAGGGCTGGAATCAAATAACTAGAGAATAAAAGGAAATACACGTATTAAATACATGCAGTAGCGTGTTCTGATCACAGAAATATGGGTAAAAGTCATCTCCAAGGCACTGAAGAGGCCACTCAGAACAGTTGTATAAATCTTTATATTACTACAAAAAGGTATTAGCAGCATATCAACAATGGTATATTTTTTTCTTTTCTGTTTCCCCTTCTGTAAAACTGGTTATCTCACATTGGGTGAAAATCCTGAAGGCAAAAAATGCTGCCATGTTGAACTACTTTATAACAGTTAAAGCATGAAGTCTGGCAGCTTTTGACATTAACTGCCAGATCTCAAAGGTTGCACTCAACTCAGCACTGATCTAGGACCTGGAAGAGATCATCTCCTCCTTCCTTAAACCTCCAGTACACAAAGTCATGTCCACCAGCAAAAGACTGGGACAGGTCTGAACAAACTTATACCAAGAGGGCATCAAGTCTACGGCCCACAAGCTACATCTGACTCAAGATCATTTCACCAGTCATGTGCTTCCATGTTTAAATCCTAGTCACCAGCAACCCATTTTTATCCCAGAGACCTTTCCAAGGATCCTGAGATTATTCTAAAGCAGTTCAGTGAATTATTTTCTTCCCACTACACCTGGTCAGCCTTCACATATAGATTTCTGGTCTCTTCCTTCTCAGTATTTCAGTTTGTCACAGATGCTGTACATGCCTTTATGAAGGAGTAGGTGCAATGAAGCATCCAGAACTTCAAAATAATCTCAATGGATTTGCCCAACCTGCCATCAGCTCATTAACTGCCCAATTTTTAATTATATGAAAGATTGATCAAGGAATTTATTTGTGCATCCCCCTCCTCAGGATTTTATGAGTGAAAAACAATACACGGCCAGTCGTGCAGCAGTTGGAGCCAACTGCTGAGATGGAAGCACCTGTAGATGATCCTGGAGCAAAGGAAGTGGAAGAAAGGAGTGGGAGATGAGTTAGGAAAGTCCAGCACCACCCAGCAGCTGGAGACTCTCATATTCCACCAGATCCAAGGAGGTCCATAAAGCAGAGGGGAAATGTTCATCACTCAACGAGTGTATTTCAGTTGGATACACTGAGTTTGACGACCACACACATCCCTCTTTGGCCACCTCTCATTCATTCCTTACCCTGGAAGCTACAATACCAGGACAGCTTCCAGGCTTCCCAGCTGTGACACAAAACAACTTGCGTGCCATATCCATTTTATTTGGAGTAGAGGACTTGGGGACACTCTTTGGCTCTGCAAAACTCCCATCCCTTCAGGTTTCTGCACATGAAGCAATCAACCCTAAATGCTCCAGCAGCGTTACAGGAACTCCCATCACACTGAAATGAGAGCAAACGGGAACCTGAGTGAAGCAAACAACCACCTTATCCCACAGTCAACAGGAACCCATGGATAGCACAGGTAGTGAGGATCTGCTCCCAAGTGCGTAACACTGCGGCCCAGGAAGGTGCAAACAAACACGAGTTATTGACAAACCCAGGCAGCACAAATTGCATTCGCTCTCAATACAGTTTATGTTGCCCAGCACAGCCCAGACTGGCATCGTTGCAGCTGGCATTCGAGAGAATGAGGAAAAAACAAGTCCGTTTAGTCCCTTCCACGCCAGTACGAATTCAGTACACAAACAAACCCCACGGAGGCAGATACACAACCATCTCTGGGGAGCTCAGGCCAGTTGCACTCTATCTTCAACACTGGCTGAACAAACTGGCCGGGAATGCTTTACCATCAGTACCGCACTGTTCCAGAAACATTTCCTCTACACACAGGGAAATCTGCCACTGGAAGATGCAAATCACACTGATCAGAGCGGGGATGAAGGCAGGAACATGAAGGTCCCCCTGTGGTGGTGAAAGCTGCTCCCCCCTCCACTGCCATCCCCCACCACTCACAGTCACAGATTTATCCACATTCCTAAAGGGACAACTGAAGTTCCTGAACTCTGCAGTAACAGATAAGGAAAGCAAAGTGCTGCTGAAGAACAGCTCTGAGAGAAATTATTTCTCTTTTTGCTGCAGATTAGGAGCGATATATTGGGGTTTTGCTTGTTCTTGCTTAAAGCTAGATTTAATCTGCCTGTCTTCCAAATGCTGCAAGTGTAAGGCAATAAGCTTTACAGGATTTAATTAATATACTGCAAGCAAGGAGTGCTGGTCAGCCATCTCCTGGCAAAAGCCCAGCTGGAGGAGAACTACTATTCACATTCCAGATTTATTCTAAAGGAGGAAGACAGCTTGATAACATTATCACACTGGCCTAAATTATGTAGTTCTCTTAATGCCGAAGGATCACAGCAGTTTAATCCAGGGCAAACAAGAGTCACTGGTTCGGAGGGATTCAGCTCCTGCTCCATTTCAGGAATGCCCTTTGCATTTATGCCTTACACCCATCAACAGCTTAACCATTCTGGCACCAGCAATGAAACAGAATGTTCATCTTGGAGGCTGAATCAACATTGCTCCAGCCGAGGGCTAATTACACTAAAACTGAAGGGGAAAAAAAGCTTCAGGAAAATTGTTTATAATACAGACAGTGAGGCAAACCTAGAAAGTTTTTCATCATCTCCAAGTAAGATAAAACAAATGACAAAACCTGACGAGTTCTAAACATTAGAAAGATGAAAATTCAAGGAAACAGCCAGAAAGATCAAGAACATTCAAACGGTTTTACTACAGAGCAAGATTTTTCAAGCTGTTCACCTGTTAGTGACATAGGCCACTAAAACCAGCATTAAGATCCAGATGTTCAGGAGCCTAAGAAAAGAGCAGAATGCTAATGGAAGGGCAGAACAAGTTACAAGAATGCTGATGGTTTGCAAAGTTACCAGAGACACCTGGTGCATTTGTTTTAAATTACAAACTACTAAATCTGGAAGTATGACATCACTAACAATATTTGTACATTGCAAATGAAAGGGACCCTGTTAACAACAACAACGATGCGCCAAACAATATTAAGGCAATTATGCTAAAATGATCAAATAAAGTATTTCCTTCAGGACTTCCAGAAATGCAAGAGTGTAAGCAAATCTGACAGCAACTGAAGACTGTGCTCTAGAGATCCACAACAATCAAAGGGTGAGCCCCTTGCTTGGTTTTAATAACCATGGAATATATTTTTCATTCTTAACCTTCTTCTATTATAAACACAGAAGGAATACAGAAAGTGCCAGAATTTCTAAGACCTAAATGCAGACAGGAAGATTGTGCATTAATCAATTTCTTAATGCATTTTAACAAATTTTACAGGCAACACTGACAGTGGGAAGCATACAACTGCCTTTAAAGCTGAATTAGAATTAGTCTCTTCTCATATACTGCAACCATGGATGGAAGCATTTCAGAGGGAAATGGGAAAATGTTGTGTTACCTTTTCAGACTTGATGCAAATTGGTTTCATAGTCTGTAAATCATCCTGAACTATCCGAACCTGAACTTCTAACTCCATCCTCCATAGTCTGATCTCCAAACAACAGAACTGCTGCAACAGCTGCCTGTTTGCTCATGGGTTCCTGACCAGCTCTGTGTGTGGACAGGAAAGCTGGAGCTGGGCTGCAGAACCTGCTTTGGGAAGTGCAAGGATGTTCCCAGTCCACTGTGGCACTGGACACGACCACAAACCCAAAGGAGGCCCCAAGTGAACTCCAAGTTCAGCAGCTCTGAATCCCCAGACAGGGAGCACCAAATCAAGCAAAGGACTGAGGTGTTTGAGTCAGAAGATGCTGGAAAAAAAGTGCCTTGGGTCAGTGAGGAGCAGGGATGGAGCAGCAGCAGCAGCTGGGTGTGCTCAGTGTTTCCTGCTAACCCGAGTGAAGGATGGCAGCGTCGTCCTGCCTGCACTTAGCTCGCTATCTTTAAAATCCTCCTCCATTGTGAGACTGAACTATTTCAGTCCTTCCAACAGTTTGATAAATAAATTGTCTGACTGTGACATCCCCCAGAAACTGCAAACACACAGAATATACTCACGGGACAAACGGCACACACAGCGCTGCCGGCCATGTACTCACACACAGCTCAGACTTGGATGCTTGAGTTGTCTCTGCTGATACACTTCCACATGCTTTTGAGGAATTCCTGCTAGCATGACTGGGAAAAAATAATAATGACATTGCTTCGGACTTTCTAAATCCTTCCCTGCAGTAAGGATTTGTGATCAGATTAGGGAGTACCAGAGGTTTATTTATTTATTTGTAGGAAGGACAGCCAAGGTGAGCTGTATCCTGGATCTGACAGGGGCTCCAGGCTGCAGCAAAGCCAGCTCAGAGACACTGCCTGGCTACTCTGAAGCTGAAGATGGCATCAGACAGCACTTATTAAAGAAAAAGAAGGGATTCATGTTTTTGATATTGGCACAAAGTGGGAAGCACGCTGCTTCCCACTCTGTTTTTGCTCGAGTTTGGCACGTTTGAGCTACGCTTTTCTTCCCTGGTACCTTTTTTTGTCATCTCAAGTCACATTCACATGAACATATAAATACGCAGATCCTTACGCTCTGTGTATAGCAGATACTTACATGGATGGTCTCAAAAAAGAATATTCTTTTCACACACTAAAAAAATTATACAGAGTTATTTTAAATTCAGAACTGTTTGTATATTCCTTATAAGTTTATAAAACTCTCACTGTCCTCCCATGACTAACGAAACTGGAATTGAGAGAGTATTCTATATTTATAACTCGTCTGGTTGCTCATGCCTATGGCCCTATTTCCACTCTCCGTTACTGTACACAGAGCTATGTGAGGTATTGTGGGTTCCCAAACTTCACCGATTTCCTAACAAGGCAGGCCTGTGTCCCGGAGGAACAAGCTGGGGGCTGTTTCGTTCGAGCATTGGCCGAACTCAGAGGGAGAGGCCTTGAGCACTGTGGTTTTGGCAGCTCTTCTCGAAGCTGGTATTAGAAGCCATGTCTGGGCAATGACACGCCGAGCTGGCACGGGGCTGGGGATCGATGCTCTGTCTGCAGCACAAACCCCGCGGGATTCCTACACGTTCATCCCCATGATTTCAGCGCTCCGGGGCTTCGCTGAGCAGCTCCTCAGTCACCTACAGCACGGACACACCACAGGCACCAGGCAAATCCAAGCCTGACAGACTCACTGGCCTCTCAAAAATCCAGAGGCAAAACCCACAAACTTTATCCAAAACCCCCTCCCGTGACCACGGTGTGTTCACTGATGCCAGCCCACTACAGACCTCCAGTGGCTGGCAGGGAAAGAGACTCTCCCAGGTAAATGCAGCAAAACAAGGGAAAAAACGGATTACATACAAATGAAGGCTGGGTGACATTCTTTATCCATATGAAAGCCCAAGAGTCATGCAATCATATCCCATCTTCTGAACAAAAACACTTCACTAGTACTAAAATCTCAGCAAGAAATCTAAGGTTTTGTCGTGACAGAGGTGCCTCGTAATCGATGCATTTTTAACTCATGCCAGGCACCTGTGGGGCACAAAGCTTCTTTTTAATTCACAGCTTCTATGTATGCTCAAGATAAATAAGTATTTATCCAAAAAGCAGAGAGAGAAACAGATACAGTTTTATAAAATTCTAAGTATGTTGTTGGTGGCTGGGATTAGGGCCTAATGCTCATGGAAGTAGATTGATTACAAGGCCAGGACGGAAAAAGCCTTGAGTAACCTGGTCCAGTGGAAGGTGTCCCTACCCATGGCTGCGGGTTTGGGACTAGACAAGCTTCAAGATCCCCTCAAACCCTTGACATTCTAGGAATCTATGATGCATTAGAGTACTAGAGCTACAAAAAACCCACAGAAAGCAAGAAACCCACAACTCTTCCAAAGAGGCTTTGCTGAAAAGCAAGATCAGAATTTATCTGGGGGTCTTAATGCTTCACATACAAAAGCAAGGCAAGATCCAGACGACACTTAGAAAGTTTAAGCCCCCATACCTACTAAGCAAAAAAATATGACCAGGAAAGCAAGTGGTGAACATGGCTAACTTTGTGTAACTGAACTGAGAATGTCTTCCCCTAGCAAAATTAAAGTTCCTCTAGAATATTCTAGCTGAGAGTGACAGCATCTAAATCTCCTATAAAGCAAACCAAGAACACCTGCCTCTCCTTCCCTTTAATCCCAGGGCCACTGTCTCTGCTGCAGGTAGGCAGTGGTGCTGCAAATTTTTTTTTCCCCCGAATTTATTCAGCCGCTTTCTTTGCTTTGCAATAAAGCTGTCAGGATTAACAGGCAGCTCTGGTGAGTCAGATGTTCAAAGAGAAAACATGATCTGTGCCTCTCCCCATCTCCACAGCAATGCTACTGGTGGAATTGTTTTCCATCACTTGCCACACAAGACAAACTTTTAAGAGCTATTAAACACTCCTCCAACTTAGCAAGAAGAAAAATTATCTAAATTTATCAACGGAGCTAAAGTTCACTACACTTTGAGGAAAGGATTTAAATATGGATTATGTTTTCATCCATCTAGACCACAGCGTAAAATCATGAAAAGATCTTCAAAGAACTAAACAGAACAAAACTTAATACTACCATTTAAATTTTTAAAAAAAAAAAATCATAATATTTATGTAATTTTAAAAATGTTAATACTGCAATACAGCAATGATGTTTCTCCACAGTGTGTGATAATTCGATAGACCCTTTTCTATGGTTTTTAGAAATTCTCTTTTAATATTAAAATTCCACTAAGTATTTGATTAATTCAGCAGAGGGTTAGTATTAGGTACAGGAGAAAACCCAGGTTCCCAAAACAAACAAGCTCTACAATTCAGTAATATCAGTATTTACTGCTTCTTCATGCAGAATGTGAACACTTCAGACAGACCGTGAAACTTTCCATAACCTCGTTTACCCCAGAAATTATTGGATTTATAGGACACCTACAAACACCTACAAATGGAAAATTTATTGAATTGTACACTTTATTTCTCAATAATACTGTAGTAACAAGACTGCAATTACCTTTTCTTCCAGTTATGGGTCTCCTCGAGCCAATAACTGCAGATATCTTTGGTTATAGAGGTCAAAGGGGTGAAAGCATCACCACACTTCCCATTTTCCATCTCCCCACGATGCTGCGCTGTGTTTTTGCTATTCAGAGGTACATCCTACTCCTTGTACCGATCTATTGGAGCACACCAGCCATGCCATTCCTTAAGGTCCCCAGGTGTGTGTTTACAGCACACAAAGCAGAGCAAGAATGAAGTATTTCTGGCCATGCTGGAGTTATCAATACCGTATCACCCCCACAAACATTCAATGCTGATGCTGAGAAGGGTTGTGACAGTTATCTTATCACCTCTGGCCCAGCTGGTCCTCACTATAAAAGAGGACCAGTGGCTGGTTTTGGCCATCTGGAGGGGGACAGGGCTGTATTGCCATCACTTAACTTGAAAACACTTTCCTACTCCACCATTAGAAATGGTATTTCAATGTTTATGACTGCAACATGAAACAATGAATGGATCTGTCTCTATTTCAAGCAGGGCAGGCCCTGCCTTCTCTGCTGTTCTGTGAACCTCAACTTCCATACCCATGAAATGAAGTTCTCTGTAAATTATGCAAACACTAGCCAGAACACAGTGTTTAAAAATCACACTGGTTAAAAAACAAACAAAACCCAGACAAATTCAAATTTGCAGACAAAACCTTCACTGAAAAACAATGAAAGGGAACTACCAAAAACAGCAGATCCTGCTTGTTGATGGCTCTGAAACAAGAAACAGGGAGGGGAAAAAATAATTAGTATTCCAGGATGTCCCACGCACACACCCAAAACTAAAAGCATTAAATTGGATGGGAATAGAATAGCTGATCTTGCCTGCAGTCAAATAGAGAGAAGTATCATTTAAATTGCAAATTACAGAGCAACAGATTTTTGCACAAAGTTCAAGGCTGTTCTATGGTTTGTTTTTATGAATTAGGAATGACGTGGGGAAAAATTAAGGGGTTGGGCCAGCTACTACCCTTAACACATATTTCAACTTAAATATTTCTCAGATTCACTTGATGCACTTTATCCAGGCACTGTGGCTCGTTAAAGTGATGACAGAAAGTAAAGCAGCTTCCCAGAGATCATCCCTGAGGATGCAGCATCCGCTGGTGGCCGCGCTGCCGCTGGAGGATTAACTGCTACAGAAGGATCTCCAAACTGACTAATTACTCCCTCCTCCCCACATTACGTCCTTCCCCACATGGGAAACTTTTAATCCATTTATACCTTTCCTGGGCAGTGCTTTTCAACCAACAGTTCATTTGACAAAGCTTCCGCCTCCCTTTCCCAGGTTTTAAAGAGCTTGTTCAAACCAACATCAGCTTCTTGGCCTTGGTTCCCACAAATTAAACTTGATGAATGCTTAGTAACAGAAAAATATATACTTCACATTCATACAGTGCTTTTTAATCAGCAGTTCTCAAAATGCTTTGCAAAGTATGAAATCTAATCAAGTGGCTGGTTTTGATGCGGGGTTTGGGGGGATAAACGCAATGAAAAAAAGATGAGTTACTCCATGGTACAGCAAAAGGCAGAAGATTTAGGAACAGAAGAAGCTGTTTGCCTTGATATGCAAAAGCCCCTGACACTACATGACCATAATAATTTTCTTTTAAAATGCAACCAGTTCTGAATTACAGACTTCAGCACACAATTACAGAATGCTATTCAGAGGACCTGAGGCTCAAGTATTTTCTTGTCAGGCTGTTAGCACATAATAGAGAAAAAAAACAAGCAAAAACCAGACGATTTTTTAAAAATTATTTTAGAAATCAGCTTGCTTTGTGAGTATTTGTAAAAAATTCTACCAGTGAATATGTCAGTAGCCACAAAAACCAGATATTTCACTCTAACAGTGGACCCCAGCCTATCTAAAATGTAAAATACCTGTGCAATATCAGACTTAGGTCTTTTGGGACAAACACAACGACCACAACTGTCACCACCTACAGCATGGAAAGTGAGGCTTGTCTGACCAAAGAGTATTGAGCCAAAGGCTTTACAGTGACACATGACACATCACAGAACCATAGAAAATAAAGGTTGGAAAAGACCTCCAGGATCATCAAATCCAACCATCATAAACTACATTAGGGTAAAGAATGTAAAAAGCAGAATCTCGGGATTCTTATAGGAAAAGTACATAAGGCATCTTCTCCAAAGGTTTCTATCTTAGGTATTTTAACTCAAGGACTTTTTGGTTTTCTAAATAATAAGCCAAATGGCTTTACAAATTAATTTCACTTTTCAAAATACATTGTTTTCTTTGTCAATCTGTTTTTTTTAATCACATATGCAGATGGTGCCACCTGGGAAAATTTACAAGCTTACATCATTAAGTGTCTTTGAATTAACTTCACGCCAATAATTGTTTTTAAGAGACAACACTGCCAAATTTGTCACTTGAGAAAAAGTTAATCTAATTCTGCTTTTCTTGCTCACTGGAAAGAGATGGTGGCTTCTTCCATTGTGGGACAGACACATAGGGACAGAGTTCAGCCACTTCCAGCCACACAAAACTCCCATTTTTTCATCTCTAGTCCCCAGTTCACTGTCCAGTGTCTGATGGAACCTCTACTACACAACCAGTGTCAATCACAACTGGATTTTCTCAGCCACCAACAGCCCCAGTACCTGCAGTCACTGCTGGATTTAACAACACACCAGCGGGGATGTGACAGGATTTCACCCACGGCACAAAGATGGAACCTGGAGTCTCCATGAGCTGCCCACAGCTGCACAGCTTGGGACATGGTCCAAACCATCTGCATCTGAACCTGGGAGATTGCTCCAAACTGCCTTGTTTAAGATTAACAAATGTGTCTGGCTTAAAAATGATCATTTAGAAAATGACATTACCAGGTCAATGTGTTCCTGAGTGTTGTCTCTGAGAAAAGACAATTTAAAAAGCATTTTGTGGCTCTTGGTGCAATGGGTAACAAAAACCAAATAGACTCAGAACAAATAACTTAATAGCAATGTCTGTGGAAACCAAAATCTTTTTAAATGCAGTTTGAAATCTGCCAAGCTGCACTTAAAAGAAACTCTACAAGGCCACAAGCTCCTTGGCCAGCTTCTCATTCCCTCAGATTTCCCCTCACCTGCACGGCACTGCACAGCTTTGCTCTTGTCTGTCTCGTCTCTGGACAGATGAACACGTATCCTGTTCACACTGCCATCTCCTGCTCTACATTGGCTTCTCCCCCGCTCCCCTGTTGGCCTAAATTATCCCTTAGGAGCTTGCACACTCTGCAGGCTCTTCCTTGAGCTCTTAAATCACTCCTCACGCCTCCCTCCTATCCAGACTACTAAAAATGTGACCTCATGAGCTATTACCTACAAACCATTAAAAAATATCCTCGTGAACCTTGGGTACTTCCCAAACATCCACACAACCTACTGGGAACCCTATCAACAACCAGAAGCTACAGAGTTGGTGCACATGTGAATCTAGTTTTTCTTGATTTAAATCAGGGTTACCTCGATAGAACAACAATGTTGACATGCATCCAGCAAATTACAGCTGAGCCCCTGTATCTAAGGATGAAGATTACAACTAAGAAGTATTCAGCAGCTGTAAGTCTAATCTCATGATCCAAGTTATTTTCTTAGTGAAGTCCTGTAGCGTATATTGTTTCATGGACAGCATCCTACTCATTTATAATGTGCATGCTGTCAATCAAAAGACTCAATAATTGAGCTGCAATCACATTTAGAGCTAAATGCTTTTGAAGTCTAATCATTCCCAATCAAGGCTCAGCAGACCAGTCCAAGGAATCGTGTCACATTCCAGAGCGCTGTGGCTTCCACTGGGTACACAGTGGGGCTAAGGAATAACACACCAGAAAAATCCATTTTTAATAAAAACTCTGTTGGTTAAATAGGAAAAAAAGATGCATAGGACAATATTATTTAAATCCTCAAGTATAATCTGTACCTCTGCACCCTCTCACATGACAGTAAGTGTGTGGTGTTTGCTCATGTTAATGCATTTTTGTCAACAAAAAAGGTCAGATGCACTGGAAACACCTGCATTAGAGAGGCTTCTTACAGGTTCAATAACACTTTGTGCATCCTAAATCCCACGACTGAAAAGAGAAAGAAAAAAAAACAAACAAAAAACAGGAAAAGAAGGGAAGAGGAAAAAAAGCGCCCTGTGTTGTTTCATTCAGCAGTCATTCCAAAACATTCAAAGCAGCCCCAGCTCGGAGGGAAATCCAATAAGGATAATGCCGGGCTGTCTATCCGTGCCCGCAGCGCTCGGCAGGACCGCAGCCCCACGTGATGGTTTGTTTGTGAGTCCGGAGCACATCACGAGGCGCTGCCCCACGGGACCGCTCCACGGGCAGGGACGGCCACCGCCCCCACGCCGAGCTCCACGAAAATATCCCTTCCCAAGCCGGCACACGCACCCAGGGCACGCAGCGCTCCGACACCGCAGCGTTTCGGCACGCAGCTCTTGACTCCAGGCTTAAAATGAAAGGGAAGCACAAGCAGCAGCCATTCAAAGAGCAGAAAAAGCTCTTTTAAAGGCTCACATGCACAAAACAAAGAAAAATTTAAAGGCAGAGCTTATCGTAACCTCAGTCTGATTCTGCAGGTATAGATTTCTCTTCATAAAAATCAATAGAAGATGATTTTAAGCCGTTTGATTTCATTACCGTGTATCACATCTCTGCTCTGAATGGAACAGCTGAATCAATCTGCAAAGCTGCTACAGGCTACCCTGTCACAGGCTTTCACGTGCCTTTTCTCTTCCACTCTCTCCACAGAGACAGCAACATAAAAACCCCACACTGGAGGTTATTTGATATTTCTAAACAACTACCAACTGCAGATTGGTTTTTTTCCCTTTAGCCCTCTGATTTTTCACACTGATGTTTCAGGTGGAAAAGAAAAGCTGAACACGAACTGCACAAAATGCACTGGTTTGCTGCAGTGGTGACCGGAGAACTAAAATGTCCTATTTCCAGTACCGAGAAAGGAAAACATGTTGAATTAAACAAATACACATGTATACTCTTCATGCTGAGGCAGTGGGGTTTCACCACAAAAGAAACACATTATAGATCATTTAATGCATTAAAAAAAGATGGCACAGTGGATTTCTGTGCTGTGCTCTGAATCATAACAAGAGGCTTGTTAAAACCTGAGCAGACACACAAAAACAAATGCTGTGGCAATAGGGTTATTTTTTTATATCTGTTTTAGGCAATACGTCACAGTACAAAAATCTGGAGTTTCAATCTCTAAGCTTCTCCGAGCATCTGCCCCTAAATTTGTCCCTTTAGTTGAACTGCTGCCCTCATAATCCAGTCAACACATCCCAAGCTCCACATTCAGAAAGGTTACGATCCCATTTGTTTCCCATTCATAGGACTGCCAGTGAGAGGGAGAGAGAGGCACGGCACAGCCTCCCCCATGGATCCTGATCGCCCCCAATCCATATGGGAGTCACCCCAACACCCAGCTCGGCACCTCAAAAGCTGCACTGCTCAGAACTTCAAACAAACGTCTCATTTCTCCTTCTTATACCGTTGTCAGAATTATTTAAAGAGTGAAAAATGGGAACAATTTGCTTCTTTTGAGCACAGACTACTCCTGATAGGATCAGTATGAACAACCTGCAATTTTGAGAAAAAAAGAAAATAATTCAGAAAAAGTAATGTGAATAAAGTATCAGGCTTCGAACCTGTTAAATAACTGCTATGAAACCTGTTACTGATATTTTTTATACTTTTTTTTTTTTTTTAATATGGCTATTCTGGATTACTGTGAGACTTCTTTGTTCACTGAATACAGACACTCCTATTACCTGCCTGGTAAGCCAGTGAATGTACCACACCCCCTCTAAATCCTCCAGATCGTGTATCCGCACATGTATTTACAGTTTAGGGGAGGCAGGGCTCAGTAGGACCGTGGGGGGGTTATTTGTTTTCTGTATTCAGAATAAGAAAGTGAAAATGAATGCAAATACCTCCTTTCTTGGCAGCAGGCAGCGCATTGTGAGCATCTCAGCCTCCCAGTCTGAGCACTGCAGCTGCCGAGCAGAAGAAATAAATAAATAAGAGCCCAACCCTACCAGCGAGGTATTTCAAAGGACAAAGGATATAAAAAGAAGAGCTGAAATAGAGATTTCAGCACAGCCACAAGTGAGACATCCCGAATTCCTGCACGTTGTAGCTGCTCTTAGATTATTCCTTTATTTTTAAGCTCCTTACAATAAGTGTGACTTATCAGTCATTCAGATCCACCCCTCATTTCCCACCCTGTTGTGATTTGCCGCAAAGGCCACCCCCCATCCATCACCCCTCGGTGGTTTCTTTCACTGAACAGACATCCCATCAATCTGGAGATCCAGGTACTAAATCCCATGGGCTCTAGATGCACTCTTCTTTTGAATGCACTGAATAATAATTGACCCAACGCCTTTCAGAGCTGATCTTGTGGTGATGGACTTTAGGCATTTGGCTTTGTTTTTGAAATTACCTGAGCAGTCCAGGTCCCTGTAAGTGAAGCAGGAGCATCAGGCACCTGTGGCCAGAAAACCCAAAGAGACACAGGTAACAGCCACTCCAGTACTCTCCAAGTCTGCATTTGCTTCACTTGGGCTGTCTCACCAGCTAGGAACAAACATCAGCTGGGCAGTGATGTGACTTCTCCCCTTTCTGGCACAGGGAGGAAACAACAAACATGAAGATGCAGGTCACAGGTAAAGGGATTCATTTCCGAGCTCACAAAACCCCAAGTCTGCTGAGCTTTGAAGGGAACAGGAAACCCATCAGCCCACACAGTTCAGTGACACAAAGCAGAAAACATTTTTAAGCTTCTCATTAATTATTTTTAAAGCAGCACAAAAAGTTTGGTTTAGAAACCATGGCAGGTTTGATGGTCACCTGGAGCGGAAATACTCTGTCTACTTTTGCACAAGAATAAGGGAAAAGAACTGAGCAGAAATTATTTTCTGCAAGACTTCTGCTGTTGATTTTGAAAGCCAGAAATACGACCAGAGACAAGCACTGTGCCTCTTCACAATCATTGCAGAAATGTGATACTTTACATACACGCACCATAGAGCACAGCAAAACTGTTTTTCTTGTGAAAGAAGAAATGACCTACCTGTATTCTTTAATCAGAGAGCTTGGGAAGGGAAGTCAGGAGATTAACCTCAGTGATTTAATGCTGCTTGCAAAATTCACTCAATAGAAATAGTAATTGCTACTCATAACTTGCTACAAGTTGGGCCTAATTCCTTAGAAGGATTTTATCAGATCCACAATATTCCACACATTTCAAGAGGTCTGCCACAGAATATATTGGAGCACAAGTCAAAGGGATAAACACTAACATATTTCTTCAGCTTCTATCTAAGGATCTGTCAGGTTTGCTCCTCGATAAACATGTGAAGGAACTCTTCATACCCTGCCTGCTGCTCCAAGCCACGCGTTTCACTCCTCACAGAAAAACACGTTTCAAAAGCCACTGGTAAACTGCCGCCTCGCACTACCCATGATTTGAATTTAATTAAAAAAATTAGTTAAGTACATCTGTCCTAGAAATGAGAGCTATCACAACAAAGCAAGATTTCTCCATACACACGCTGCCTCCAGAATCTGCTGCTTCCCCTGGAGCACGTGCATCGTTTCTGCAACACGATGAAATTCAGAGTGAACAAATAATTCCAGCAGGAACTCCATACAAGTTTCACAAAAGGCAAACATTGTTTTTTTGAAAAGCAAATCCTAGTCGTGAAGTTAACCTTCACTACAGAAGACTACTAGAAGAGTAAAGCAGGGAAAAAAAAAGCCCTTACCTGAGCAAATATGTATAGAAAGGTGGTTAGTTGTGGGGTTTGGAAACTTGAATGGTCTAAGGATACAGGCAAGGGATTTTTACAGCAGAAAAAACTTTTAACAGATACTCTTTGAGAAGGAGGGGGGAAGTAAATTTTGGAGCATACATGTAATTTTTCAGGTCAGATGCATCTGTTCCATTAAGGGATTTCACTAGTACTGGTTTTCAACACAGTTTTTCTCTAGCCAGAAGTTAATGCTTGTCCCATTTGACCCTGGAATGGAGCAGACAGTAAAATATTTAGAAGACTTGACGAAGCTGGTAACAAGAATAAAGTGCTCAAAATGAGAGAGTGGAATTAAACCACCAATAAACTAGGTCAAATTATTGGAGTGCAGAGTACCCTGAAATACAGCAAAAAGTAACTATTATAATTGTAATTTCCATCCCAGGTAATTTAAATGATTAATAGTAGGAGTTAGAAAAAATTAATTAATTCCTGCAACTAATTCAATTTTGTTGTATTTCCTTGGGTTGTCTGGACTTTTAAGCTTAGTACCCAAAGTCCTTTGTGCTTCTATTGCAATAACCTGATGGATTTGTACTTCTACACATTTTAGGGGGGGCTAAATCTCTTTCATATTGTTCATATTTATCAACATCTCCTCTGAAACTTTACTTCCATCAGGACTGGCACAGAGGTACCTAAAGAACAAAACTATTTATGTTGGAAAAGAGCTTTAAGATCGAGTCCTCCCATTAACGCAGTGATGCCAAGGCCACCACTAAACCATGTCCCTAGGTAAGGGCAGGAGCAGCCACACTCGGGGATGCTGCCACGCCTGGATTAGTGAGGATCACGAACTGCAGGGATGTGGAGACTGCCGGTCACTGCACCAGAGCTGGACACGAGCAGCAGCCCAGGCCACCTGGACAAGGCCACCAGACCAAACCCAGGCTCTCCATGCTCCCTGACCCATCCAAACGTGAGCCGCGGCCTCCACATCCCTGCAACCCTGCCCCAGCAGGAGCCAGACTGCAAACACGTCCGGCACCGCAGGGCAGGTCCCTAGGTGTGCCAGGGCCAGCACAGGGCCGCCACCCAGCACGGAGCGACAGCGACAGCACGGAGCGACAGCGCGGAGCGACAGCTCGGCTGCCTTGGCCAGCTCCGTCCGTTCCCACGCACGGCTCCACTCCACGGTTCCAGCAGCCCCGACACGAGTAATTCCCATCCACTACTCCTCCATCACACCCAGTGCGAGCTCTTCGTGCTGCTGCCACGGGGGAAACCTGCTGCAGGTCACGGCTAAAGCGACAAAACCGCTTCTTTTAACAGACGCTGCCACGCTTCCTTCTCCACGCTCCCCCGAGATGGGGACGAGCACCTCCCTGCAGAAAGCCCAAGGGCTGCCTTTGGCGGGGGAAAGGGAGGGGGAAACAGCATCATGTGGATCCCCCTCCCCCGGCAGAACCTCCCCGCTCCTCTCGGCAGCCGTGTCCGCCCCAGAGCCCTCAGCAGCAGGCACAGGAGCTGCCCCCATTGCGGTGCCCCCTCCCCACCCGGCGGGAGGTGAGCGCCGAGCGCGCTGCTCCCACACAAAGGAGCTCAGAGCAGCAGACCCTCCCTCCGCCCTCCACCCCTTCCTCCACCTTCCCTCGCCTCCAGCCCTCCTAAACAGACCTCGGCCTTTCATAAAAGGTGGAAAAAAAACCCTAGAATAACCCACCCTACAGCAACCCCATGTTTTTCCCTACAGAGCGATTAAAACAGCTCCTGTATTAATGAGGAGGAAACCAAATTTAGAAGAGGCGCAGCATCCAAATATAGGCTCCAACACACCTCGCTCCTGAAAAGGGTCTCACTGTTTTCCTCCCGCCCTGAGAGGAGCCATGGGCTGAGCTCACAGTGCCGGGGGCTGTGCCTGCCCTGCAGCTCAGCAGCATCCTGCATCCCACCGCAGCATCCCGCGGGAATGCAGCATCCCGCCGTACCCCAGCCCGACATCCCCCAGGGCAGCATCCCGCCCCGCCCGGCCCAGCACAGAGCTGGTATTTTGGCAGATGCCAATAATCCTGCTCCCCAGGGAGGATGCCTGGGACTGGCCTGTTATTCCAGGCAGAAAGTAGTAAACAACCTCCCAAGGGCTGGAGACAGAGGTAAACCCCAAGATGCCATGTCCTTGCTGGGGCGAGTGCTATTACAGGACAAAAACAACATGGAGCTTCTCAGGCTGTGCTAAAAAAATGTAAGGCAAAAGTTAAGAATGCTGCTCCTATAAAAAAAAAAAAAAAAAAAAAAAAAAAAAAGAAAGAAATCAAAGTCATATGTTTCTCCAGAGGAATTTATGACTTTGTTTATGACAAACTACGCTCACGAATGCTCTGAAATACAGAAAATAATTTAACTGATTTTCTATCCAGGTAGGTTTTATAAAGATTTTTCTCCCCCTTTTACAATTTTTTTTTTTTTTTTTCCCAAGAGAGAAAACAAAGCGGGGAGGGAAATATCAATGCACTCAAATCAGCCACGGGTTTTTCTACACATATAGAAACATTCTAGCAAAACCAAGGCTTGGTATTTAGCTTGATAACATACAGATGAAGGAAGAACATTCCCAATAAATCTGTCCCACAGGGGAGGATTTTAAAATTTGTTTAAAATGCTATTTGACCACATTCTGTTGCTATATTCGAGTGATGTCACGCTTGTTGCAAGACAGAAAATGTGCCGCTCGGAGTAACATCTAAGGCAGCTCTAACCAGGATGGGGGGATTAGTTTGGCCTCTTTCAAGAGAATAAATTATTGCTGAAGATGTTTACACAATGCAGCTCCGTGAGCTGAAAGGTTGCTTTCAAAAGAGGCCCAGGCCCTGCCGGAGGAATGCGAGCACAGCCCAGGGCAGGCCGAGGCTCAGCAGCTCCATTTCAGCCTCTGTCTTTCCCTTCAGGTGACTATTTTTGGGAGGCACAGAGTTGTGTGTGTTGGGGCTGGAACCAGCTCGCTCTGAAAACATTTGGAGTATTTTAGACGCGACTGTCTCCGTATCGTGTTCTAAAAGCAACCTGCATTGTAGGAAATGTTGAAAGCAAAAAAAAGAGAGAAGTGCAGCAGCAGTAAATAAAAACCGAAATAAATCTAAAAATCAGATCACAATGAAAAGTTGTCCTTCTTGCTATCACTGCTCAGCTACACTAATCAAAAATACCTCGCTGTTCTACAGACAATGGTAACACAGAGCATCGTAAGGGAGCACAAATTTGGCCTCAATTTACTCCTCTAGAACACAGCATTCCCTAATTTTTACACAGCTGTATGCAAACATCCCTACCACCACAGCCTACATATCACACATCAAGAAACACTAAATTAAACACAAATTTAAATTAAACATCACTGACTTTTTTTTTCCCCATCTTCTCAAAATAGAGAATAACCAGACTGAACCCTTTCACAACACTCAAAATCTGTGTATTAAAAAAAAAAGGGAGAGGGTGGTGCAGGGAGGGAGAAAATGCTCTCAGATGTGTGCCCAGCTCCTCACTACTGACTCTTTTGTCCAAATACACAGTAGAAAATAGAGACATGGGGATTGTCAGGGTGCTGAGATTCAAAACAGAAGGGTTTAGGAGGAGGCACAAAAGACCTGCTATAAAAGCATCTGCAAAGTAAGCAGGAACTGCAATCTACCCAGTACCCACTTTGATGTCTTGCCATTAAATTCCTGATATAGTGATGACAAGAAAACCCCTGACTGACTTGACTGTGAAGAACCTACATTAAATCTCATGGCTTTAACCTGTGCTTAAAATTAGGAAGTAATTTCAGGATGTTGCCCGAAAAAGCCCAAGGCCCCGGGCTGCTGCACTGACCATCAGCGGATGCCCCAAATCCCCCAGAGCAGGGAATCTCAGCCTGGAATGCAGAGGCTCCAGTGAAAAGTAGTCTTAATAACTTAACAACAGCTAGCTTGCTGTCGGTAGGCTTAGCAGAGTTTGCAGTTCCTCTGTGTTGTGGGGGTTTTGTGTGTGCTTGATTTGATTTTTAAGGAGGACAGTGCCACCAGGAAGGCTGAAGCTATTCCACAGGCACTACACAGCAACAGCTGCACTGGGAAAGAAAAACAGATGTCAGCACACCTTGTTTCTATACCTAGTAATAAAATATTTATGGATCATTCTCCTTTCTTCCCTCTCCCAGTTTCCTCTGCTCTGCTGGACATACATTCTCTGAAAACTCACTTTCAGCTGCTTAAGCCTGACTTTTGCTCGACTTGGCAGTGTTCGGTTTACAGTTGGATTCAACGACCTTAAAGCTCTTTTCCAACCGAAATGACTCCATGATTCAGGTATCTCCTGTTTCCTGGAGACACTCTCCTGAGTCCCCACAGCATGCTCTGTGTGAGCCATCACCTTCCATTCCCAAAGCCACTGCAGCCACTGTCCTAACAGGTTCCTCCAGGAGGAACCTTGGGAAGCAGGATGACAATTCCTTGGGATCAGGCAAGGTTAGCCGTGCTGAGTCCCTCGGGAGGAGTGACACCGTAGCAAGAAACAAAATACCTGCAAAGCAGCGTTTTCTGCATCCACCTGGCTGCAAGCAACACCCAGCACCTGACTTGGTGGTGTAACCTTTCGTTATGTACCTCACACCGAACTGTGCAGGTCCCTCCTTCATCCCCACACCGCCTCCTTTCTCCCCTTAAATAGGGGGAATGAAGGAAGTTAAGTCTCCTTTTGCAAGAAGAAAACTTCTTTTAAAAATTTAGCAGATAAAACCTTCATCTAGCAAGAGAATATTCAGAATTTATGGCTTAGATTTGCATGCCTGCAGGCAAATCAGAGGCAAGACATCTCTGATCAACTATGCAGTTCTTATCTCCCGTAGACAAAGCGACACCTCCATCAAGCATATGGATCATCAACGTGCCTCTTGGAAGGGACAAGGGGGATTAGGTATCACCAGTTATACAAGCTGCACTTTACAAATCCTGTGTCAATTAAAAGATGCTGTGTATTCTGAAACTCCCACACTCTCCATGCCTACACATCTTCTGTAGGCTGTATTGGCAGCGAAAGTAGTGGCATTTGGCCCAATAACTGAGAGGATGCTGAAGCTTAATTCAATCCTCGTCCCTGCACTCTGGGTGCAAACAAAACTAACAAACAGAACAAGTCAAAGCTGGCCAAAAAGTTTTTCCAACTACTACATCATTCATGCACAACAAATGCTCCATCCAGCATTTTCTATCGTGTAACAGGAAGCTGCGGTGCTGAGGGCCCCAGAACACCTCTCCTGATCCTTTCCACAGTTGCATCCTCCCTTTGCGACCCAGCGGGGTGATCTCACCAAAACCCACCCCAGGGGGGGACTTTGAATTGCAAATACTTTGTTGAAATACTTAGGGGAAAAAAAAAATATATATTTCATTCTAACACTGTAAAAGTGCAGGTTGCTCACATCTCAAATACAGATTGCAACTCTGAGCACTTCAGCTCAACTGTGTATTAAGAAAACTACAAGAGGCACAAAGCAGCATAACAAAGACCCAGAACTATTCACACATGCATGAAAACAAAGACCTGTCTTCAGTACTTCAGCCTGAAGAAAAAAACAGAATTAAAAACCGGTTACTGTCAGAGTAATTGCAAGTAAAATGCTTAAACACACATTTAATTCCTACGAATAACTGGACTGCTCCTCCACATTCCTTCTACCACCCAGAGATGCTGTTAATGTGCAGAAATTAATTCTGCTTTTGAAGCAAATCAGAGTATTCAGACCCCAAAATCTTGTGGGCTGCCCAAACTGTCCAATATCCTCAAGGTTACACCTCATCTCCTCTGAAATCTCCTCCTTACCCATAAGATTACCTTTTTCTACTGAAAGCTCTCTCAAAGCCTATTTTCATGTTCTTTTGAAAAACATTCAGATGTTTAGTTCAATTATGTTTTTTTATCCTGCTACAGTTAAACTAAATGTTCTCATTAAAAAAGAACACATTCAATTATGAAATCTGCAATTTTAATTACAATTTTCTATCCCCATCTACTTTTAAACTCAAACCAAACCAGGACCATTGTTTGTTCATGTCTGAACAATGTTTCTATTTACCATGGATAAACGGAGACTTATCTAATACCACTTACATGGAGTCATAAATTGATTTTTGATTAATGTTTAATCAAAAACAAAGAGACCCATCTGTGCAAAAAAAGTAGGAAGCAGAAAGCCCTGTCCGTGGGAATTTTTTCTGTGTCAGCTCTCCCAAGCTCTGTGTATCGACACAGGATCCTTCCTCTTTGGCTGGTATGAGGATGCAGTTCTGTTGACAGAGCACTTTACAATAGCCAGATAGCTTCCTCCAGGAAACACTAATTTAAAACAAGATTATTTATTTTAAATACAAAGACTCTATGACCGACAACATGGAGTAAACATTTTAAATCTCAAATGCTCATAAAAATTAAGAGCATTAATGACAACCTTCCCTACTTCTGGCAGGGAACCAGCTGTCAAAGCTGAAGGTGAACAAAGCTCAGGTGTCTCCAGCTCCCTCCCTCCCCAGCACTGTCAGCTGCCAGGGCCACATGTGAAAACAGCATTAAAATCCCACACTGAGAATGAAGTCACAATTTTAATGAAAAATGAATATTCAAGTCTTCATTAGAGCACACGTGATTTCTCCATCAAGGGATCAAAGTCCAGGGGAGCGCCAGCATTTAGAAGCAGGCAGCATTCGAGATCAATACTGTGTAATAAAATTTTAAAAACAAAACAAAACAAGAAGGGTGAACGTTTCTAGCTGCAATCAAAATAATAAAAGAGATTATCGAACCTCAAAAGGAGTCTCTCTCTTCCAAAACAGAAGCACCTATGCCAGTTTGGTGGTGTGAATGCCTTCACAGCATGTCCTTGGGAGGGGTGGTGTGAGGGGAGTGATGCCAAAACAATCCCAGGATATTTGGGGAGCTCCAGAAACATCAGGAAGGCAGTAAATCTTTAAGAAGCCAGTAGTGAAGTGGTTGCTTCCTCTTCTGGATGGAGCCTGAGCAACACCTGAGTTAATCCACAGGATCTTTTCATTCCTTTCTCAAAGTGTTTCGTATTCATGGTGAGAGCCCAGAAAAGCAAACAGTGCTGCTCTAAAACATTTGGTCCCCAAACCTCTTTTTACCAAATGTAAATACACACTAATTTTTTTCAACAATTAAGAACTCCCAAAGGAAGATGGAATATTTTTAAAAAGTGACAAGAACAATCTTAATTATAGCTCTGTTAACACATTATGATAATAAGTACTTGTTCTTTATCAGACATTTTAAAAAATTATTATTGTTCTGAACTATACAAAGGCTGGTCTAAAGAACAAGGATCTTTGTCTCTTGCTACCAGAAGAAACAGCATTTCCTGAGGCCTGTTTCTGCCTTCAACTAACAGTTGATTTGGGCTTTAGAAAAATAACTGCACATCCTCAGCTGGAGGGGTAAAAGTTCCCTTCTTCCCCCTCTCCCAGATGCTCAGGGCAGAGCAGCATCACCGGGGGTAATAACACCATGTTTCATCAGCCATCAGGAAAAACAAGACCAAACCTCTGGCTGTCCTGGCTCAGGTAAACAACAGGAGTTTATTACAGAGTTAATACTTGGGTTTGTTCATATTCCTCTTCCTCCTTTCCACCTCCCCTTGGAGCCCCTGGACTAGAATTACAGCCCAACAATAGCCCAATTGTCGCCCCCGGCAGCAACTTCCATCCCAACAATAGATCCTTCCCTTTTCTCTCCACCCAAAGGAAAATTAATAAGGAAACATTTCTCTGATTACAGGGTAAAGAAAAACATTTTTAAGGGGGAAGACAGAGAGACCTATGTATATACCATGGGATTCTGAGCTTCCTTTGTACAGAAGAATGTGCATTCCCTTTCCCAGGCTCCTTTGTGTCCCACAACCCCTCCTATGCAGGGGAAGAGATGGGGAGGAAGGTTATGTGCTCTGGCACGAATGGCATTTCCTAAGAAGGTCACTTTAACCACCACTCGAGGGTCCTTTCTTTAAGAAGTCTCACCTACTCCTCCAGACGTGAAGGGGAGAGCTGTGAGCCCCCTTTATTTCAGTGATAACCTGGAAGTGCACGCGCCTGCTCTCCGAAACGGAGCTCACAGGAATTCACGTTCTGAGGGGAGAAGCAGGCTGCATTTACAAAGCAAACATTGTTTTTTGTGGGAAAGGAGTATTTACACATAGGAACAAATATGTTTTATTTCCCACTTTCCAGATGAAAAAATACATGTTACTGCACTGCAAATATTTTGGTAGCGTGTGCCAAAAGCCAAAAACAAAGAGATAAGCCCTTCCTTTGGAGAGGGAAAAGAATCTCCACCTACTACAGCCATGGCTGCAAAAAGTCCAGCATTAGGCTCATGATTTGTTTCTGCCAGCTAAGGAGTCTAACATTTATTTCAGCAACAAAGCGATAACAAAGATTCAAAGCTGCTTTCCAGAGAAGTTCTCAAGTATTTCAAGAATTTGTTTGTGCTCTGCCAAATATCACTCTGTTCCTCACAGGGCTCTCTCTGCCCCTGCAACCAGGGCAACATCTGTTGGTTTGGGGTGACAAGAGAAGAAACAGGATATTTTGTGATTCTGCACTAACTGCAGAAGCTGCCCAACATGTAATTCACATTGATATTAATTTTAGCTTCTGCCTGCACAGTATCTACTCATGCAACAGCTAGTTAAAAGCTCTGTCCAAGTTCCTTTAAGTATTTGAGATTTGTCTCCACCAATCAAGGTTTATTCTCCTTTAGTTTTAAGTACTTAACTAAATCATTGCTCTCAGTAGTTCTGACATCTGACTTCTCACTAAAACTATTAAAAAAGGTTCTATCACTTTGCTATTGCAACAGGTAACATTTACAAAAGCAGATTTGAGTTCTTATTGGTTTCAACAAGAACAATCTTGTCGATTTTTGGTAAGAAAATACACATAGAAAAACCCAACACTACATGTGTGTCAGCAGGGCTCCCCTGTTAGCTGAAGTCCTGCTCCAAGGCCACATGTTCTTTCCAATGACTCAGTTCAAGGTTTGAGTTTTAACACAAACTTGCAGCCCACCAGGAACATGAAACCTGCCCACCTGCAGCTAAGGGAACCTCTGGGATGCACCTGTGGATCAGGCCAGAATTCCTAGCCTTGCTCAGGACCCACCTGCAGCTGGGCAGGAGCCAGGCACTGGCAGAGTGCAGCTCTTGGGCAGCACCGCTCCAATCCTGCTTAGGATTGTCCCTGTTCCACAGCCCAGGAGTGTCCTTCACCTGCTCTCTTCGAGCAATTTCTCCAGTGATATGTAGGTACTGAGGCTGTGATTCAGCTCCGAAATTTGAGGAAATGTTAAAAATGCTAGTCATGCTATTTCAACGACTAGAAAGTATTTCTCTATAGGAATTGTGCTGCCTTTGTGAAAACCCTGCTTTCACCAGAAAAGCATTTTAACAGGCAGAGATGATTTTTTTAAAAGAATTAACGCTGACATCATTACTTACACTCCTTAAGGAGGATTACTAACTCCTTGCTTCATTTCCTTTTTGGTTTATGTTTAAGGACAAATATTTTGTTTATAGTGAACTGAGCACACATCCAGCTGATCTCTCTCTGAGTACTTCCTTCAAGTTCACTTAGCAAAAACCTGCAGGCTGCCACACAGTCCCTCAGATAACCAGGGTATGGCTGTGGAGTTGGAGGATTGGAAAATGAGACACACCAGCTATTCTTCTCTCTCCACCAAGGCATTTATGAGGTGAGGATGTCACACAGAAGTCCAATATCTGCAACAGCTCGTAAATAATGCACCGTTTGACACCACTCTCCCTGACACAGTTAGAAGGAAAAAAAGTGTACCACCTGTGGTTTGTTTATGTAGGTAAATTTAAAATTAACTTCAAACTCCATTTCATTTTATGGTTGTGAATAATCCTCCCCTCTGCCGGTCCTTTTCATACTTGTGATTCTAAAGGAACACGTAAGAAAATTGCATTCTTACAGCTTTCTAGAGCCTAACCCTCCCTGCCAGCTTCTCCAGCCTGCCAGGGAAGGAACACACAGGTGAAGTGAAATGCTGCCATTACACAGTGTATCTCAAAATCACAATATTTGATCCATGAGAAAGGGATTTTGCTTATAACTCAGCCCTCTACTTTCTGAAATAGATTAGAACTAATTCCCAAGAAGAAATGTACAAGAAGCAGATTAAATTCAATTGCTACAATGTTTAGCAAAGGCTTCTCTCCAGAAGTTGTTCAAGTTTTTTGGGCAGCTCAGGCCATTTGAAGACCATCCAGTGCATCTCTCAGCTAGTATCTGCAATGCCAGAGTCAAGTCAAACACATGGATTTTTTTCTGTAGATCTTTATAAATGTGGTTTAGAAAAGAAAATCAAAGCACGAGCATAGACAGCCTTGCCCAAGATCCCCACAGATGCCAGAGCCTTCCCAATGCCCTTCACCCATTCCACAAAATCTCAAATAATAATAATATTCTGGAAGGTGGTATGGGAGGGTTGCTTCTAAAACTGCTGAAAATAACATGTTGTGATTGCATCTTGCAGCCACTGAGTGCTCAGAGTAAAGACACGTCCAGCTCCTCCCGCCTGTCCTGATCCCCCTGGACATCACGAGTTCCCTCAGCACCTCAGGGGCATCCACCCCTCATGGAGAGCTGCTTGACCCCAAAGGCCATGGGAAGTGGGGACATTTTCCAGCAAAGCTCAGTGGGTGTGAGCCCAGCCAGGCAGAGGCTGACCTGTGACACAGGTGCTGCACGTTCATAAAGGAAACCTTTGGCAGGAGGTGCTGCAGAAGGCAAAAAGGAGAGAGAGCGAAGATAACGAACAAAAAAGATTCAGCACAGTAATGCCTTTGGCCCACACACACCATGGGCTATACTGGCCTTCCTTCCTCTCCTGTCAACTTGGAGCCACCTTGGTTTCTCAGCTCGGGCACGACCACCTCCATTTGGCACTCCCATCTTTCCTGGACACCTCCAAGAAAAGCAGCACCAAGGAAGAGCTGACCAGGAAACCCAGCCCCAGGTCCTTGCTCCTGACTGCCCTCCCTGACTCACAGCGAGCCACACTTACAATTTTTAGCAGTCTGCTGGGGCAGCTATGATTCCTCACTTCGGTTCATTTAAGGACCTTAATTGTTTGTTTTGGCTCCAACCCGCAACCATGTTTATGAAAAACAGGTTAAGCTTTTGGCACCAAATTGTTTTCAAAAACCCTCAGCCTTTGAAATAGTGCCTTCTTTAAAAAAATGTTTTTCTACCTTGAGATGCTGCATTTCTCTCCAGAGAGACATTTCACCTCACTGCTCACTACACTGGTGTTACCTTTTTGTGTTCCCATTAATAACTCACTTTCCTCAACAGTTCATAACTTGATCTAGAAGACTCTGTCTAAGCTAAAGCGTAATATGTGACATTTCAGAGAAATCTAAAGTTACTATTTTCAAATTAAAAAAACCACTCCTGCACCATGTGACCACTCATGAATTTCAAATTTTCATGGTAGATTTGCACAAATAAGGTGGACTTGTACACTGTTAGTACCTCTACATGGAACCTAGATTGTGCAATTTATCCCTTTAATTCAAGAAACTCTCGTGATGCCCCACTGCATCCTGTGTACAGCTACCAAACACTGGACAACAAGACAGTTCTGCAAAACAAGAATCTCTCCAGTCTAAAACTGGCCACAAGACTCTACACTCTCATTTGAGTTTATAAAAGCATATTTTACTCCACACTCAACAGGCTCCAATGCCAAAAAATAACCAGAATTCACATCCCAGAGTGAGAATCCATCGTTCCAGGGCAGATCGTGCTGATGAAGGCCCATGTATAAACGCATTAGGAAATCCTGAGTACAGATCACTCACTTGCTTTTTTAGTTCATTAAAAAGCTGCTTCCATAAACTTTTATTCTAGTTTAATGGTTTTCCACAGTATTTTGTTAGTCTTAGTACTTTGAAGATTCGTTTGGATGTGGAGGAAAGGTATCAGCTGTGACTATTTTCTCCTGAAAATGCAGTCAGAAATGAAATGCTAAAAGTCTCAACAGTGTAAAATTACCAAAAGCTTGTATTAAAACAAGAAACACCTATTTTTCCACCAAAAAGGGTGGTGAAAACAGAGTATCAACACTGAGCCTCATTGAGCCACACTAAGATCGTAAATGGCCTGATGTCATTTCTTGTCCATTTGAAATGGTTTTGGTCTCCAGCTTGATCATATCCAGGAAAAAATTTCCAATAGACTAATGCCAATACAGCCACCCTCTTTTCGGGATATAATTGGTACATGTTATAAGGTTTAAAAGCCACAAAATGTTCCAAAACAGCCTGGAGTCACTAGGACGATGCTCTCTTGGGACAAAATGACTCCAGTATTCTTCAGTCTACTTCCTAGAGAAACAAACTGAATTAAATCAGCTATCATCCCTCTACAGGCAGGAATCCCAAAGTGCAACACCAGAATCTTTCCAGCTGTTTGGAAGCCACTGGAACAACCCAAGGCCAGGAGCTGCTGAGCCTCAGGTAAGAGCTTGGGTTGGGCAGCTCCATGAAGTTGTCTCCAGGGATGTCACTTCAGCCACCAACAGCAGAGAAGTGGGAAAGAGGAGGGAGAGAACAAAGAGCACAAATAGATCCAAGGCCTTTGGGTAACTCTGTCTATCAATTTAAACTTAGTATCGGCTTACTCAAAGTGAGTCCAACAGAATGCAGCTTTGGTCAAATAACTGACACATAAAATTAACGTTCATGCAATAGAGGGCTCTGAAGGAAAGGGAAGCTGTATGATTTCAACTCCTCCAGTAGTGCCAACCAACATTTTCTAACCAGCCATCTACAGTTTGACCCCCAGCTCCTTTATCCTCTTTAATGCCAGTCTGGGTTTTCCAGAGGAGAAAAATGTCACCAGTACCTCACTCTGCTGTCAAAGCATCCTGCTGGCAAAGAAGGGGCTGCTCAAGGTACAGTGCACAGGGTGGAGGGGGAAGGATGTCCAAGTCATCTGGCAAAACTGGAGTCATCTCCACTGCCAGCTGAGTTATCAGCACATCCCCCAGCCCCGGTGCTACAGCAGAAACCTCCACAAATCACCACACTGAACTACTGGAAGAGAACCAGGCCATCAAGCAAGTCAGCACAAGTAGAACACATCAGTAATAGTTGAGGAATTCCCGACACAAGACCCAAAGGCCAGTGTAGAACTTAATGCAGACGCAGAGCGCTGCTGACGCACTTCCCAACTGACACGGCTCACAAATCCAGCTTAGGAACGTAAAACTCTATTAAAGGACCTCAACAATTTGGTACAATTTCAGCATATTACCATTTCACCAGGGTTACTTCACAGATAAAAAATCTCCTGTGTCAGGTGATTTTAATGTCTATTACCACAAACAATAAGAATTGTGCACTGTTTACAACTGCAGAAGGAACAAGGATACACCTACACTTACTGACTGTGCTTAGGCCACACAGGCTGGTGTATTTTTATATCACACTTTACCAAATAACCTATTCTACGGTAATTTTGTTGGCAAACAGCCTCACAGACTTCTTCAATTTTTGTTACAATACAAAATTTACCATTTTAATGCATCAGGAGTTATTGTGAGTCCCAGCTGCAGGTAGGAAAAGAATCCTTATGTCTAGTCATCAGTTTTCAACTCGGCTATATACGACTTCTCCAGAATTAAACAGGCTATTAATGGAAGCACTTAAGTTTTACTGGTTTTGCTTTCAACTAACAAATGCTCCTCTAGGAAACCACGTATGAAAGATGTCCTATAAATGGAGATTGAAAAAAAGAATTAGTTGCTGGTTTTCAATGATGCCCTATAACGAGTGGCTGCCCTGTACAGAAAGCTGAAACTTCCCTGTTTAAAGGGGACCTGGATCTGTTTGGGCTTCACCTCCCTCGTTACAGAAGCCCTAAAGCTGCAATCCAAGTTTGCCACAAGCACAGGAAACACAGCAGAGTGGTGATGGCTCCTCTTGGAGCATCTTCCTCTGCTCATCTCATGTGAAACTCTTCACGTGCCTCTGGTTCATTCCGTTTTCATGGAATCCACGCTCTGTATCTCTATACACATACAATATTTTACAGTCTCTTTCGCTGTTTTGGAACACACTGATTGCTGTAAAATATAGGAAACCTCTTCCTAAGCTCAGCATCAATGCTGCTAAACCACCCAAGATGAACTTAAATGGGTCATGTTATTTTAATTATTTTTCTAAAGCATCTTATTTTGATGTCAATACTTGTAAAGAATCCTGTTGCAATGACAAGAAAAGAATAAAACTGTGAGAAGGACTGAAACCTTAAATCTTTTCTCCTGTTGGCCTAATGGTACAGTTCTCCATACACCTGGCAATGAAGGAAATAAATTCAAAGATGCCTTTTGATTTATAGCTCCAATGTGGTTTCTCCATAATACAGCTATCTTAGACTGCTGCCTGCATTTAAAAAGTATTCCAGCTCCTTCACAGATGAATTACAGCAGCAGCACCTTTAACTGAAGCTCACATAAATTTCTTTTTTTCCCTCCAAGAAAACAATTACAAAACATTAAATCACTTTTATATCGCACTATGAAAACAAAACCCTTTAATTTGGGTTATGATATGAATGGTTTGTGCAGGACACTCAGGCTGCTCACTCTGCTTTGCTCCCTGCCTGCAGCAGATGCAACTGAGCAGCCCCAGGTCAGGAGGAATCAGCTGCTTTAATGTGACCATTGCCCAGTTTATAAAGACAACACACCTCTCTCTACCTTCTCACACCTCACAGAAGGATCCAAAACACACTTAACACCACCTTTCCTGAGCCTTGTGCTTAGCTCTCGTTCCTGCAATTTCAGGCATCCCAAACTGGGTCACATGGCTGTCCTCAAAGTTGATCAAACATCTCCTGTACATGTCATGTGAAACCCAGTGTAGACTAAAATAGGAAAGAAATTCCAGTACCTGGACTGGAAAAGATTATCTATCCCTGAAAAGCTAAAACCATCAGAGCCTCTGACATCACTTTTCCTTATCCCAAATGCAGATAAAGTCTATGTAACAAAACTTGTAGCCATCCTTCCTCATTCCATCCTCCTCCTCACCATTATGCTTCTGCAGAAAAACATAAAAATAAAAGAAAGTAAGTACTACAAATTATAATAGAGGACCTTGTCTATCCTCTAAAACTAGACTTTTGTTCTAGATCTGTTTGCACATATCTTTCTTCCCTGGCATCAACAATGACCTCATAGAATAAAACTATTTATTTCTTTTAAATCTACCTCAAACTGTAGATACAGTCATTGTTTTGAATATCAGAAAGGGTGCCTCAGCTCTCTGGTTTGAAAACCTATTAAATTTCGCTCAGAAATAACAAACAGCTCTTACAGCCTCCAACAGCTTGAACCACCAAGAAGCTCAACACAGCCTCTGCTAAGTGGATAGGAGGAGACAGAAACAACGTGAGTAATTTAGAGCTTATCTGTGGGGTTTGCTAATCTAAAGTAAGACTTAAATGTATAAGACAAAATAAATAAGGAAATAAGAACGGTGTATAATACACATCAAAAGTAGCAAACATAGACCAACATGTATCCTACCCAACACACACAGGGCAAAACAGCAAGTGCTGTAAAAAAACCCTAAGAAAATGGCTTTGCCTGCTCGTCATGTGCTCCATGGAAGAGCTGAAAGAGCTCCCACCCAGCTCTACAGTCTTGGGAAACTTCGGAATCTCATGAACTGCAGGAGTGATGAATTGTGTTTTATGTGCACTTAACTCTGAAATAATGAACTTCAAAAGGTTTGCTCCTCAGCAGTTCCCGGCGGTGAGAAAGGGACAACTGGCGCGAGGGGCTGCCGGTGCGGTGGGCGCGGGGGCTGCCAGGCGTGTGACATCAGTCCTCCGGATTGGCTGCCAGTGACATCATTTTATTATTCAGCTTCATGTTTGCATTTCAGCTTCCCCCTTTCAGGGACCTCCGGACCTCACACAGCTCCTCGGAGACGAGAGGAGCGAGGCAGCGCGTCCGAGCCGCCGTCCCCGCTTTGGGCTCAGGCACAACGGAGCAAGCAGAGGAGAACAGGCCACGCCGGTTGTTCTGGAACAGGGAAAGGTTACGGGGCTGGAGGCCAACCAGGGGTCACAGGCCTGCAGCAAGAGTTAAAGCAAAATTCTTCAGAAATTTGTTGCAGAAAAAGACCTGAAGCCTGGCAAATGGAAACCACATGCACCACAAGAGCAGAGTTAACAACACCCGTGCACACAGGCGGAATTGCACATGGATATAAGAGCGTGTATGGAAACAGTGCAACGCCTGCTCATCAACAGTATCCATTTTTTTGTTAAAACCCATAAGGGTCCACCACAAAGCGGTACCATCCCTGTTTACCCCTCCACAACACGAGGCTGCCTTTGTTCCAAGCTCACATCCTGCTTCCCCTTACACACTCGCCCCTCCTGAACTCGGACGCCTGTAACCTGATACACAAGAATGTTAATTTCTCAAGTGATTTTTGTAAAAGCACAGAATGGAAGTAACTCAATATTTTCCCCATCTTGAAAAATATTATTTTATAGCACATACAAGAGTAGGAAAATATATCTGGTCTACAACAACGCTTTGGGAAAATAAACTGAAAAAAGGGCTGCTCTGCCTCTGGGTACCTACTAGCCTGTACATTTTCTGCTCAGCACAGACACACCAGGGTGTGTGTGTGTGTATATCCAAACGCATATATCTGTGAATTATTCATGTGCACACCAACACAAATCAATCAGGCAAAAGATCAGTTTCCAGCAAGTACAAGAACACCTAAGTTAATGCTGTGCTTGAGTGACTGCTCTCAGGCACAGTGTACTGCACCTGGCTGCTCATGGATCTAGAAAGTACCTACAGAGCCTGCAACTTAAAAATGTTTTATGAGCAATTTACACAAAATCAATTAAACAAATACAGTCACGCTTGTGAAACTAGTTCATCTACAAAATGCATTTTCTGCTCGCCCCCAGCAGCACGCATTTGAAGCGTATATCCCACAGCCCACACCATCCCACGGAAAGAGTGCGACCCTGAAGGACAGCCATCCTACAAACCCCAAGCCTCTGGCCCATCCCTCGGGATATGGACAGGCACCTTGCCATGCACAAGTGGAGCTCAGACAGGCTGCACTGCTGTCCCAACACAGCCTACCAAGAACAGCTTCTTGTGCATGACAGTACCACAAACCACTGTGTAAATTCAAGCCAACTTCAAGTTCTACCTTAATTCACGTACAGCATCACTAACATCACTTTTACATTTTATGATGCCACTTTTTCTTCTGTGTTTTAAGAGAACATCAGTATTTCAGGACACTAAATCAATGTGTTTGGTTTTATTTTAAAAATTATCCCCCAAGCTCCAGAACTACTTTTAAGACTGCATCTTAATTTAAATTTAATATATACTGCTTCCTTGTGGTGGTGCATCCCCCATCTCCCCCACAGCAACCTTAAAACACTCATTCATGACATTCCTACTTTGGCATGTTTTACCAGGACAATAATTCAGCCCTCTTTAGACCCAAGGAAACGGAATGCTTTTATGTGCAAATGAAATAAAAATGCTATAAAAATCTTCTGGCTTCAACTCCTAGACAGCAACAAGATGGGGGAAAACCACTAGTGAAATTAAGGAAATACAGAGTGAGATTTTCTTTTGTTGACTATCTGCGGTTAGGAATATGGGATTTCACAGGGGTATTTTCCACCAACCGTTAATGTCAGCGATCAAAGTTTCCTTCCTGCCATGTGAGAAAAGACTTGAAAATGCAGAATTTGTTCTCCTCAGCGCTTGTGGATCTGGGTTAACAGGGTGAAGTCCCCACGGATCAGGAACAACACAGGTACAGCTCAGTCTGTTCTGCAGCAGCCTCAGACAGCTGCTGGAAGACAGAGCTGCTCTTTGCTACCATCACAAGGGAGCAGGTCATGCTCGGAGCACCACACGGAGCCTTCTGGCTCGGAAAGCTTTCCCTGACTTCAGCAAAACAGGCTGCAGTAAGCAGGACATGTAACAACCTCTTCACTTCTCACACGCTTTCCAGAATGCTCGAAAACTCCAAGCAATCGGTTTTGCACAAAGCAGTGCATTCTCATCACTGACAGCACACGTTTTTCCTCCACACACCTCAGCAAGAGCACCCAACACCGCACCTGAGCATACCTTGGAGCAGGAATGGCTCTGGGGAACTGTCCTAGTTTCCAGGGAAATGGCACTTCTTTAGTTCCTTTGGCAAAAGGAAAATGTTTACTAGCTGGTCTGATATAATTTTTTTCAAATAATTACAAAGTTAAGTTGTCCTCACTCTGATTTTGGCATCAGTCTCAGGTAGATTTCCTTCAGAAATCGTATTAGAGCAACCACTGGTCACCTAAAACAGTTTCTCAAGCTCAGTTTAAACAAACCTGGGACAACCCAGCCCTTAAAATAATAGTTCTGAGATTTATTTTGCACAGCACTACCACTAAGTGGGAGGTATTACACCTGTTGGGCATTTACTCATTACTTTTAGTATTTTCTAGTTTAGTTCTCTTTTGCAAATGTGGAAAGGCTTGTATTTATTAGCAAGAATTTACACTCCCAATGCCTTCTATGTCACCTGCAGAGAGGGCTCAAGCTGAGAAAAACGGGTTCAAGTGATGCCATTTATTTTGAGCCTCTCCGTCAGGATCAGCTTCTGGATCCTCCCTAGCTCCTTCCTTCTCTCACTACGCCTACACTTCCAGGGAAAACTAAGGAAAATCTAACACCTCCAAATGCTGCCACATATAAAAACATACTAGACAAAACGTGAAGGACATGAACCAAATCCCAAGAAGGAGTTTGTGGGTATCTTTTATTTATAACACTGAATGAAATTCTGTAGAATTAGTGGGGGGAGAAGGCTGTTTTCACAGCAGGACTTTCCCTGCAGCACACACTGCAGGCATGGGCACTCTCCGCCGCTCAGAAAAAATTTGGAACAACTAGACAGGAAGAACAAAAGCAAGAAATACTAAGCTCCAAACAAGAAGAGAGGTAAACTCAGCTTCCCCCACCCACCTTCCACAAAAACATCAAATATTTCCTTTCATAAATAATTGCAATAGGATGCCGTAGACTTTTCCAAGCAGACAATAGTTGGATTGTGTAATGTTTTGCCCCAGGCAGGGCCCGGGGGGAGGGGGACACAAAGGCCGGCTTTCAGGGCTTGGGGCCTCTGCTCCTGCTCTGACAGCCTTGCTCCCTTCCTACTCCCTCCCTGCTCCTTCCCTTACTCCCTCCCTGCTCCTTCCCTTACTCCCTTCCTACTCCCTCCCTGCTCCTTCCCTTACTCCCTTCCTACTCCCTCCCTGCTCCTTCCCTTACTCCCTTCCTACTCCCTCCCTGCTCCTTCCCTTACTCCCTTCCTACTCCCTCCCTGCTCCTTCCCTTACTCCCTTCCTACTCCCTCCCTGCTCCTTCCCTTACTCCCTTCCTACTCCCTCCCTGCTCCTTCCCTTACTCCCTTCCTACTCCCTCCCTGCTCCTTCCCTTACTCCCTTCCTACTCCCTCCCTGCTCCTTCCCTTACTCCCTTCCTACTCCCTCCCTGCTCCTTCCCTTACTCCCTTCCTACTCCCTCCCTGCTCCTTCCCTTACTCCCTTCCTACTCCCTCCCTGCTCCTTCCCTTACTCCCTTCCTACTCCCTCCCTGCTCCTTCCCTTACTCCCTTCCTACTCCCTCCCTGCTCCTTCCCTTACTCCCTTCCTACTCCCTCCCTGCTCCTTCCCTTACTCCCTTCCTACTCCCTCCCTGCTCCTTCCCTTACTCCCTCCCTACTCCCTCCCTGCTCCTTCCCTTACTCCCTTCCTACTCCTTCCCTTACTCCCTTCCTACTCCCTCCCTGCTCCTTCCCTTACTCCCTTCCTACTCCCTCCCTGCTCCTTCTCCTTCCCTGGGACCTGGGAGCGGCTGCCATGGAGGGCTCCTGCTCTGCACACACAAAAACAGGCAGCAAAAGCAAACAAACAGAAGGTAGAAAGCCCCTCTGGCCTTGCCACAGACCTCACACAGAGCAACACCTCTTCTTCCCCCAGGAGGGGACCCTGAGGGAGCGATCTGGGGGTGCCGGTGACCAGTGACAGCCATGGGTGACCAGTGACAGCCATGGGCTGCCCCCGCTGGTCACTCTGCCCATCGAGTGCCCCCAAAGGAGCCCGGCCTCTCGCTGGGTTTCAGGTCAAGCTGTCTGAGGGCAGAACTGAGCTGGGGATATTAAAAGAAAACAATGAAAAGACCTTTTCTGCCTATAAGGTGTTTTGAAGGGGTCGCCCATTCGAGTTGGGAAAGATGAGAGCCGTAATTCCCAGACTGATTCACCTTCCTCCTTCACGTTCAGAATTAGAAAATTACCCACCCTGGCAACATCAAAGGAGCCCCAGTGCTCCCCAGTCCCCAGCCAGCCATGGCACTCCTCGCCTTTCATGTCCCGGGCAGCACCATGGGGACGAGCCAGCCTGGAACCCAAACCTGCGACAGCTTTGCCAGTCCCAGGCTCTGTGCAAAACACTTCTTCCAAACAGGTGATTCAAGGTGCCTGCCCCACCTCGGAGATAAGCATATTAAAAAAAATTATGTATCCGTATTTTATCACCTGCATGAGGAAGTACTCAGGCTGGGAAAAGCCAGAGTAACAGGAGTGCCCAACCCTGCCTGCCCAAAATATGCATTAATTCTCCTGAGCAGAGCAGCCTGTACTTGTACCACCTCAGCACTGTCATCTCCCCAAAGCCAAATGTTTACTATAATATACTGTTTATGTATAACATAGTATATAATTCTGTGTAAAGCAATTATAATAGCATGAAGTCAGCTATGAGACCAAAGAGACTCTTCTTTACAACAGAAACAAGCAGAGGTCTTGGCCAGTTGCAAGGGCACAGGTAGTTGTGCCAAGTTTGCAATAAATCGGGTTGTTTTGTTTGGGTTTTGAAGTGCAGCAAAAAGACGTCAATAAATGCATCAGTGCAGGTAAAATGATCTGAGCCACACTTCAAAACACCCACCATGTCAGGTGTGCAGAAAACAAGGGACAGGTGCTGGCCACAGCAATTAAACCAAATTTATGACAAATATATGCAAAACACCTGCTGCAAAACTTGCAGCAAAAAAACCCCATAAAACAACAGAATACAGGAGGAAAATATATGGTAAAAAAAACTTTCCAGGATGCATCTACAGATGGAGACACTGCCTGTTTTTCTATAGGCTCAGGCATAAAGAGGCACACAGAAAATGGGAAAAAGCTAATGGAGTAAAGTCACCTTGGTCCTCACCTGGTCATGCTTTTAACAATGTGCTTTGACACATAACAATGCACTTAAACGGTGCTCTCTTTTTCTACAAAAGGAGAATTTAAGTCACTCCATAGCCACAGAACACACCTGAACATCCGAAGGCTGAAGTTTCCCTCCCTGCCCCACATCAGAGTTTTGTGACTTCACCTCTGCCAGCCCCAGCCTGGCAGGGCAGCACTGGCTCCTCTGCCCTTTCCAGACCCTTCAGCTCATCCACCTGTCCACCTCAGGGCATCAGCACCTACCAAGGAAACAGAGACTCAACCAAACTTCACTAAGGCATGTAGAAAATAATTAAATTAATGAAGCACCTTTCTTTTTTATTCTTTTTGTCAGAACTATTTGCCCCACCTCTTCACACATACATGCCTATTTTTACCTGCAGACTCATTGCTGATATTTTGCAGAGAGATTTAAGCCACCACCCATCAACTAACATTTCCACAATACATGTATGTAAGAGCTTAGTCTGGGGTTACAGTGGTTCTGTGTTTCCCTCTTCTCAGGTAACACAAGGTTCTGGCTAAAGTTGAAACATGTGGAAATGTATTTGAGAGACAAGGTAACATCATGTATACATTACAGAGAGTGAAAAACCTGAGCATAAATCTAATTAGTCCAAAACTGCATTAGAAGCTCATTCTGTAACCTACTGCAAACAATCTCTGGCACAACAATCTCCAGCCTGGGCTCCGTAAATCCCTCAGCCCAGACCATGGATGATTTTGGGAGAATGGTGAATCACTGGTACAGCCACATTCTGATTTACTGAGGGCTTGGGAGATCCAGGCCTTGTGTATCACTAAGCCAAGCACCAGAAAAAGACATTTATACCTATTTTTTTTACACATGTATTACACTTCAAAAAACACTGATGAAAAATATTAGAACTTTAAGGAAAGCATTTAGTTAGTTACCAAAACATTTGTTTCTAATACCAAATTTCATACTTCCCAAAAACTTTTATCCTGAGAGCCAAACTACAATATTCAGATGTGAGGCACATCTCACACCACCTCAGTTCAGCACTGGGATTCAATCCTTTAAATGAAAGGCTAAACCTGTGCTATTCCTGACTAGTGGGAGCCTGGGCTTTACAAGGCACCTTATCGTGAGAACAGGCTCTCTCAAGATTCCCAAACCCAATTTCTAAACCAAAAAGATTCAGATAAGTATCTGAGCATTTGCAATGCTTATCTGCTAGCTGTTCTTCTCATTTCTGCCTTGATGTTTTGTAGGCCTCCACAATGAATGTTTGCCTAAACTCTAAAGAGAATTTCATGGCTATGCAAGTTAAAATTCCTCCACACAGAGATAATTTAGAGGGAAGTCTCCCGTGTTTTTGTGGAGAATGCAGAAACTACATTTGCCTTCTTTACATGTGGTGCAGTTGTTGACAACACTGACAAGAGTCTCCTACACCACATGACCAGTGTTGGAGTCTCCATGAAGTTCGCCCTTAACTTGCACACACAAATTGCCAGAAAAAGAGGTAATTTTCCTTTGTAACTTCATTTTTCAGTTTGACTTTTTAAAAGCTAACTTGCTGGCATAATTTATTTCTGTGAGCTTGTAGGATGAGCTATTTGCTTCCCAAAGCAAGGAGTTTCTCACCATCCTCCATCAAGCACAGCCCCTAACGTAGTGCTGTTTGACCTGGGGAACTTTATCTTTCCCTTGTGGTCCTCATTGTTTTTTTTCCCAGTTCATCCCATTTTGCTTTACTAAAACACCTTCCAACTTCCAACAACAAGATATAGTATTATCCTAGGTTAGGATCATGGGTTTAGGCTTATGTGAATGTGGAAACGCTGCTTTGCAATGCAAGGTAGTATTCCATAATTACACAGCAAGGCAGGTACCTTGCTAGTAAAAATACTCAGGGTACAAAACCAGAAAGGCAGCACAGCAGCTCCCACCCGATCTGCAACACGAGCTCCGTTCTGTGCAAGCCTGGCAACCCAAGGATTTCAAAACCACTTCAGACCCACAAATTCAGTGCCAGCTGGGAGAGGGCAGATCGCATGTTGAAGCTTTATAACGAAGTGAGAAGGTAAGATACAGCAACTTCTGCAAAACACCTCCTAATGACAGCCCACACAGGCATTACAGAGGCCAAACATATCAGCTTCCCACTCAGCAAAGCTGCCAGAACTCAACTCAAAGCAAAATTTATATAAACGGAACAAACAGTATCATATTCAGCTATCGCTGGTGACTGCCTTCATTTTGAGAGCAAGAAAACCAAAGGATCCTGAGTTACCAAAAGGAGGGGGAAAAGGCCTTTCCCACCCTCACAAACAGAACAATCCTTCTGTTACCCTGTTTTGAAACTTCTCAATACTCGAAAGCAGCTCTGCAGCCATAAGGACATGCAGCATTTCAAGATAGTAGTTTCTCATCCTAAAAAAATCCAAGCACATAACTGAATGCTCTTCACATACATTCTCCTTGCTTTCACACCCCAAATGTCATAAACATCATTAGCATCTTATTGCCCGTTTTCCTTTTATTCCCCATTTATTCACTAGATCAGAAGATCTTTAGTGTGAGAATATTTAAACACTGAGGTGCTTCAGTATCACACACACAGAGGACCCTTGGGAACTCACACTGCCCTTCCAAATTTGAACTAAATCCCTGCAACAACAAGGTATTATGTGTAGCAGGAGCTCACTCTCAGGGTTTCTAAAACTTGAGATTGGGAAGGGAAAGCTTCTGTGAGCATGAAAATAAATTGCTTATACACTGGGTGTTTGTCAGATGGAAAAGGCTGATGCATCTAATACTATTTATTTTTTACTTTGAGGGACAAGCTTACAGAACTTAGGATCTCCAGTGCTTCCTTCTTAAATGATATGACATGCTATTACTGGAATCAACAAGTTAGATCACTAGTCATGCACATCAAAATACTTAAAAAGATATCAGGATGAAATAAAGAGGGTGGTGCAAACAAAAACAAATACTCTATGAGTAAAAGCATTACCTAAGAGCCAGCTTCCCCTCTCAGTATTTTCAAGAAATTTCTAAGAGGATTTGCAGAGTTAAAGATAAGGACCAGAAGAGAGATAACAGATGGCAATGGAAAGAAAGCAGCATGTAATAACTTGATAGGGTACATTCAGTACTCCAGTACGTTAGAAGAAACCCAGAGACAACGTCCACGTGCGTGTTACTTGGTTCCCTATTTATGAACAGTAGCATCACCAAGGGCTCAACACATAATATTTAATTTTGTATTTACTGGTCTCTGTTTCAGCCCAGTAAGGAGAGACTTTGAACATGACCTGGCCACCAGCCTGGGCTCCTCACCCCACACAGAATCCACAGGAGCAAGCCTGCAGCAGGTCAGCCCTGCAGTAATAACACAGAGCTTGCAAACACCCAAAGCTGAACAAAGTTTGCTTCTGTAGTGGGGCTGGTTGGTTGGGGGATTTTGTTGGGTTTTTTGTTGTTTTCCGAGGCCACACATCAGAGCTCTGTGTTTTCTGAGAAGCAGCAGATACAGTCTCCCAGTCCTGCCAAACACCGAAATATCGCTGGTCAACAACCTTCTCTGCTATCACCACAATCATTGCTTTTTTGTTTTGCCTAAATTTCCCAGGCTACAAGCCGTGGCTTTCAGAGGCAATGCACTGCCTTTAAGGTGAAGGTTGGTGATCCTGCATTTTTCTTTGCATTCCCAGCCTCACTGCCCTGGTAAAAGCACTGCTGACAAACACTGTCTAACCTGTTTGTCCCACCCCACACAGGGAGGAGGTCAGGCACCCACAGCTTCTGTTCCTGGGCCCCCACGGCTGTCAGCTCCAGAGGTGGAGGCACATCAGCAGCTACCTGAAACATGGCAGTGAGCAAAGGCAAGAGAAAAGAGCATGTCTTGATCCACAGGTCAGAATTACTACATAAGGAAAATGGAATAGGTCTGAACCTGTACCTGGAGAACTGAAATGTTATTTTGAATCCCTGTGGCAGGGAGAGCAACACACACAGAGGCAAAGCTGCCGGCTGTGAGCTGCATGTGCTTACATTGTGAAGGAAGGAGACAAACAAGGGACACAAAACTGCCGTGAACTGCTGAAAACAAAATCAATTCATTTCTAAGCAGGACTCCTTCAAAACCACCTTTCAGGAGCAAACACCTCAACAGTACTGAAAAACTACGTAAACTGTACAACCCAAGGCTGCCAGGGCACTTTGTACCACCCTTCCCCGGCGTGTGCTTTGTGAAGTTTAGTCTTTCTATGAAGTCAGGGTGCTTGAATTATGATAAAAGACTTTCATCTCTGGCCATGAGATGTCAAGTCCCCAGTACACAGTTATGATTTGAGAAGGACAAACTGCAAGGTTATCACAGAAGGGGCCAGTTTCAAAGCAAGTCACCCCCAATGGTAAGGAATTACAGTTCTGACCTACATCCAAACTCATCTTTTTATTTGTTGGAGACACAGGGGCATCGAGTCAAGCTACAGTAATCTAAAAAACAGAAACAAAACAAAGAGCTAAATAAAATAAAAAGAAACAAAACACACAAGCAAACAATAAGCCACCCCACTCTACCTCCCTTGGCAAGTACAACACTGTCTGTACATCTGCATGGCCAGAGGACAGAGATGTACCAGCCAAACCTGCACCCCGTACCGGCACCCGCCTTCCCAAGGTCACTTCAAAAAGCTCTCCAGGCTACTTGGTATAACTCAAGCTGCTCTGCAGGATCTGCTCTTAAATAAATATATAACACACACATGTATTTAAAAACCTAAGTACGACGCCAGCCATTTCTTGTGTTTGTTGTGTTTCTGTTCAACCATCTGCACACAGACATGCTTGGTAAAAAATACAGCTGTGTAGAAATCCCATTAAGGAGAATAGCTATATTTTTAATTACCTCCAAGGCAAAGATTCCAGCATACAAAAACACAGAAGGGCCATGTTTTGCTTTGGTGGTGAGGTTGGGGTTTGTTTTTTAATTTGTTTAAAAAGTGCTCAAGTCAGTGGCAATTAAAAAATTCCTGCAGTAGCTTAGAATCAGCTAAAGCCTAGAACAATCTGTAATAACATCACACAGTATCACCTTATTTATCAGCCCATTGCTCATGAACCACAGATAAAAAGTTTCTGCCCCAGACATAAATAAGCAAAGGCAAATTTACGTCATGCAAGAAAAGCTCTGCAAGGAAAGAAATCAGTGAGACAGGCAGAGATACAGATAACGTGTTCTTTGGGTTCAAAACACCCAAGTGGTCTGGAAACACTGCAGTAGGGGTGTATCCTACAGGAAAAAGAATGCCCATGGAGATCAGAGGGAAGTTTTAAAACCAGATGCAGCCAAGATGCAGAAGGACAGAGCTTCTTCTCAAATGTGTGAACTGAGAAGTGTATCCAAGCCAGCAGTTTGTGCACGATTTTAACCAGCAGCAAGGTCACAGCTCCATGTGCCTACACAGAACTCTGCATGCAGCCAGCCTTGGCCCTCTCCACGTGGCTTCTCTTGGAAGAATGGGAATGGTCCATCAGTTTACCCCATGGGCTCACTTTAAATCTTTAATTTTGTTATGTTCGAGCTGCTCAAATGGAAATCACCTAACAAGCACAGAATAGAGGCTTAGCTCATGCTAGATATAAAGATTAAAAAAGCCGGGATTTCCCCATCTCCTTTTAGCCTACCATTGGCAACAAATGAATTTAATTTCAAGACAAGATAACCACAAAATAAAATAATATATATTTTCTGCACACTAAAAATAACTGACAATTGTTATGGGTTTGTTTGTTTAATAATATATTAATATGAGGAAACTAAGAGGTATTTTCCTTCTTTGTTTCAGCTCAGTTTCACTAAATAGCTTATAAAACCCCCAAAGAACATGTCTGAAACTGCAAAGCCACAAACACATCCCTCCCCACTTCCCTTCCCAAGTCCTAGTCCCTAATGTGCAACTAGGTAAAGCTCAGGGAAGGAGAAAGGAGTTTTATTAGCAGAGGGCTCCGAATTGGAGGGCAACCACTGAACGTTGCCTGGAGCTAAACCTCTAAAGTTCCTCGTTGGCGAAGTGCGCCTGCCTTTGATCCGCCGAGTTCAGAGTCCGCTTACTTAACCTCCACAGGAAGAGCTCACTTATGTGCTGCAAGATGAGCTCTTCCCTACACTTTCTTCCACAGTTCTAAAAAACTGGCACACTGAGAGGCTTTGCACATTTCCAAATATAAAAAAAAATAGCTCGGCAAGAATTTACAAGTAGTGATATCGCTGACGACAACCTGCAAACCATCTACCTCCCAAAATGCGATTTTTTTATGAGCCAGGTCCACAAGAGATCACAAGTTCCAGCGTCAAGGGTATCTCCTGAACTAAACATGATAAGCCAACAATCTCACAAAATATTTAAGTAGTGTGTGCTTTGTTGAGCATCCTACCAGCATAACTGATACAGAACTTGTAGAAAGAGACTGACAAGGTCCTTCCAGAAAAGACACCCCAAGTATTCCAGTATCTTCCTTGTTTATAGAAAATTTAAATAAAAACTGTCCCAAACACATTCCCCGACACATTGAGAGGAGGATTTTGCAGATGCCTCTGCACCACTTTGGTGGGGTCATATTAAACACGTCTGCAGCCTACACTCACACAGAAACAACATGTTGGTTTGGTTGACTCTCAGGAAAAACAAATGGAAATAAGATTGTGCAGTCTGGGTGGAAGAAGAGCCAAGTCTGCCTGCTACTGCTCAAAAGCCTTCCATCAGCTGGGTCTTGAAGGTGCAACTCCTTTGCCCAAATTATGCCCCACACCCTCAACTCTTTACATGAAAACTTATTTCTGCACTTTAGTCCATTATCTGTGTACTACTCATCACCAAAAAACTAACAACATCTACAGACATCTTTTGTAGCGACCTGAAGCCTCATTCCAGTCTTGTACCCCACAAGCCTCTCAAGTCATCTCAGCTTACTCATCCCTCAAGGCTTTTCTTCAGAGAGGAGTTGGCACTAATGGATACGAGTCACAAAGTGGCCCTTAACACCAGCACTAAAAAGGAGATGGATCTGAGGGAACCAGATTTTATATCATTAGAAGTTTATCACTGCTTACTTTGATATCACCAGAATGCAAACTAGTCTGGCTAGAATTTGCTTTGAGGAGGTGAGCAAAGCTCTGCTCAGCCCTGCCTGCCCACACACATGGGGAGTGGAATGTAAATGCAAAGGCAAAGTGGCCACCCAGTTTAAAAATTATTTCAGAATCCTAATATTAACAGGAAACAAGCAAGATGAACCCACCTCCCCCAGCCCTGAGGCAATTCTCCTACATCCAAGTAATGACCACTGCAGTGGAAGTGACTTGCAAAGCTTCCCATCTAGGCTAGGAAAATTAATTTACAAATAGGGTATTTCTAGCAGTTCTTATGACACTGATTACAGAAAAATGCTGTGCCCATGTGAATGAAGTGGGAAATGAATAATTATCATGGAATCACAGAATGGTCTGGGTTGGAAGGCACCTTGAAGCTCATCTTGTTCCAGCCCCCTACCACGGGCAGGGACACCTTCCACTATCCCAGTGTGCTCCAAGCCTGGTCCAACCTGGCCTTGAACACTTGCAGGGATGGGGCAGCCACGGCTTTGCTGGGAAATTATTTTTGACCAGATGAACAAGTTCTAACACCAGAACTTCACTATGGCAAGTGAAAACTGCAAGAGAATATAAACCTGACCCAGCACATGCTGCTTAAATATTTTTTGAAACTTCTGGCTTAGCGGGAGATATATTCTTGATGTTGGAACTTGGGATTTCTTGTAGACCTGGTTTGGGTTAAAAAAAAAAAAAATAAAAATCAAATTTGGGAAGCAGGTCATTTGTCAGGTGTCATCAGAAATACCACTGTTTTTACATAGCATTCAATATTTTAAAAAACACTTGAACTTGCACACCTTAAATTCAAAAGGGATGCTGCCCTTGGCTTTAGAAATCTTACTGTCGGTAATTAGGTTTCTAGTCCTAAACTGCCTCCACTGTTACAGCTCAAACCAGCGGCTTTAACGGAGTTGCCCATCTCTTTTTGGGGTTGTTTTGCACGAAGCTCAGTTATGCTCAGGACAATGGCCCGTCTCTTCATTTTGGGTGAACAGGAAGCAAGGGTGCCATTGTCACCCGGCTTCAATGCAGTCACAACAAAGGGCTCTGAAGTGCCGAAAATAATGGGCTACCTAAAGTAGCCGGGAGGAGGAAGGAGAGGGAGCTCTGCGTTAGCCACAGGCCCTTTCTGCTGGCCCTCCTGCAGCCAGGCTGCCTCGGCCAGGGGCCGTGCCAAGGACAGGGACCTGCCACCACGGGCCACACGGCTGCACCGAGCGGGGGACACGGAGGGGACACAGCTCTGCCCATGGGCAGAAGGCGAACAGAGCGGCCGGGTGGGCTGGTTTGGAGACGAGGCAAAACCAGGAGCCGTGAGCTTTAGCCTGGGTATGGGTGGGCTTCAGGGGGGAAAGGGGAAGAGGGGCAGGAAGGCGGCAGCGTGGAAGCGGAGAGAGTCGCACAGCAGATTCAGTGAGAATAAAGGAATGTAATTTGTTTTTTAAAAAAATAGGCCATAGTATTGCTGAAAGGCTGCGAGTGAATGAAAGGCAGCGCAGGCTGCTATTGTAGCCGCAGTCCCTCCTCCCCTTCTGGTGCCTCATTCATAAATGGCTGCTGGGGCTGGCGGCACAGCCGGGCCCGGCGTGCGCAGGGCACGGCCCGGCAGCTCGGCCTGCGAGCGCCGCGGGCTCCCGAACACAGACCCCCGAACAGAGCCCCCCAACACAGCCCCCCGAACAGAGCCCCCCAACACAG
>VZTX01002844.1:501546-525377 GCA_013400915.1 Pardalotus punctatus | reverse complement strand
ACACAGACCCCCGAAACACAGACCCCCGAAACACAGACCCCGGCCTGCGGGCTCCCAAACAAACACATCCCGGGGCCTGGGGGCTCCCGAGCACAGCCCTAGCCCGGAATGGGGACAGCAGGGACACTCAGGGGAGCCCGGCTCGCAGCAGGGGCCGCGCGGGGCCGGCCCGCGATGGAGCCGCCTGCCCTCGATGGAGCCGCCGGCCCCGCGATGGAGCCGCCGGCCCTCGATGGAGCCGCCGGCCCCGCGATGGAGCCGCCGGCCCTCGATGGAGCCGCCGGCCCCGCGATGGAGCCGCCGGCCCTCGATGGAGCCGCCGGCCCCGCGATGGAGCCGCCGGCCCTCGATGGAGCCGCCGGCCCCGCGATGGAGCCGCCGGCCCTCGATGGAGCCGCCGGCCCCGCGATGGAGCCGCCGGCCCTCGATGGAGCCGCCGGCCCCGCGATGGAGCCGCCGGCCCTCGATGGAGCCGCCGGCCCCGCGATGGAGCCGCCGGCCCTCGATGGAGCCGCCGGCCCCGCGATGGAGCCGCCGGCCCTCGATGGAGCCGCCGGCCCCGCGATGGAGCCGCCGGCCCTCGATGGAGCCGCCGGCCCCGCGATGGAGCCGCCGGCCCTCGACGGAGCCGCCTGCCCCTCGATGGAGCCCGCCTGCCCTCGATGGAGCCGCCGGCCCCGCGATGGAGCCGCCGGCCCGCGATGGAGCCGCCTGCCCTCGATGGAGCCGCCTGCCCCTCGCAGCGATCGCAGAGGCTCCCGCAGCACCTCTGCTGCCAGCCAGGCTCCTCAAAGCTGCTCTTTGTCCTCCCTCTCTGGAGGAGGCTGCTAAGAAAAGAATCTATACATCACAGAATCGCAGAATATGCCGAGCTGGAAGGGACCCATCGGGATCATCGAGTCCAACTACATGTATGTGCATAGAGAAACAAGTGAGGCAGGATTTCAAGAAGAAATCATCACCCCAATTCTCGTTAAAAGCAATGAAACTCCTTTCCTTTGCATGCCCAGCTTAGGTGAATGTGTAGGTAACTCTGGTGCTTCTCATGCTTGCTTTCATGCTATCTGCAGCTAAGAATTCCTTCAGAACAGTTTAATTATGTAGAACAAGACTCAAACGTGCCATAACAATATCAGTACTAATAAATCATGGGCTATACAGTATCCGACTGTTTGTAGCTACAAAGGGGAATTTCCAAAATGCTTCTTTTTAACAAAAAAAAAAAAAAAAACTAAGAGAGAAAATGTGCACAGGAGTGAGGCAGATGCATGAAGGAGGATAAAGAACCCACCTGTTATGCTCAGGACTTGCACAGATGCAGGAATATTAAGAAAAATGTTTCTAGGCATCGTCCAAAAACGGAATAATTAATGATAGATGGTGAAGGAGGCCAAGGCCTGACCAAGGACCTTATTTCATTATCAGAAAATAAATTAACTTACTGAAATTGTCACCATCAGTCTCAGTTACTTATTTCTGATTCTCCTGGTAAACAAACATAAATTCCTGCTGAACAATGAGCAATTCTCCTGCTAAACAATAAATCAGGAGTTTAATCCACTTCTTACAAAGCCATTTAATAACAGACTTACTTTTACAGCCAACTTTCCAAGAAGATAAGTAATTCCCTTAAGAAAGCAGTTTCTTATTCCAAAATTAGAATAATTTGACAATGTAAAAGATGACAAATAACATCTCTCTTCGATTCTGCTAACCCTCCAGAGGGGCCCCAGCCCAAACAGCAGGCAAGTGGGAGCAGGCATCTGCCCAGCTCACCAGCAGGAAAAGGCAGCCTGCCCTCCTCATTTTCATTTTACACTGGGTGGGAAGAAAGGAAGGATCACATACATTTACACTAGTGAAAAGAAAATGTCTTGCAGAATTAACTCAAGATCCCAGCTACATCTTTTATCACCAAAACAGTTTTCTCTCTAGACCAGAAAAAAAAAAAAAAAAAAGACCCTGGATTAACACAAGCTCAAACTTGAATCAAACAGATTAAAGATGTAGATATTTCCATGTCAACATTTCATAAAAGTGCCCACAGAATACTGTGAGATGGTGCAAGATCCTCAGCACTGATCCATCATCTCACAGGCATTTCAAAAGAGAATTTCCAAACTCCCAACCAGGTAACCATTACCACACGTGACCCACCTGGATGTCGGCAGTTACCAAAAGGACTTTACTCCAGGCATGTATCAATCATTTAAGATTCAGAAAGAACTCAAAAAATGCAGGCAATGTCCACCCTGCACCCACCCCACATCACCCCTCAGGTTCCATCCCCTCTTGTCACACATCTGTGAAGCCTGTAAATCCATTTTTTTAACCCACAGTCATTCTGAAGAAGAGGTACTGTTAACCAGAGCCAAAGGCAAACCACAGCTGGCATCTCTCCCCGGAAGAACTATTTGTGAAGTATTTTGCAAGTTGTCTTAAGTCTAAAGCATACTTCTGGAGAGAAATTCCCACTGGCATTTGATGAATATGTTGCTCCCACAGGTGTGATCATCGGATATTTTCTACTCCCAAAAAAAAAAAAAAAAAAAAAAAAAAAAAAAAAAAAAAAAAAAAAGAGGTGAAGCCACAAGCCCAGCAGGAGAGCATGGACACATCAGCACCAATTTTCATGGGCATCATTTCCATTAAGTCTTGTGGAACCTTTTTCACTAAAACAGCACTAGCAAGGACAGAAAACTTTTACAGCAGATCTGTAACACCAAATCCTTGTGTTCATCATCTGTGCCTACTGCAGGACAGGTAAATCACAGGGCAGCATTCAGCTGCTTGTTTGGCCCAAATCATCTAGAAGGAACTTTTTTTGGCCAAGACACACACCAAATAGTTACCCATTCCCAATCACAGGGCCACAAGCCCTGAGCCACTGTGCACTGACAACATTTCCAAAGTGCCAACTACCTGAGCATTGATATTTATATTTATATATGTATACGTACATATAAAATACATACACAGATATGATATATTTATCTTAGCCTGCTTCATAGCACAGCATCCCAGAAAACAACCGAGGGGGGAGGAAGTCCCTCAATTTTCTTTACATTTTGTGGCTATGCCCTTAAAGAACATAATTTGCAGAGGTTTTGTGTGATGAGAGAGTCCCTGGAAAGCTTCAGACACAAGGCAAATAGCCCATTCAGGTACCCCCCAAACAACGAATAAAAAAACCCAAATCCAAACTTTGGATTATGGTATCGTTTAAAGCCCTGCAATACCCTGCTGTTTTGTATCAAAAGCAGATCAAGTTTTGCAGATAAACAACACATTTGGTTGTTTTTGCAGCCTATAAACCACAGCCCTTCCTCCTGTTTGTGAATTAAATCTTCTCGTATGGCAAATATGACAAGCTGAAAGTAATTCCCTGTCTTAACCTCAATCCTCCATGACCTCAAGCAGCAGAGATAAGCTTTTTGTCCACAAATATCCATGTCACCTGTATCCAAACATGAGCCACAAGACACACCCCAACACCCTATAGCTAAAGTAGAGCTGCTGGGACAAAACCAGAAGCCACAAACTGCAAGTGCCAGCGATCGTATCTTGCAAGAGGAAACTTGGTCTCAGATCTCAACAACCTACCAAGACCCAACACAACATTAAGTGATGGAAATAACTTGTTCACCTTAAATGAGAAACTCTAGAGGAGACAGCTTAGTACTTCATATACATCAAAACCATACTTTTGCAGCCAGCCAGAAAGCCCACATATTTTTCTATTTTTTTCCTGGGGGTGTCAGCTCAAAGTCTCTTATGCAGGCTGAGCACTGGCTTATGACTAGTGAAACAGCTTTTATACATTCCTCTTCCACTTAAACATCATTATGTACTTTCTTGCAACTTCACCATGATCAAAGTCCTCACAAAACAGCAAACAAACTGACAAACAGGATGTATACTTAGAACTTCAGTTGTGCCAGCAAAACACACAGTATCATTTATGTTTCATTTCAGATCAGTTTGTCCAAAAAATAACCAGCACAAATCATATTATGTTCATACCAGCAGGAAAAAAAAGATAAGATACACAAAAACAAGCAGAGTAAATGAGTTTCCATCTCTGTCACCAAACAAGAACAGACTATTTCTGTTAGCAAAGATAAAGCAATTGAAGACAAAAGTAAGGAATTAACATTTCCTCTGCACTAGCAACCACCATCAGGAGGTGTATGGCTTGGAGCCAGGCTGTCCTGAAAAATACTGGAGAGATCACATGCAAGAGTCCAGCCAGTATCAGCTGCTCCCTGTGTCCCAACCCTGGAGCACAGTCCTTGAGTCACCGCTGGAACAGGAACTTCACTAATCTCCATTTTATCTCAGCACCAGGTCACCCATTTTATTGCTGTGTGGACACTGATATTCTTGTACTGGCCATTTTTCACTCACCTCTGAGTCCACTCCTCATCACCTCAGAGCAGTATTTCAGCACTGTACTGATAACTGGGACTGCAGGTGTCACCACTTGATCTAAAAGCATCTCTGTGTGGCTCAGTTAAAAATTCAAGAGTGTCCCAGTACTTTCCACAGTTGATACTGGAAAAGAGAAGCAGGACACCTTACAGAGCACACATTTATTCTCATATGAAAAGAACTGGTGCTGACTGAAGTTAGTTCTCACTTCCCTCGAGTACTCAACCAGTATCAACAGGATTATTCACAAATTCAAAGTGCAGTATAGCCTTAAAGCATTTGCTGAAGATGAACATTCATCAGTTATTTTGTTTCTTAATTGAGGTTTTCCACAAAATGGTTTTGCTGTGTATGACACTGACAGGCCAAAAACAACAGCGCGGGTTCCTCTCTCAGTGTTATTTTCTAATACTGTCAGAGGGCTGCTTTGTATCATGATGACATTTACCTATCAACTTCCAGATGAGTTCTTTTGTGCTGTCAGATTCCTACAGGAACTCCTTGGACATCCTGTCATGTGTTCTTCCAGTGGGTGGAAGACGCTCACTTCTGCCTGCCCAGTTACCTTCTAACTTTAGCAAGTCCTCTTCCAGACCCTCTTTTTCTACGGTGCCCACAAGCTGTGTGCAGACAGTTCATCCCTGATGTTCTACCAAATCTGGGTGCACCTACAGGAGGGAGATCATCATCCAGTGTCATGTGTACGCCTAACGTGGATTTGTACCCCAGTGTGCTGCGTTAACAGCCACCAAAATGGAAACCTCACCAGGGCATGGACCCTGTTTTCCTGTTCAGCTCAAGAATTACCCAATGCACACAACAGTTTAATAATTACCATAAACCAGTTTTACTCCAAGCTGTCAGCTCTAGCAAGAGTCTGTCCAAGGCAGGGGAACCTCCCCAAACTTATTTGGGTACAGTATTTAGCTGACAATTTGAAGCTACTTTTCCCTTCCAAACACGCACGCCTACTCAGCAAACGGTAACCACAGCTGACTCAGAGGAGGAGGACAGGCTCCTCAGCTTTTTTTCTTCCTGTACAAGAGAAAAACAAGAGGGCACAACACTCAGTGCCTCCCTCCTTCCTCCCAATCACAGCCAGCTCAAACAGCACTGCCTCTAAATAGAGCCAGGAGAAACCTCTTTCTGGGACACAAGCAACAATAAAACCTGTGGTCTCAAGGCAAACAAACATCCTCAGTCGAAGCCTGGGGAGGCTATGGGTTTAAAAAGCAGTGTGGAAAGCCAAGCTCCATATCATTCTTTTTCCCACACACCCAGACTCAAAGGGCAGAACAGGCCACCCTCTCCTCTCCCCTTTCCAGGCGCCTCACGCTCCCTGAGATGAGGCTGCAGTGCCTGCAGCCGCTTAAAACAGACACGGGGCCTCAAAAGACGGGAGGAGGAGGCACCGGGCTGCCCTCCCTCATCCCGCACTCCGCGTCTGCTCAGCCCTTCCTCTGCTTCACCCCTCCTGTTGTTGCTGCTTGTTTTCCTGACTTGGAGTGCAGAAAGCGCCAGCCTGCTACAACCGCACCCTGGAATAAAAAAATCATAAACACAGGCTGATTTACACGCATGCATTACTTGGATAAACACATCCCTGGCACTGACAAATCCTCTGGTATGGGAAGGCACCACCTCTACCCAGAGAGCTGCAGCACAGAGAGCCTGACATCTCAGTCGGGTACCTGGAGCAGAATCGGCACTTTTGGATTCCCAGGAACACAGAACCAGAATCTGCCCCACGTACACATGGAAGTGGCAACTCTGGAGAGACACTGCAAGCCTGTCAGAGGCAACACCACTCAGCAATCTTTATGCAAAAGAAACTGATGTCTCCAAAACGTGCAAGGAAAAAAACATACAAAAAACACAATCACAGAAACCTGTTGTCCAAAGCATTAAAGGCTTTCAGTCAACAACATCATCTCTTTCCTTTCTAAAGAATCGAGACTGCATGTGAAGCACAGACCACAGCTTTTTTTGAGGATTTGAAAGTGTTTTCTCTGTGCAAGATTTCAAAACACTTCTGAGATGGCCAATTTCATTTCAGAAAAGGAAAACTGGAAAGAAGATTTCCAGCTGTTTGTTTAATTATTGATTAGACCGAGGAAAAGCACCTCACAAAGCTCTGATGCCCTGTCACACCAGCCTCGTTCCTCAGAGCAGCTGGTCATTCCGTGCAATGCTGCATGCTGGACACACAAGCTTCCGAACTGAGCACCTCGTGACAGGAAACATTTACAAAACGGAGTGATTAAAACTTATTCACATACATTTAATACTTTTATACTTATGTAAAGTCACTAGAAACTTCCTTTTCCTAGTGTTTTGCCTTTGCAGTGTTTTAAAATCCACACAGCAAATACAACAGAAGCACGCCACTCCTGTATGGGGTGCAAATCCGTTTCAACCCCACTTGGCTCCTCTTCTAAAGGATTCTTGGATTTTAATAACCACTGAAAAATGTACAGCTACTCCTTACAGCTACGCTTAGGTCACTGCATAGAGAAGGCTAAGCAGCAGAGCCCTCTGCTCAGGAGCTACACGAGGAGGATTTTCAGAGAGAAACTCGTCATTTGCCCTTGCAACACAATGAGACCCTGCCAGGCTGTGACAAACCATCCCTTGAGACCATCCCTTGGTCATCCTGGATCTCCAGGTCCTGCTCACTCACTGTCCCCACCACAGCACAGAATAAATGATAGCCTAACTCCACCTTCCTGCAGCTCCGGAAGGAACAAAACCTTTCCAGCTACTCTCAGTAATCCTCCAGGAGAGCACGGAGTGGTGCATGGCAGGGACGGAATGCTAAGGAAGGATCTGCAGCAATGTGACATGGAAATTGTCCTGGAACTGGAGGATGTTTGTATCAAACATTCCTCCGTGATGAACTTTGCTTTCTCTGAACTTCCCTTTGTTTTTTAACACATGGATTTCGAGCTGTCTCTACCCAACAGGACCCACTCCTGACTGCTCTCCTGCATGACGGGCTTTGTGGATTTCTGTATTTAGGTAGGAGGAGATGTCTGAGTTAATATGCCCTTAATTACACTATGAGCTGCTCATCATTATCAGCTCAATTTCTGGCAGCAGCAGGTCCCCACTGAGCAGACGCTCCCAGCTGTTGGCTTTGCTGCTCCTCACCACGCCGAGATTATGAAAAACAGTTTCAGTTCCCCCCCCCAAATGAATACAATACTACTAGGAAAAAAAAACTGATTTAACTGACAAGCTGCCATTACAGCACTCATCTTCCCCTCCTCTTCTGCCACAAGTTCGTACCAGTAAGGACTTGTTTGAACTACAGAAAGTCAGAGAAAATGGTGTCATCACCAGATAATATAAACTATCAGACTACCTGTTCATTTCGGCTACAGAAAGAACTTGTTCATGGGAAAGGGAACTAATACAGAGCAATACAAGTTTAGAGCAACCGGAGGCTCCAAGAGGCACAGCCACGTGTTCAAGCTTTTCAAAAGCCAAAGCTCAGGTCTCAGCCTTTCAAAGGCACTTCTGTGTACGACAAGAGATGGGAATCAGTAACTTGCCTAACAGGTAGGAAACCCATTGATCCCATATCCAAAGCACCAGCGCTGCCGGCTCATCACACACACAGCGCCTGTGTGAGGTTTCACACGCAGTGAAACACGGGATGCCTCTGTACCATCAGTGATCCCTACGCTCAGTTAAAAGGATTCATAAGCCAGCTCTGCAAGGATGGCATTCCTAACACAGGCTCATGCAAGGGTGGCATGGAAAAGGAACAGTTCTCAGTGGAACCATGCAGCTTGGCAATCAGAGCTTTCAGTCCTGCACTGCAAATCAAGTCCAAGACAGCTAAAATTCAAGATTATTTCCTGCAGACAATTAGGCTAAAGATGCTGTTAAAGGTCTGCTTTTCCTAAAGTGCAAGGTGTGGTAGTGCATTCTTGAACCACCACCTAGACTGTTGTGAGCTGTTGGCACTATTTTTAATTTAAGATTTATTCACAAATAACAGATTTGACTGTCCTGAAAATTTTTTCCACATGCTACACTTTATTATTCTTCACTTCAAAGCTCTGGAAATTCAGAAGCCTGAAATACACTGCAGTTAATGGCACTTCCAGTTCCTTAGATCTAATTACAACCTGAGCCACCACTGCAAGTTAACTTCTACTCAGTTCTGGCTTTTCTCCCACCCAAAACAAAGTTTATGTTTGCATTCTTAGTTCCCTGACTACATTTGCCTATTTTAAAGTAGCAGAAATTATTTTTATTGTTAAAAATAACTACCGTAAGTCAGTTGGGAGTTGCAGTTAAAATCCTTGACTGTATGATAACTAGACAATAAGAAAACGATGACAGACTGCAGCTAGACACAGCAGAAAAAACATGTGTATCTATCCACTTTTTTCTCTTTTTTCTTTTTTACCTCCTTTCTGAAGTAAGGAGCCAGAAACAAACTACTTACAGAGAACAAATGCGTTATTCATTTATATATAATGTTGCATATATACACAGACTATACGACAGGCACATGATCACAATATATCCAATCTACAAAGTAAATTAATGCAGTAACTTGTATTTTGAACTGGTCAGCAACACACAAAGTGCAGGAATAAGACCACCAAAGATGAGGTTATTTTCACTCGGCTGAGGGGAAAGCTCTGATCACAAATTATCAGAAAACCTACCAAATGCAACAGGAAATTTTTAAGTTTCAACTATTAGAAAAGTATTGATGTCAAAGGCTGAAAAGTGCAAATGCCAACTACTCTTTTAGCACTGAATGGGATCCCAGAGAGAAATCTGCTTTTCAGAGGAAAATCCCACCCAAAAACCGCCCCCCCCCAAAAAAAAAAAAAAAAAAAAAACCCAGCAACAAAAAAAAAAAAAAAATAAAAACACCCTTCCCTGGATGAGCATGTATAAGTAACCCTATGGCCATCAGAGGTTTGGCAAATTCAAACAGTTCATTTTAAACTGTCTGGATGAGGAAAAAGAGTAAAACTAACACAAGAAAGGTAAAACAGAGCTACAGCTAAAGGATGGACAAACCAAGGTCCCACAACTGTGACTGCCCAGGCAGGTGGGTGGGGAAGAAAAACTTCCCCCCACCTTAGAAACAGGAAAAGCTGTACTGCAGACCAGTCATCAGGAAACCCTAGAGGAAACGAGCAGGTTTATCTCGCTGAGCCCCTGCAGACTTCTCAGGAAGTACTCCAGGAAGCAATGAAAGGCTTCCCTGGCCAGCCGTGGCTGCCAGCAGAGAGCCAGCAGCCAAGGGAGGTCTGAGCAGCGAGGGGCAGGGGTCCAGGTGGTAGATCTGAAGCTCCTTCCCTCCTGGGAGCAATAAAGAGGCTTCACCATGTGGGATGTACTCCATCCCCTCTCAACAGGCTGATTTGGCCAAGGGCAAAAACCTGCCACTGATTACAGACAACGATCTTATCCAACATACAAAGGAATTAAACTTGAGGGGGAAAAATAAAATGTCACATTTACACTGTATTTCCATCTATTTTGGTAACATGAGACGCAGTCTATTCCAACAGCAAGAAAAAGCTTTCAATAGAGTGCCCAAAGCATTAATATTTTCTGTTGTGTGGGTTTCACAAGGCTGCTAGAGCCTCAAGGGAAACTCAGAGCCACTGCTCAGGTCCTGCCCAGAGCCATCCCAACCCTGCTCTCGCCTCTGCAGCAGCCCTGACAAACACACAGAGCTGGGATGACTAAAGCCAGCAGGTAATGCTTCCAAGCATCGCCAACTGTTGCTCCAACTGCTGCTCTGGCAAAGTGCTGAGATGGCATCTGACACACTCAGAGACATTTACCAGGCTCTGGGAACAAAAGCGACCTCGCCACTCTGAATGCAGAGCGCTGCGTTTCACACGCACGAGTTTTGGGTGGAATCAAGGCCAGTGAACAAGGCACAAAGGCAAGTGAACTGTCTCAGCAGCCTTTTGCAGGCAACAAGCCTGCAGCACAGCTCTTTAAACCTGAAAAACACTAAGTTTATTATCATTTTTAAAACATTCCAGCCCATTTTCGGATTTATTTGCTGTTGATGTGTTTTTGCACATCATTAATTCATTAAAAAATGTAGAAAGACCAAAATGTGTAGGTACATATTAAAACTGTGTCCTGGGCTGATCCCTAACAGGTTAAAGAAGGGGATTTTCATCCTCTGCTCTGCTCTGGTGAGACCCCACCTGCTGTGCTGCCTCCAGCTCTGGGGTCCCAAATATCAGCAAGACATGGAGCTGCTGGAGCGACTCCAGGGGAAGCCACAAAGATGTTCCAAGGGAGGGAGAAGCTCAGCTATGATATAGCTGGGTGTGGTTTTGAAGAAATCACCCCATTTTTGGTGTACCCTGGAAATGAATCAGTATCACAATACACTCTGTTGCTGCTTGTTGTGTCGGGATTTGAAGAAATTTAAAGGACAGGTTATCAAAATCAGTGTAACACAGCAATACAAGCCTGGAAGACAAGCACTGAGCTCATCAGATGGCTCAATAAATGTGACAAAGGATCTGCTTCTATTACAGCCACAAAGCAGCTCCAATTCTTGGGGAAAACTCCAGATGCAAAAGCTGCCCAGGAAGCTGCACCATGCACACATCTCAGCCTCTGAACCACAGCCCCTTACGGCACTCCCCAGGGCTACCGAGCTGCCTGAAGTACCAGCATTCCTGTGAACCTCAAACTGGAGCCAAATCCCTCCTACTCCATTCCTCTCACTGCATCCTTTTCCCAAAATGAGCTGCAAATCTTCTGTACACTCAGTGAGGGGGGAAAAAATAAAGAAAAAAGGTTTATATTCATCTCATGCATTAGCTTTTCATGAGCTCTGTTACAAGCTGTCCATATAGCAACGAAAATTTACTCTTTAACCTTAACTCCTAGCAACATTTTCAAATTCTGGTAGCAGCATCTTTGATGCCTAAGGACTAGGCTGACTTTAAGAGTCAGTGGAAAACATATCTATGCATTTCAAATAAATACTTTTTCCATTTCTTCTGTTCAAATGCTGCAAATTATTTCTGTAGTTGCAGATTTTAGTTTTAGGCAAGCAAAGAGGAAAAAAAGGTTTGCAACACCATAACGAGAAAAAACAGTAGACAGACTACCAGACAACCAGACACCAGAATAAATCCTTGATAAAGTCTATGTTTGTTCAAGTAATTCATCAAGAGTAGAAGGAATTTGAGGAATACCTGCTTGATGGATCAAAAAGTCAAGGAAAATGATAACGGAAATATTTAACTGTTTACATTCGCTTTGTTTTCAGCCTTTTTTTAAAGAAAACCCTGCTGCATTGCATGAAGCAAACTGGCTCTTAATGTCAGCTGCATTCTCTGCAGATATCCTGTAATTCCTATGCCTTCACCTGATTGCACACTGCCTCCTCACATCCCGCTCGTACTCTGTGTGTGCAGAAAGTAAAAGCAAGGCTGGTGAAACCTCAGCTGTTGTTTCTCCAGCGCTCTCAGGTTCGGAGCAGTCGCAGCTCCGCGATGCACTCGGGGAGAGCGTGTCTGCTGGTTATGTCAGAGGACAGCAAGTCTGGCATCACCCTTCTATTTCAGGCCGTGCCAGGGACTGTGACCTTGAACGAGTCACTTCACCAGCTGTTAAGGTACAGACCTCACTGTGCAAGGAGGAGTTGTGGTGCTTAATCCTTTCAGAAGCAAGGGGTTATTCTGCAGAAAGGCATGTTGTCAAGTACTGGATTAATCATTCTCTAGATATTTTTTTTCCTTAGCTCAAATGGATGCTTTATCCTAGGACAATGAAAATACACAAGGCTCATTGCTATAAAATACTGCATTTATAAATGCTAGTGTTAAGAACTGTTGTTTGTAATTATTTACCTATTTTTAATCAATCATCACAACTGACATCAACTCAAAATGCATTTTGTGGCTTCATTTCATCACTACTTTTTCTTCCTGTCTTTCAGTGAAGCGAAACTTTCCTCAGCCCAAAAACTCACACTTCTCAGTTTCCCCTTTCAGTTGCAAAAGCATCCCAGAGCAGTGCTCTGGGCTGGGGCTCATCCCTCCAGGGATGAGGAGAGAAACCAACCATATTTGATTAAAATAGAAACATTATTATTCATATCAGGCCATTCCACTGCCGTGTTTCTTCTCTTAAAATTAGGTAAACAAGACTTAAATTTAGAGCTAAAATGAAGTTGACAGTGACCCTGTTATAACAACAGTACTTCAAGTGCTTTACAGTCCAGCGCCAGTTCAAAGTTTAGATTCTGGCCAACTGACCACTGGAGAAATAAATTAATATTTCATTACAAAAATAAATTTCAATAAACTGTTCTGGTTTGAACTCCACATCTTTATCGGGAACACGAGGTAAAGCAAACACTCTTTTTCCAGAAAAAGAACATCCATAAATTCAAAAGGAAACAGTAGGTTTCAATGATGGAAAAATATTATTCAGCATCCCAGTTAACCACAGAATGTCACTGCTGATCTGCTGGCAGCACACTGGCAGACAGGTACTTAATTCTTAGAGGGGTTTGTCTCAGCCCCTTTACACTAAGTACATTGGAGCTGTCAAGTCATTAGAAACAGGTTTAAAGATCGTTTATCCAACATGCAATTTTATTTGATCCCCCCAATCAATCCACAATTTTAATTTCATTTTAACCACAAAAGCGCAGAGAACACTCATCTTAACAACAGGGCTGTGATCACACACCTCTGACAGCACACAGACTTGGGTGGGTTCACCTGTCATTCCAGACAAGGTTCCTTTATTTACCAAATTCGCGTGGCGGGACACAGCTTCCCTCCAGGATTATTTTCTATTTCCAGGTAGCAAAGCTGCCCCTGAACAAACTGCGCTGTTTCACAGCTATCTATAGCACATACCAGGCAGCAAGTAATTTTAATCCCAAATCCCCTTCCCCCTTCATTATCCCCAAACTGACACCAACAGCTTTCAGATACAGCATCTCCGGCTGAGAAACTTTGATGAAACAGAGTCTGTGGATAAAAACCACGGGATTATTGCCTGTGGTAGAGCATGAACTGTATCAGCTGTGTCAGTCTCTCCTCGTGCTCTCGCAGCCGCAGTGGGGAAGGGTTCACCTCCAAAAGCAGCACCTTTTGTTTGCAGGCAGAAAACCTGAATCACTGAGCCCCAGTTTGCATAAATGTATCCCAGCCAGTGACACACACCCTGAAATCCGCAAAACCAGCTCACCCGAAACCCCCAGCACCCTCAGACCCTTTGAGATTTCCCTTTTCACACAGCACTGCTGGGAACAAGTGCCAGCAGCAGCTCAGTCTCGGGATGCTCTTTTGGGGGGCGACCTGACAACATCTGTGACTTCCCCACAAGTTCCACACCTTCCTTTCTTGCTTTCATACCACCTCGCTCCCAGCAAATCTCCCAGAAGGAAAACAAGGTGTGGACAGATTTATTTGCCAAGTTAAGTATCCATAACTTGTTCCACGCTCCTAATCCCTGCTCAGAAAACATAACCTTCATAACTGAGAGTGAAATATATGCAAGAACATGAACCAATGCAAAACACCTCTAATTTTAGGTCTTCAGTTCACATTAAACTAATCAAGCTTATTAATCTTTTTAAATTATTTCAGTCACTTCATTTTAAAAGGGTTTTTTGCAGTACATCCGGTTAAGTTTTGTTAAAGTTTTGCCCTACTTAATCAAAGCTTAATAAAGAGTATTTTCATTCTTTTTTAATTGAGTAAGAACATTTATGGAGCTGGGAGGTGCCCCAAGAATGAGACTACCAGAATGAAGAGAGTGATGCCATTTATAGATTTTTTTCTTACTTTGAGGAGTTCTGTAACTACATTTATTGACTAGCCAGTGAGTGCAGTTCTGCAATGGTCTATTTTCCTGTACCAATTACTAAGAAATTTGAAAGTGAGAACTGAGCTTTACATCACAAGTTCTCACACTCCCACTGAACAACTACTACAACTGAAAAAACTGCAGAATCCCAGTATTACAGAACAAGCAGGGAAAGAGAGGGGAGAGAAGAAAATGTGAAGACAGACCACACACAGCAAGCTCCTCTGTCCACAGAGTGGCAGAAGCTACGCTGAAATCACTGCCACAAGTCTTAACCTGCTTTACTAAAATTACAGATAATTGGGGAGGAAGATTTGTCTGGAGAGGGGAAAAGTATTAAAAATCTCAAATGTTCTCAAGTTTTCCTCTAATGCTCATAAAAATATTCAGTATTCCAAGAGATTTTTGGCCAATACTTCTAGCTTTATGCCCCCTCTCATCCCAGCAGAACCCGTAGTATTTCATGACTGATACACAGATGGATAGAGATGCTCTAGGGATGGCTGTTTTCAGTAACAAAAGCACAAATTTGGACCACTTTCTCAATTTAAAACTATTTCCAGGCTCCCAGGTTACAATCAGGACAAGCCTATTCCATGTTCCCTATCACCCAGCCAACACTAACTGAATGCAGACTTAGAGACTTCACTCCAGGCAAAAAAGTCACATACAAAGGGCTTAAGACCTCCAAACATTCAGAGCTGCAGACCAGGTTTCAGCCCTGCCTCTCATTTCCCTGTGTTTCAAAGTGAATCATAGCATAATCCTCTAAATACTTAAGAGTTTCCCAAGGCTGTGTTTGTTAAAAATCTGAGCACTGAAAAGAACTTTCTAGGGATTTTGTCATGTACTTTGACTATCTCCAAGTTAATAAAAACATTCTGTCTTCAGAAAGACTCCACTAGAAGATTTTTACTGAATCAGAGGGACAAAATGACTGAAAAGGAAAAACTGGGGTTTTAGCCCATGACAAATAGTTTGTGGGAAAAGTAGATCATCTTTTTACTCGTTCTTTTTAAACTCAGAACGCTGAATATTTTCTGAATCATACCAATCCTATAGGACTGAGTTGAATACACAAATCATCACTGAGATTATGGACTGACATCTACAATGCTCCAATCATCATAGATATGATGGGATGGAGAGCCTTAACCTGGATGGTACAGCCAGCATAGAAAAGGAGATCAAAAACCTCAACCCTCTTTTCTCTTTTCTGGAAATTCGCACCCTCGAGGAAAAACACATGTTTAATCTCCTACTCTTTTACTATCGACCGTCTTCCTACGAGTACATGCAAAGGCCCTATTTCACATAGATTTAAACATTACCACGGCATTCTTGTCCCTTACTGCCTCCAGGAAATCTGAGCAATTTGTAGAAAGCATTCCTACAGTTTCCCTCCTCCTCCTCCTCTACTCCAACAAGCTGCTGCGGCACTAGAACCGGCACAACTCAGCATATACAAAAGATAAAGGCTCCCAAGGATATCAAAATCACTTCTCCAAATGCAGTTAAAGGCAAAGGCACAAGCCACTGCCACCCCGGGTGCACAAATGAAGGAGGAGCACTCCCAATCCACCAAAGAAGCCTGAGCCAGCCCCGCTCTTCCCATCGCTTGGGAGGTTTAGGCAAACCTGACTGACTTTGCCTGGAGGAAGTTCGCACTCCAATTATTCCACCAGCTCTTGAGAGGAGCTGGAGCAACTGCTGGCACAGGAGCAATAGAAAACAGCTGGGAATCAGCAAAGTCTCAACAAGCACAGGATGTAGATGGACAACAGCTAAATTCATTTACTGAAATGACTTAAGCACTTTTGTAAGCTTTAGCCCTGGCCTCAGATATGCCAGACGATACCCTGGTTACTCAATCTCAAGCATTCCAACCAAGGGAGAGCAAAACATCCAATATCCTCCCCTTCTGCAGCTCCTCCCACCCAACCCCCCAAAACCCCCTCTTGCAGACTCAAGACAGGTTTAGGGTTTCTCCAAGCGGGTTGGGGGGGTATTAAAAATACATAAATAAATTAATTAAAAGAGTTGGCAACTCCCTCCATACTACTTCCTAAGAAGGACTTATTTAAAAGCCTTTAAAAACCCCATAAGCTATTAAATTACTACATCAGGGAGAAGTAACTCATTATCTTGCTTAGCCAAGTCAGAAGTAGCCAATTTAGGCAGCCGAAATTTCCGTTGATAGTTAACCCTCACTTCCACAGCTTTTGGAGGGAAACAATATCTGTGCCAGACAGCAGGAGCTGCAGAGGTAATCCAAGCTGGGTGTACAGTCCATCTCAGTGAGAACAAGCTGAGACAACTTGAATTTCCTCCAGCTCAGCTGCAACCTGTCATCCTTTTCACCAACGCACCTACTTGACCCCCACAATGTAATCATCATTTTAACATGCTGCAGAAAGCCTTAAAGTGACAGCTTCATTTGCTGTATGTAACTGATTTCTTATGTGAACAAAATGGTTTATTGGCTATAAGAGACAACATGACAATAATAATCCCACCTCAGTATGACTTAGAAGCTTCCAATATTGGAGTACCTGTTCTGCCTTCCACAGTTCAAACTGAAATGCCCTGTCCAAGGCAGACTTGTGCTTGGGAAGTGTTACAAGATTACTCCTAGATGGCATTTCAGTAACAACAGCATTTTTGCTACACTTATCTCCTACTTCTGCCTGACATGTCTTAACTAAATTTAACCCACTAATCCCAGCACACCTGAGACAGACAGCAGCCGCTAACACTATCACTCCTACCTTAAACAGGAACACAAACCACAAAGTAAGATTACTCAGATTAAGTGATTGACTCGAGGTCAGAGGAAGTGTATTGTCTGTCCCGAATTCGAGCTCTGGACCAGGTAACCTCCAGCCCTGAGCTTCAGCCAGCAGAGCCCTCTGGCTTTCTGCAAGCTGCTGCACCAAAGGACATCTCCTTCCCTCTTTCATTTCCCAGCACTGCCAATCATTGTGCAGACTTGCTCCTGCATTTCAGCAGGGTGGATTTAGGGGCTGTGGCTGCCTCTGTTCCTATTCCTTGGGCCAATGCAAGCTCTGAGGAAGCGTCTCACAGCTGCACATCTGCCCTCAACGCTCCCCACAGAGCCAAGGGGAGCTCTGACTGCACAGCCCCACAGTAATTGGCTTTCCACAGTCAGGGAGACACCGTGTCTCCTTCTCAAAGCACGTCTTTTAGCCATGCAGCAGCCTGGGGCACCAAACCCTCACTGCCAGGCTCCCTGTTCCAGCCAGCAGCAGCCTGGGGCACCAAACCCTCACTGCCAGGCTCCCTGTTCCAGCCAGCAGCTGCCCAGGACCCAAGGAGAGAAACGAAGAACACTTAACGTGGTGTGAAGGAGCTCACTGGCAATTCCACCGAGCAAGCAGATTTAATGAGCTTTCGAAACCATTAGGAAAAACGGGTATTGGCAACATCCTTCCAGCACATAGGCTTGTTGTCCAAAAGGGCAAAGCAAACCCATTTATTTCTAGTCAAATGGAGAGGAAAGAGCTTACAGTCTGGGGCAGCACTCAGTGTAAAGGGATTGAATACACAACCAGCACTTCCAGTCACCTTGGAAAAGACAGGAGACTTCCACGTCCACCCCAGTATTTCAGCAGACTGACCACTGCAAATGAACAGCATCTGGGCATTGTGGGCTGACCAGAGATGTCGCTGGTTAAGACAGAAATGAAGTATAAGCAACAATTCAAACAGAGTAACATCAGACAAGATTGATGACTGCTAATCTGGAACTGCTCAGCTCTCTAAATTGGTAGTCTGTAGGGTGAGAGAGGGTAATTAAAATATAAAAGATTCACTAGATTAATCATGTTGCACACGATATAAAAATATTTAAATTTGCGTGCATATTATGTGTCTATTTCTTTTTCAATATGCAAAAGAGCCCTGCATACATTGCCCCCTACAAACAAAACCCCACACACAGCATGGGACATCCAAGAACAGGAGCAGAAGAGTTCCCCCAGGTAGGTCACGATTCTTTGTACTTAGGAGGCTGCACTGGGCCTCCAGAAAGGAAACGCTGTGCCCTAGAACAGAGCCCCACGCCTCAGCTGCAGCGGCAACTGGGGACGAACCCTGAAGCCCCTGCTCAAAGGCAGCACTGGAATACGGCAACCACACAGCCAATGAAGCACTTGGATATGCAGGAAAGGCCCTGCTGGACAAGATTCATAATGAAACCAGAATTTTAAAAGACCCTTCTTATTTCTGCTTGAACTCACTGCAATGAAGACTTCAAAAAGCTTTCTTTGAGAGACGCACCACGTATGTTGTACTCCTAAAGGAAAAAGCTGTATGTTTTATTCACTGCCCACCCTTTTTCTCTCATCTCTTTTTCATTCTATTTCCTGCCAAAGCATCAAAATCACAGGAAAAATAGATCCCTAATACTGAGCCCATCAAGTATCTGCACAACACCACCATGCCAGATGCTTTTGATACTCTGTTCTCTACAGGCAAAAATTGAAATTACTAAGAATGGTCAAAGTAATAAACCATGGGTCTGAAAGTCACCAGAGATATAAATATTTTCTCATCTTATTAGTTGTTCCCATTTTGCTTTTCACAGAACACTACAAATATGGCATTTTTTAAAAATCACTGATTTTAGTACTGTCTCATTTGTAGTTGCCATGGATGCAGTATTTTGTTCTATTCTGCATTAATAGTTTGACTGTTAACTCTCGACTCACGCATCCTAAAAACGTGGAGCTGCTGGAAACCCTGGTCCTTAAGCAAAAGGGAAGGTGGGGCCACATAGGATTCAGCACTAGTTCTGAAAATTCATGGTTCATCTTCAACAGATTATTGTGGTACAGACACTCAGCACAGAATTTTAAATATGAGGAAGGAATACACTTCAGTATTAAAAATTCAAGGGCCTAACACTTTTCCACACACTTTTTATTCAAATCTGCCGGAAGAACCAAAGAAAAAAAATACAAACAGCTTTTCTCCGGCCTGATGCATCTTGGTCCAACAGCTTCCTACTGATTTCTGTAGTTAAACGGTTGACCCTTGCCAGGAATGGGACCCAAAGTGAAAAGAATCATAGTTTGCCAAGTGAAGCAGAATCCACAAACAAGCATCTCACACTGGCTACAGATTGCTTCCTTTGAGAGATTTAAGAGGCAGAAGGGAAGGAAGGAATACTGGGGTAGGGCTGGGTGTTCCTGTGAAATGCATTATTTACAAATCAGAAATTAATGCACAAAAATGTATTAGAGAAGAGAGGGAGACACAGAACTAGCTCTCCAAAGCCTGGTGTATTTTTCCATCTAATCTTCCCCTAGTTTCACAAACACGTGTTGGCCTAATAAAATAAGTTTGCTTAACTTGTGCATTTCCACTGCAGAACACTGTCTAACCAGAGAAAGTTGCCACAGAAATAATGAAATTTCTCAAGATGAAGTCTTTTCTGTGTGTACACACTGTAAAGTTGTACAAGTCCACCAGCAAATAATGTGCATTATTTATTATATGTAACACTAGGAAATCTGTAACACTTACAAAGACCATTATGATGCCATTAAAAAGATTTCATGTTCAGCTTTCTAGGCATCTTGGGCACACAGCCATCACTACAATAATTATTATATTTATCACTATGTAAACTAACTGTAATGCTTCATTAGATAGAGAAAAATGGCATCACTGAGGTCCCTGCAAGAGCCAGTAACACTCTCCTCAGTTAGATGGAGATTGCCTGTCTGCAAATACTTTCTGGGCTGCTCCAGAAGATTTTATTCTGGCAGGACAACACAGCACCACATGCTAAGCAGGGTCCTGAGCTACCATGTACAGCATGCAAAGGCATTTATGGAGTAACTGCATGGGCTGAACTCTCCTGAAGACCATGATATAAAGTTTTAACCTTGCATGGTGAACTGCTCATACAAAACCATGTCTTTCAACACCAAAAATCCTTGACATGCCTTTTAAGGTCATCCAGGAAGCAAGGGAGGTCTCTGTGCTCTGAAGATGTGCTGGATGTTTGCGCTGCGCTGGGAAGAGAAGACAACAGGTCTGGACCCCAATGGGTTAAAAATTAAACTATGGCCATGGAAAGGCAGAGTTTCCTGCTATCTGTTTGACCTGCAGCCTGGCAGGCACAGGCAGCTTTTGTCCTCACACATGCATCTCGTTTGAATCAGAGGGATCCTTCTAACATGGAAAAATACTGACGTGGACTTCGACGTAAGCCATAAGCCTGGGAGAGATTTCAAACATGTTTGACACTGATACGGCACTAATTGTACAAAACTCCAGAGATCCACAGGGACAAAGAGTTACCGGCAAAGCCTCGCTCTCCCTTTTGAGTTTGTGCAACCAGAGCCTTCAAACAGAGATGTTTTCCAACAAAAAAAAGCCCACCAAAACCACACTGGTGTGTTCTCTGTTTCCCTCTGCCTCCCCAGCAGGTTCTGGTGTAGGTCAGAGAGCAGGCTGAGCTCTTTGCTGCTGGATTTTCAAAACCACTTAACACTGGGTCTCTTTTCTAAGTGATGGGGACAGTCAACCAACCCAGCTGCAGGACACCAAGGCCTCGGTGCCTGACCTTACGGGCTGGACATTGTCCGCACTGGTTCTACCTGTTCTAATAAAACTGGAAAGAAAATAAAAATTTGAATTCTGTGTGATTAAAAGGAAGTGGTGAACAAAGCTACCAAGGGCAGCTGCCTGAATGACACCAGCATCAGTTGACTGTGCCCTCTGCACTAATACAATTTAAGTCAACACAGCCACCACAGGATACTGGATATGCTGGAATTTACATAATGGCAGAGCTGTTTACTGGTCCCATATTCAACCATCAGAAAGGCACAGTCTCAAAAGCCCAAATCTTTTTTACTTTTCTACTTTTTTTAAGGGTTCTTATCTAAAAACTCTTATCCAGCTTCTAAAGCAGGATTCAAGCTGCCAGAGAGTCAGCAAGAACTGCAGTAATTTCCATTTATGACTGGCAGAATTTGCTCTCAAAATAAAGTCAATGTGGCAAGATAAGACAGAGTGGCCACCCAGATCCAGATCGACTGGTCACTAAAGCCCTGTCACTACAGATAAGGGTCATTTAGGAAACACAAGCACACCAGAGAAATGGGGATTTGCAGCATGAGGAATTCCTGAGGAGTGACAGTTTTAAGCTTCTAGAGACAGGAGAAACAGGAGGGGTGATAAGTGCTGCAGTTCTCTGCCACACACAGCAAAAACTGTAAACTGGCCCGCATTGATTAAGCTTTTCCAAGCTGCCCAGATTATCAGAGAAGGATGGAAAGATGCTTCCTGCCTCAAGTCAACCCCCCTCATTACTGTGGGAGGGGAGAAAGGATCAACCTCAGTGCATTTCATACAGAGAGCATTACATTGCAGAACACAGAGCCTCTACCTCAGTGAATAAAAATCCCAGATTTACCTCCTTTAATTCTGCATGAAAAGTGTAAGGACAGAGGGGTGTTTCTTTTCCAGAGGAAAGACAATATAAATGTCAAGCACTTTAGCAAAGAGCTTTACAGCCTCACAAACTGACTCCACAGCCTGTTCTCTCCCTGCTCAGAAGGCAGAGACCGAGAGCATCCCTACTGCATTTGGGCCTCTCATGCATTTCCTTACTCAAACCCCAAACGGCATTTTACAGTCAAATCCTGTTATTTACTGAGGAATGCAAGGCCTAAAGGATACGACCAAGATTCCATCAACATTCTTGCTTTCAAGGGCAGGATTAGAGCAGCAGCAACATTATGGATATTTCTACAGCCTCTCCATCAACACTCGGGCATTTGCACGGCGCCTGACCTGCAGCCCCACAGCAGCACATGCCACATGCTGAGGGCACTTCTGGACAGGAGAGAAAAGAGCCACTGCAAGGTCAACTACAGGCATGGCAGTCCTGCAAGAAAGCAGTGCTCACTTCTTATCAATGAGGAAAAAAAACGAACCACAGACTCGGGTCACAGATAAAATGGTGATGTTGCAGCTGAGAGCGGCACACACAACAAACTCATCATCTGCTCCAAGACAGAAAATTCCACGTGTCTGGGCTCTAAATCCTGCTGTCTAGGGAAACTGCAACACCCTATTTTCTAAGCAAAGTACATAATGCCAATACCATATGACAGCGTTTTTTCCATCCCTTTATTGTAAGTAAAAAAGAAAAGTACTGGAAGCTTTAGAGAATTTCTCTTATTGCAGTCTAAGTCCCAGGGATGGGGACATGAGAATACACACAGCTCTCCAACCACGCTGCTTTCTTCAAGGTAAAAGCATGTCACGGTGACCTGTGTTCCTGCAGATCTGCTGCTAAGCACAGACACACTTCTTGTAAGTGGTGATTATTGGGACTAAAGTACCCCTGAGTCTCACAGGGCTTCTGCCGTCTCACTGTTAGTTCACTCTTAACACTGAACTTAGTAGAGTCCCCTCCCTGCCACCAGATCTCAGTGATGCTGCAGAGCAGGGACATCTCTACCTTCGCAGCAGCATGATCTGAGATGGAAAGGAAGCCCAGAGTAATCAATAATTCATGGAATTATGAGAAAAACTACTGCTCTCCCTGTAAAAACGCATGAGTGGGAAAGCAATTTGCTTCAATTCTTCATAAAAATACACCAGGAGATTAACTGGAGCGCAGTCTAACCCTATAAATCCAGGCTGGGGAAGGAAAGGCAGCCCTGGAGCAGGAAGGACAAGCAGCCCTGGAGCACAGGATGGGCAGCAAGGCTGCTTCCCCGGCTGGCACGGGGCAGGTGGCACTGGGCACGGCAGGAGAGCAGGCAAAGCCTCGCCAATGTCCCCCCACCTTCCCTGCCGGGCACCCAGGGAGCTCTGTGTGCTCCCAGCAGCAAGGTCCCGTGTCCCTGTGCCTGGAAGAGGGAGCTGGGTGCCAAAGATCCGCTCGGTGCCTTGGCCTGGGGCTGTCTGCCTCGGCAACAGTCAGAGCAGCTTCTCAGGCCTGGGTGACTCCAGGGGAGATTGCAAGGTTCACTCACAGCAGGGAAAGGCGATGATCAGCACTGGAAGCCAATGAAGGGGAAGAAGCTGCTGCACAAAACAAAGTCACACATTTCTGAACATGCTATGCCCTCAAAACATCCCAAAGTTCACAGATTCTGGCTTGATTCGTAAGTAAAAATAAGCATTTATCTGAGTGCTGTACCTTCCATCTGAAATGCCACTTACACTCAATTCCTGACATAAAATGTGCTTCTCCTAACATAAAATACCTGTCACGACTGAGAAAATCTGGAATTAGTCCCATTTCTCTGATGGGGGAGGCTGATGCTGACCTCAGGGATGCAGGACAAAGAAAATGGAACTCATAACTCGAGCTTGCATTTACTGCCTTTTCTCTTTTCATGGCAGACATAGTACCAGAAACATTAAACCTTGGATAATTCCCACCCACTAGAACAGAATGATTAAGAAGAAATTTTCATTGTTACTGGTAACCAAAGTTACAATGATCAGTTGTAGAGAAGGCAAGGGGGAAAAAAACAAAACAAAAAAAAAAACAACCAAAAAAA
>VZTX01002844.1:484981-501451 GCA_013400915.1 Pardalotus punctatus | reverse complement strand
AAAAAAAAAAAAAAAACCAACCAAAAAAAAAGAAAAAAAAACCAAAAAAACAACCAACCAAACCAAAAAACCCCACTTAGAATAAAATACAAAAAAATTTCTTATCCATCGTTATCATAAACCCACACAGGTCAATCTCCAGCAGTCCCAAAGGAACCATGCTAATTAGAAAGACACAAACAAAACTACACAAAAGGAGGACTTTATTTACTCTGGTACTATCATAATAAATTTCTTCTCCAGGGTGCACTGATCTTCAAACAAACATTATTCTCCCCACCTCCTCCACTGCTGCCACTCTGAAGTCTTTTGTCAAACATCCTAGCGTCCGATATCCAACACATTTTCATTCAGCAGCAGACATCCACAAATAGTTTGGATTTTTATACATGAGAATTTTCAGGAATTGGAATTTATTTCTTCTTACCTAAAAAATCCAAAGGGAGTGTGAAATAGGGATATCTCTGAAAATCACACACACCTCCCAAGCTAGAAAACTAAGTCAGCATTTCTCACAAGCAATTCTTTAAACTTACATTCATGACACAGGCAAAAAAACAGGTATTTTTTTACTGTAGCAAAATAGAAGATATTCCTTTACAAGATGACAAAAAAATACATAGAAAAATATGGTAATTACGTTAAAAAAAATTAAAACCCTGAAGAACTGCATGATCAGGCACTGGCACGGAGAAGCTCTCTTAGAAGGTCCCCTCACTTGGAGCATTCTCCTAGCTACCACCACAGATAAGCCTTCTGTAAAACCCATCTTTTCATGTCTCACCCTAAAATCAGTGAATTCCAGCCTCGGGCTGGTATCATACACAACAGGGTTCCCGGCTAAGTGCTGCCAGGAAAGCTCCTCATCACCCCAGATAGAATCCCTTTAAACCCTGTCCACTTGGAGCCCCTGATTACTGTGTTATTCCAGACCACAGACTGAAAAGGCCTCTAAAATAACCAGGGCCAGCTCCACAAGAGCTTTGCAGATTACAACCCAGACCTAAAAACATGTCTGATAAGACACAGGAAGCAGATGTAGTATCTGCCATATTAGGAGCCAAGGCATCCCACTGCTAGATCCCTAACTGAAGTAGATTCACCATGCTGGAGGAGTTTTCTGAAGTGCAAGGGGGAAAAAAAAAAAAAGGAAAAAAAAAGAAAGCTTTTTCCTTTCCTCCATTTCCTAACACTTTTAAATCACCTTCTAAAAAAATGCAAACAAACAACCACAACAAACCCACACACCAACTTTCCCCCCAGCCCCACATCATAAATGGATCCGTTGTTCCCAAAACACTGACAGTTCAGTTGGGATCTTTGCTGCTCCACATTCAGCTCTCCGTCCCGACACTCGGGCAGAAGCAAAGTCCCCAGGGGACAGAGGACTGACCCACGGCAGACTGAGTTGTCTCATGCAGTATCAAGACCAAAATCCACAGGCCCATGGGGTGCACCCCACCCTCCTCCCCACTCTGGATTTACGCTGTACCAAGGAGAAGGCTGAAATTAAGATCCACGTTGAGAAGGACACTGAGCCTTCTGGCAAACTTCACACATGAAAGGCAGGATGTGCTCACTCCTTAGCAACTACATGTTCATTTCCATCCAAGTGGAAGGTACCCAGGGCTTTGCTTTTTGCTAGAATTGAAAAAAAGGAATGGTTTTGCTTCAGAAATATTCCTGTTTTTACCTGCTAAAGGCAAGTCCCACAGACCTGGGTTGTTTCTATGACACTGCTGGGACTAGAAGATGGCTCAGTACGTGTTTTTCTAGGCAGTGGAAGACGTGTGAGAAAGAGGCCACCGAGGGAGGTGAGAGGAGACAACAGACAGACAACCCGTGAACGGGCACATCCCGTCCGGTGGATGACACGCGCTTGTACCAAAGGTGTCCCCGAGAGCCACGGGGATCCCTGGCAGCCCCTGGACCTCTCTGAAAGGTATGGATGACATTCTGTCCCCACGTGACAGGCTCCAACATCATCCTACCTTTGCAGCTGAGCCCCACCAAGTACCCAGGAGAACAGAACCAGCACAACTACACTTTGTGAGCCTCCAGAATTCAACGTTTCTCCCTCCCGTCACATGGCAGATGCTCCCCAAACCATTCCACCAAAATACGACAGTATTAAAAGGATGGAATTTTTTTAGCTATTATTATTGTTGAAAATTATGCCTGAGTGGTTAAATGACAAAATAAACATCCTGTTTTGTTTACACAATATTTAGAACTCAAAAACGCCCCAAACACCCATAAAACATATCCCTCCACTGCAAGCTTGGGATGCAGCAGAAAATGGTTCCTGTGTCTGCTTGCCAAGCTTATTACAACTGGGATATGACATAAAACCTGGCTTAAAGTGCCCCAGCTGCCCCAAGGACCAGTGCAGCACCTTCACACTTCTGTCACTACAAGTGTCTGCAGGGCTGCACAGTGTTCTGGATCAGGAAACTTGATCCAGGTTAAAAATACAGTTTATTTTCTGGGACCAAGTTATTTTTAACCCAGATGGAGTTCTCTGCTCCCAGTCACCGCTTGAGTCCATAAACAATTGTACCAGCACAGAGATTGGTACAGGACAAGGAATCATTTAAGCCAGCCATGCTACTGAGAGGCGGGAAGTAAAACAATTTTTAAAAATAAAAATAAAAAAAATAAAAGCACAGCTGTGCTTGGGATTGATGACTGGCATCTTCAAGGTACCTTTCGTTTAATACCTATGAAATATCAATTTGATTGCCACCACAGCGACCTGCAAGCAATCCTTACATTCCCAGATCCTACTGAAGAGCCATGTGGGGTTCTCCCAACCCTACACCCCTCTGAACATCCACTCCTCTCCCATCATCATTTACATCTGTGGCTGCATTTAAGGTGAGATTCCTAGAATTCAAACTGGGACCCAAGGGGGAAAAAACCACAACCAAAAAACTCCCCCAAAAAAGTCAAACACACAGAGAAAAACCCCACCCACTCATCAAGACTTCTTTCTGACTCCACAGGTTTTTGTCTCCCCACCACCTGAAGGTTTTCTTCACAGTGGTAACAGCTGAAGGGTTTTTTGTGTGTCAGCCTGACTCTGCACAACAGATGGGAAACCCATCCCAGCCCCACGCTGGGAATCACCAGCTCGTGTCCTCCTGCCCAGCTACGGAGAGGAAAATCAGCTTCAACAAGGAGGTACTGATGAAAGAAAGGCCTTTACTTGATAACCAAAGTAAGCAGCCACAGGCCTAAAGTATTTTCAGTTTCAAACATAGACCAGAGGAGAAATATGTCAGCAAGAACGTAAAACACCACTGAGTGCCACCAATCAGCCTTTGTCATAGAGATTATTTTGTTTTAAAGGAAGTAAGGGCCATCTTTCTGCAGGTGCTGATGCTGAGCACACAAGGAAAGTGTATTTTCCTTCTTCATTTGATACTTATAAATAAGATTAGATCATGGTTCTCCAAATAGAGACATAACACTACACCTCTTCACTCTTACAGACTCCAAGTGCTTTGCCTTACTTTTTTAATATTTCTAATCTTGTGCCTCATTGCACTGGTACTTACAGAGTGGATTTGCGTGCAGCAAGAGAGGCTTGCAGCTTTCAGTAATTCAGCATGTTATAGCTAAAGATAATGCCCAGATGAAGTTTTCTGACTTCCAACACAATCCCAAAAATCCACATTCAGCGCTGACTTACGTGGTCACAAACAGCAGCTGAACACACGCAGCTGCTGGAGCACCATTCCCTGTGATTGCGCTGCAACCAAGCACAAAATTAAGGAATTTATCTTGTGGTGGGTGTGGCAAAATTGAAAAAACAATGGTGAGGGTTTTAAAATTTTTTTAAATAAAATCGCTCCCAAATACAAGGATGAAACTTATTTGTGCATTTCAAAGAACAAGAAATTTTAAAGGCAATGATGGGTAGATGAATTAGAAAAATTAATGTGGATTAGAGTTGAAGCAACAAAAGACTTTTTTAGCTCAGTAAGTGCTTTTATGGTTACTTCAAAAATTGCCAGTTTAAGTGTGACTAATTTGCAAAATATTTAATTGTCTGAAAAAATGTATTGGTTTTGTGCAAATATGAAATCCAAATACTTCACACATTTACTTAAATGCATGTAAGCATGGTTAGTTTTCTTCCTTTTACTTGCTTGATTTGCAATTACTTTTTTAAATTTAAAAAACCCAACTTCACACATTCAACATCAAGCATTTCAGGGTTTCAGATCAGGCAATATGCAAAGGTAATCTCTTGCAGAATTTTAACAAGATCCTCACATAAAAGCACACTCCAACATTAAATCGTTGACTATTATGTGATGTGGATAATACATTTTTTTAATGCAAAACTGTCTTGTCTCAGAGCATCATCCTGTAGCACAGGGTTCAAATACTTAATAAAAAGATTGTCTGATCTAAATAATGTTGATTAAGTGCTTTTTACTTCAAAACATCCCAACATGCTTTGCAATCAGTATCCTGTTTTCACTCACTTCTTGGTAGCAATGCAGCAGCTGCTCTGAAAGTGATTAATAGTGCATCACACTTAAGTCCACAAAGCCACGATGACAATATCAAATTGAAAAGCAAGGAAAACCCCCAAATAGTTGTGTCCTCTGAACTACTGACACAGCTCCCACAACTCAAGAGAAAAAGTACCTTTGCTAAGTGCTGATTCAAGCAGTGAAGATCTGCACTGAACTCTCTAAAAAACACTACTTGGAACACAACAATGCCTCCAGTATTAAACTGCAGCATTGGTAATTAAAAGTAGAATCCTAATTTCAATCAGTCAAGCCCTTCCAAGGTTGAAGCTTCCTTCAAAGTTCTCCCTTCCAGGACTGAGTGTTCCTGACCCTCCTGTGTGTCCCAGATCAGACAAGGCAGCAGCCCAGGGCAGGACGAGAACACAAATATGCCCACAGTGCATCTAAAATGGGGCTCTAAATATGCAAAAACTTTCTAGTTCAGCACGCTGGTACTTACGAGCTTTGGAATGCTTTGCATATTTTTCAAGGTTTACTATTTTTGGCAGGAAAATGAGGGGAATTTAATAGTCTCACATACAATTCTGCAAGTGTTGCCTAAAGAAGTTTGCAACTTTTCACGCTGCTGGTGCATGGAAATGGTAGCACCACCCTATTTGCTTTAGAGCAAGGAGGAACAACTGAAATAGTAATTTCTTCCTCACTATCTGAAGTCTTCCTTTCATGTAAGTCTCATCCAAAAAGTAAAACAAGCCAAATGTAATGAATAAATTCACATAACTGTGCCAGTAACTCTCAAATTGGCCCAGTTTTACTACAGCTTGATTGCTTTCAACAACCAGCCACCTCCAACCCCTCTTTTTTCCCCTGGGCATTTCCAGGAGAATCTTCCATGTAAAACAGGGACGTGGAAGATTACTGAGTAAACTGTTGCAGGTCAGGGTTCAGCACTGTCCAGCCCCAGACTTTGGCAGAGCAGGCTAGATGAAGAGCTTAGTCCGTGTGTGTCAGCCAAGAAGAAAACACCAAGCTACAACCCAGGAACAGCAATGCCCACTCCTCATCCACAAGCCACAGCAAACAGAGCTGTTTTCCACCTATGAGCTACAAAAAAATGCCATTGTTCCTCTGCTTGCTTGGGTTCACTGGATGAAAGCACCGATAAAACGCTGCCGGCTGAACTCTGCGGCACAGCTCCCACTGGCTCTCTCTGCACTGAGCTGGGGACGATGCTCAGACAGAGGATTACGAGCCACACAAAAGCCATGTGCTCTCCACACATCCCAGCTGCAGGAATCCAAACAGAGCAAGAGAGCACTGACAGAGCCCCAGCCAAATCCCAGGGAAAAGGGCCTCTATAAACAAGCACTCGGAATTGTAGCGAGGGCTTGGAAAACACGTTTGTTTCTACACACGTAACCTGACCAAGTCAATGCTTCTCAGTCATGGCAGTTCACAGGGATGACTCCCTGGAGGATTCCTTTGAAAGACTGGAGCTTCTTCAGAATTAAAGTTTGCTGCATCTTTCTTCTAGCCACAACAAATTAAACACTACCCATCCACACTCCAGTAAATCCCCAACTCCAACAGGTGAATAAATGAGTGAGAAAACCAAACCCATGCCACCTTCTCATGTTAGTCCGTGGACTGTGGTTACACATAAAACACATGCACAAAGGCGGTTTTTTTAGTTTAAAAATCCACAGGCTTTGCAAATTCATGGAGGGAACTCTCACTGAACGTCATGTCCTTGTCATTGCCACTAAGCTGGCGAGGCACAGCCTCCTCTCTGGATTATCAGACAAGCAGCACGCGACCCTCCTGCCGCTCCCACCCTCTCAGGCACGTGCATCTGATCAAGCTATTTAAGTGTTCTGCATCTCATTTTCCCCATCCATGTGCATAACTTGCTTCCTGTGCCTCCAGCAGCATTATCCCATAGCCAAAGCTTCTCAGGATCTCCCCGATGCGCAGATCTAAGCCTCTCTTGCTCTAGTTGACTTGACCTTTACCTTTCCAAGCCATGCCTTATCTTCTGAGAAAGGATCCTCCAGGAAGAGCTTTGGTAACGTTCGCTCACAGAAATGGACATAAACTCCTGTCTTTCCAACATTCTCCCACCACAACATTCAAATTTCTGTATTTGCTACCCACAAACCAGTTATTCCTGAGGGAAATTGTTCCATTTAAAACAAACAAAACCTCCTCTTTGTAAAATTTCTGCTTGCTAAAGGATTTTTTTATTACAGGAAAGCCTTTCCAATTTCTTCTATGTCCCAAAGAACAGTCACGCTCCTAGAAGACTCAAAAGAGCATTCCTCAGCACCAGGTGACTTGAGCTGACTAAAAGAAGACACATCAGCGTTGTTCTGCTTCTTGAAAATGCAAATAAATATGCACCAAAACCTTATACATAATATATTGCAGAGCGATACCTGGACCAAACTACTCTGACCACACTTGTCATTTCACCTGCAGTGATGCTCTGTTTGTGCTGTCTGCAGTGGCCTCAAGAGAGGCCGGATCAGAGAGCCAGGCAGGGCTGGGCCACGGCTGACACGTTTATCAATCATCAAAACGAAGTCACTCTTCCTTTCTGCAGGCTACCCACTAACTACCACTTACACACACACTTAAGTACAGAACTGACCTATTTTTCTAGGCCAAATATACATTATTGCTTCGTAACCGAACTTGGCTGCAGAAAGATGCTAAAAGGAGGCGAACAGTTTTTACACCACTGCAAACAGAAGTCAAAAAAAAACCCCATGGGATATCTCAACTACAAATTCAAAAAAGAGGGTTCATTTACATGGGTTTTCAGGCTGTCATGGCAGATGTTATTTTTGAAATGTCTAATCTCCCTCACGAGGAGGAAAAGCAGTGTCAGGATGCACGCACACTGCAGGCTTCTTAGCAAATATCAGTGCAGCAGTTCATGTTCCCAAAGACATATCTGCACCAGCATTTCAGCAGATAATGGATTTCACCTTCCCATTCACCTTGACTGCACAATTCTAGATCCACAGTGCTCACACACCTTTTATGCCTAACTAGACTGGGCTTGGGGATGAGAAAAGGGTCTGAAATTTGTCTTGTTCTTAATGCAGATACAATTAAATAAAGCAGGTAATTTCCTAATAGAGCTGAATCCTGAATGAATTACAAAATAAAATATTTCACTTATTTTCAATCTTTTAAAAGAGCTAGAGTTTGAGTCTTACAGTGCCTCATTCAAGCTGCTAACAGGTAACACTGGATTCTCTCACTGAGATGTATTTTAAAACACTTAAAAATCAGACCTTCCAGAACCAATATAGATAATTCTCATCAGTAGTGACAGAGTAATATCAATTAATATGATAACAACTAAGATAATCAGAGTATTATCTAAAAAGCCTGTGTTTGTTCCCTTATTTTAAAAAACTTCATGAATTTTGCTTTTTCTCTTATATAACAATAGGGAGTTAAAAAATGAACAGAGAAGTGGGTATTCCTTCTTGTGTACATTTCCTTCCTCTACACCTCAACTCCCTAAGCAGAAAGCTGGAAGAAAAATCTGTAAAAGCTGTCCTATTGGATATTTATACTCAAGTGATGAATTTAAATCTGTTTTGCTTAATGTGCTTTACATGTGCTTCCAAAACAACTCCAGCATACCCACCCAAACAGATTTCTTTTCCAGAAGCAGCAAGCTGAAAAAAGTAATATATAGTCCTATACATCGCTGGTCTGGGGAAATGCAAGAAAAGAGGGCTATGTAGTAAAAAAAATGCATTTAACAACAAAATTTCCAAGCAAGATGTTCATTAATTCTTAGGCTGTAGATACCTGCAATCACTCACAAACACTGGTGCACCACAATGCCCATGTTAAATAAGATTATCCTCCTTATGGGACACTGCAACTGAAGTGACTGTCCCATAAAGCAAGCACAGGGGAGGGGTATAAACCAAGCCCAACCTCACATCCTAAAATGCAAAACCATTTTAAAGAGCTGCCCACACAGGCAGATTCAGACACAGTATAGGTAAACAGAATACAGGTATATACCAGAATATAGGTAAAGTCCTTCAAAATTCAGACACGAGAGATTAAATTAAAATATTTTAAAATCCTGAAAAATAGAACCAAAAATCGGTTTAAGGATTTTTCAACATATTTTATGAAGAGAGCAATAGCAATAAATTACCTTACTTCTCTTACTAGGAATAGTCAGGACAATTTTAAACCCATAACCACATAAATTTCTGTATACAGAAAACATTCAGCTGACATGTTTCCCATCATTATCAACAGTGTTTAGCAAGTAAATTGACAAAGACACAAAGTGTCTACAAACATTTGTTTTTAAACTGTTTGGAACACAGTATATAATTCAATATTTTTTCTCTTCACCCACAGGAAAAGGAGAATACGGAGAATAAGGAGCACTGCTCAGCATCTTTCTAAAACTAATATATTTAATACACGTCAAATCTGCTGGGAGAAATGGCTTTACCTTGCAGAAAAGGATCTAAAAACAAAAGAACAACCCCAAAATAAACAACCCGATAAAAAATATAGCAAGGCAAGACAAGACATTCATCATTTGTCTGTTGATATTTTAATGATACCAGTGGTCTAATGATTGAGCTTTTGAAAGATACAAGAAGATAAAACTAAGTTATTCTTTGAAGAAAGATATGTAAGGCTTCTTTCACAAGCTTCAGAATCAGCCACCCCAGCTTTCTACACTGTTGTTTTAGATGCTAAAAGCAGGCAGCATTATTTTCCCCCTTCTGAAATCCAAACTTTCCAAATGGAGCATGACAAAACAAGCTGAAGTCCTGAGTTAACTTCCACAGCAAGCTACAGGCATGCAGGGAAATCTGGTGTGCCAGAGCAGTTCTCAACAACGTTGTTATCAGAGAAAGCGCTGACATCCAGCATTTAATCTACCAGCAAAACTGGAGTCTGCATTCTCTCTCACCAGAACCTCCAAAGCTCATTTGCAGCACAGACTGATCCATGCTTTAACAAGACATATTAGAAAGTAATTAAATTTATTTTCTGGTTGATTTTTTGATTCAAATAAAACATGTCCCTAGGCTATAACCAGTAAGAAATTCTTCACTTAAAATTAAATTACTGGTTACTTTTCTGCACTCCTTGTTGGGGTTAAATAAAAAAAAAAAACAAAAAAGTGCCTGGGGTTCCACAAGGCCTTTCTCCTGCCATAAAACAATCAAAGCTCCATGGCCATTTTCCCACCCAAACAATAAAAGTAATAAACACTATTCAGACATTCCCAAAACTCATGGATTCACAAAAGAGGATGAAGGGCGTGGGGGGTAAAATGAGGTCTGACAACAACAAACCCTGGGGAACGCGCAGGGCTGTGGAGATTCCACCAACCCAACCAGAGCCACGTGACCCACGCGGGGTGAATGGCTCTGGATCCCACACAATCCGAGGGGTTTGAGCCTGGCATTCCCCCCTCCTCTTGTGGAGGGAGCACGAGACAGACCCAGCCCAGGCGCTGCTCCATCCCCAGCCACGCTGCTGGGGCAGCTGAAGGAGAAGGATCGCGCCATGCTGGGACGCGTGTGCAGCGTCTTTCCCATCCCTCTCTGCTCCCAGGGCAGCTCATCCAGGTGCAGATTCTGGTTTTGGAGCTTCTGCCATGAAGCACAGTGAAGTCACTATGAGTGCCCACCGCTGGCTCCAACAGGAGTAGAATGGAACCCAATTCCGCCGCTAAACTGGGGATTTTTTTCTAGCTACCTACAGAAATAGCTGCAATAATCAAAGGCTCTCTGACTTCCAGGCTTTAAAAAAAGGAAAAAAAGCAATGGAAAGACCCAGTGAAACTGCTGTCAAAGCCAACTAGAAGATTAATTATAAGGTGCCTGCTTAAATAAATAAATCCAGTGTAATTGCAGAATCTAGAAATTACTATTATGGATTATAAAAGCCACTTTTGGTTGGCCTGCTCTAAACCAACCAATTTAAAAACCCATCAGATATATGAATGGCATAAAAGCCTGGGTATAAACAGCCATGTCAAGTGCATTGTCTGTCTTCAAGTAAATTATATTAATGAACCAAAATTGTTTGGTTGTTTTTCACACCATGAGACAATGTTTACACTTGGCAAAATCCTCTGGCCTAGATTTTCAAATAGGACTACTGGTTTCAGGCACCTTACATTTGATTTGTCAGACCACCCATCAGAGAGCTGTGGACCAGAATACTTCTTAAGAGAAATAAAATCTGTTAATCGTTCAGGGTATCCTGCTGATAGCACCAAATTTCACCTTTTTTTCTTTTTTATTCACAGAAAATGTTGATAACACATGTAAATCGTTAAAATGAGATTCCAAATATTATGTTAGGGTATGATGCCACTGCTTCATAGAAAATAACCACACTGATAACACAAGGAGTAGGGAACAAGGTAAAAAAACCAGTGGCAAGGCTGCAGCCTTCTGTCAGTGGCACAGCTGATATCTACAAAAATCTGTCCTATAAATTGGAGGACACCTTTTATTTTATCGATATTGCCCTAGAATGGAGCTTGATGCATTCACGGAGAAATATTCAGCATTCATTTAGAAGCCCTCATTTACAAACTCATTTTGGCAGAATGTCCAGAGAGTAAAAACATGAGATGATTCCTTAAAGTTCACTTGATGAGGACAGGGCTGTAAAACTCACCCCAGCCCAGGCTTTACCTGAAGCTGCTGATACATGCACCACTGCGACTCAAGCTAGCAAAGAGCTTCTCCACCCAAGCACAGCCCGAAGCAGCAGGAGTAAAGGATGGAAGAAATCAAGCAGCCCTCTACACTCCAGGCTACAAAGCAAACCATCTGGCCCAGAATATTTTTCTCTACAATTACTATTTTCTTGCCTAGTCCTACACAATAGGTAGTGAGGAAGCAGACTAAAGCACGTCAATAGGAGCCTTCCAAAGGAAATGCACTTAGAACAGACCCTCAGGAATACTTTCCTCACCTGGAGACAAGACTGCTACAGATGTAAGAGTCATTCAAGTGCAGATAATGATTTATCTGGAAGTCATTTTGAGAAGCAATTCCCTCGTATAATTAAGGCAGCTTGGCTCGGGGAGCAGGGAGGCAAAGTCAAACAAACAAGTTTGCAATCGGAGTGTAACTTGTATCCATGTTTGTGTTCAGAAGAGAAGGGCTTGCTAAACCAGAGTGCCTGGTCCCTGTTTAACTGGTTCATCACTTGCCCCTGGCTGCCCCATTAGCTCTCACATCTGCAGCAGCACAAACACCGTGTTTTTATTATTTCTGCTAATCTTATTTTCCATGTATGACATACAACACTAAGTGTTTATTACTCCAGCATGTGGGTAGGTTAAACCACACCTGCTTCACAAGAACGGGAAAAAAAAATTACAAGCACAACAAGGCACTTAACAAGAAAATTAAGAAAGAGTTGAATACCTCTTTCACCTAATTCTACTCAAGAACACATTACTTTAATCACATCTGTAGACTCTTCCTCTGTTGGTATTGCTGTTCCTATACTTCAACCATCATATCCTAGAAGGTTCCTGTTTCCAGACTGTCTTTCCAACAGTACAATGACAAAATCAACCTTCTGTACCTGCAACTCCAGGTAATACAGTTCAAAGTCTCTCTCCAGATACTTCAAATGCTTAATGGAAATGGCCCAAGCCACCCAAGAGATCACCTCTCACTGCTGCGACTGCAGCCTTCCACAGCAGCAGCATTTCACTAAAGAGTAAATGGGAATCAAAGAAAAAAAACCCAAAATAAACTTAAAAGCATAGAAAGCTGAACCTTCATGCAAACTGACTCCAGAAAGCAAAATTACCAAAGACTTTACAATTTCCAAACTAATGTACAAACATATTCCTTTGACTCCAGCTCTCTCGCAATTAATTTTTCATCCACAAGACACACCCACTCACCCACACAAACCAAAACAAGCCCAGCACAAACCCTACAAATTTAATCAAGGAAGGAAGAGCAAGTATGAGATGTTTATTTCTATTTTTAAATATTTGGGAGGTGCCCCAATACTCCCTGCCTAGATAGATAACTAAGTAGGTGCTCCAGCACTGTGAGATCCAGTGCACGATCTGGCACGAGCAGGCACATCCAAGCAGCAAAACATGAGAGCAGCTCAAAAGGCGATTAAAAAAGCTATTAAGAAAGGCTTTTGAAATAATTGTTTCCTCTAAGCCAGGACAGACACTAACTTGGGGTGTTGTTTCAGAGAAGAAAAAAACACGTATAAATATATATACACACATATATGTCTGTACTCAAGCACACCAAACTGCTCGAAGCAGACTATGGTTTATAAAGAACAAGACAGTCTCCTCCTTGTTCCCACAGTTTGTTTCTGCCTCAAGCTAAGTTGGTTGCCACTCTGGTTGCTCTCTCCCTCACCCAAATGGTTTGCATAGCAGATATGCTGAACAATCAAGTTTGAACCAGGCCCTAATCCTGCTGACTTTTCTCGCAAAACTGCTGGAAAGGAATTCCTCCTGGCAGCTGCAATGCCTCTGCTCATTAGCTTACCAAGCAGCAGCAGAATGAACTGGACAGGCACATCATTTCTGTGCTGCTGCTGCTGCTGCTGCAGAGAACAGCGATAAGGGCCAGGCAGGCAAAGGGAAGGCTCCCAGTTTCCCAAATACATATTGGGAAGGGAGGATGGAAAAGCAGAGGTTTGAAAAGAAAGACAGCTTGCAAGAATCCAGGCAAGTTACTGCCATCCTTGCTGCTGACGTGGGAACACAAGCTGGGAGGAAACTCCCCTTTTCCTTTACTGTAAGATTTGGGGGTGGGGTTGTCATCCTTTTAGAGTTAAACTCCTTCTTTAGGGCATTAACTCCTTCTTTAGGGCACTGTGTTTAACCAGGCATGGCACAGTTATTCACACCAATTCCCATGTCTCCTGGATACTAGAAAAATGAGCAGGATAACATTGCAAAATAGCTGTCCACTTGCTCATGACATTCTTTGTCCAGACAGCACCCTCATAAACAGGTCAGATCATGTAGCCCACTCAGCACACACGGAAAAGCAAACGTTTTTACTTCTTGCTATGCAATTTCCTTGAAGTAACCCCATTACAGCACACTAATGTAAACAGAGCTTTGCACCATTTAGGGTGACGGGGGAGCCCTGTGTTGTTGAACAACATTTCCTCCTCCTCTCTCATCCCAGGCCAGCTACCATTTCAATAAATATTTAATAAGTAGACAAGAAAACCGAGAAAGCTTCACAGCTTGAGGTTTTCAGGTACTACATGCACGATGTTGAATTTATCTACTGGAAAACATATGGACACTGTATCCAGAATGCAGAGCATGAACAGCACAGGACAGGTACAGCACACTGATCCAAGTGCCATTAAAACAGTGCCATGATTTAAACAGCAAGTTCACAGAGCAAAATGCTCCCTCTAGACCAGGCAAGAAGCTGGAGGGTGCGACCTGTGATCATCACAGACTCCAGGGGCCTCCCACTGTCACCAGGGCCATGCTGAAAGACTTCTACTGCATTCTCCACTCCAAAAATGCCCTCTCACTCTCTCACACCTTTTCTCCTAAGATCATCTGACAGGTGCAGATGACTCTAGCCATTCAAAGAAGCATCCTAAGGGTAGAAAAGAATCTAATTTTTGCCTAGGAAGACTATGATTTTTTTGATCTGTAAGATAAATTCCAATTGCTTATATTCTCCTGTAAACCACTTGATCCTAAAGCAGCCCTTGAATTTAAAATCTCTCTACAGCTGGTTTGCTGGAAGCGGTATTTGTTTTCCCTGCCACCATTCTCTTCATCTCCTGGTGCAAGGTATTACTGATTATTTTAATTTCTTTTCTACAGAAGAGAAATGGATGCACACAAACAACTGCAGTAAGTAGAAGAGGAAAAAGGCTTCATCTCTGAATTAGGGATTTGCATACTGGTTTTATCTGTAACACCCACTGCAGTACTTTATCCCAGACTCTCAGATCACAAAAGACAGAGCAGACAGTGACTCACTGCAATTTCGGTTCTGCATGCAGCGCTTCACGTGGACCAGTCAATTCTGATTCTGCCAAAGAGCCTTCACAGGCACTCAAAGTAAACCAGCTTCTCTAGAGTTCCTATTCATGTGCTGCCTTCATGAGGAAAGCTCCAGAGATGGAAGGGAATTTAGTCAATGTTTCCCCTTTGTGCTGTAATGATTTAAGATTCAATTAATACTACATGGGGAGGCACTAATTCTGAAACACCTGCCTTCGTGATAACCGGATTAAGACCTCCAAACTTGCTGCACTCCTACCAGTGCCAGCCTGCCAAATGACAGCAGTTGTCAATATCGACCAACTGGAGGCCGGGCTTGCCGCTAAATCCTAGAGCACTCTTTAAAGAGGATTCCCCGCAAAACAGGAAGGGAAAAAAATAGAAATCCACCCCACTTGACAGCTCTGAATTTGTTTAGCCAGAAGTCACAGCTCCTCCCCTGCACGCTTTGAAGGCTGGAGACTGGAAATACTCCTATCAGATCCTTTCAAATCCCTCAAAGGGAAGAGATAAAACCAAATAAAGGGATACGGCATCCTCAGAGACAGAGCTACTCCCTCAGTGATCAATATACTAGAGAACGGCTTCAAGAAAGATTTTGGGCAAAAGCCTGGCAGGGTGGGGAAGAGCAGAGCAGCTGGTTGCATTGGGAGAAGAGCCAATAGGTTTGGGGGATAGTTGGGGTTTTTTCTCCTCTCCTTGTCCCCCTCAAAATAGGGGCTTCTTTGGACCAGTTTGGGTAGCATGAAGAAAAAAAAACCTCACAATTTAAGATCACGCTGGTTTGAAATCGAGGGAGAAACCTTGAGGCTGGTGAGCCAGCCCAGTAATTAACAAAGTGAAACACTTTCTTACCTTTTCAAGGCCACAGAAACTATTTCAACCACACAAGAAGGAGCTGATTTTTTTTTTTCCCCTTTACACCCCTTCATCACCCTCTCCTATCGTGACCTATTGGAAGCACACTTGAAAGCTCGATCAGAGCGCTCAGTGATACATAACTTCCATTTTAGTGAAACAATCCATCTGCTCCATGTGACTCAGAGCCTGCTTTAAGAATGCAATACTGTTTAGGCCAACGGTTGCACCGCACAAAGTGTTTTGTTCACATGCATTCCTTTGGGATGACAGAGCCTATCCACGGCCGTAACGGTTGGGGCCTGTGGTTTTTTTCCCTCATCCGCTGAATGCTGCAGTGACTAAGCTGACAAAAATTCCTAGCCAATTATAAACCCACTTAAAGAGACAGGCAACCCCCCTGCAACCTTCCCTTGCTATCCTATACGGGAAGTTTCTATACATAGAAAAACATCTCCTCCTCCCAAGGCCTGCGTTGATATAAAAGACTTTCTCTGCACGCCCAACACTTCAAACATGCTTCCTAAATGGCATCATTTCCCAAAACTATAGCCTTTAATCACCCATCTATATCCCTTGCACATCAACCGTAAAAAAGTTTTTTAAAACCCAAATTAAGACAAACTGACCCCATAACTGAGTGGGGGAAGATGAGTGTGCTGGGAAGAGATGAGCCTGGACAGCTTTGGAGCACTGTTTATTAACGCAGGAACAGTTAAGTGCCTATAAACCCAATACATTGCAACCAGGAAAAAAACATCAGGAGGGTTACATGGGGGTAAAAGTAGAAGTTTGATCCACCTAAGAGCATAAGCTGAACTTTAACTAGCAACAACTGAGAACTTCTGAGTTGTCCTTCAAATCCCTCTCAGCAACCAAATTCCAAAAAAAACACCAGCCTTTCCCAAGAGTCATGTGCTGAATTAATTCTCGCCTACACTGTCAAGGGCTACACAAATACATTTAATAATTAGCCCGGGCATACAGAACTGTGCATTGGGCAGGTAACTACACGCTCACTTTGCCCAGCAAGAAACAGTAAACAAAACAAAAAAAAAA